>JAQQZR010000033.1:949542-965217 GCA_030068235.1 Notoglanidium macrostoma
TGTGTGTGTGTGTGTGTGTGTGTGTGTGTGTGTGTGTGTGTGTGTGTGTGTGTGTGTGTGTGTGTGTGTGTTCAATAGCTGCGTCTCCCCCTTCGACTCTCCTCCATGAAAAAAAATAAAATAAATAATGCTCGGGGCAAAGCTTGGCTCTTTCATTGAATGGTGACCGGTCTTTATAATCACCATTTGCAGCTGCCTGACTCACACACACACACACACACACACACACACACACACACACACACTTGAATAGCACTGGATGAGCCCAGGCTGGATCTCAGCCATGATTAATCTGATAAATAATAAATATATCAATCTAAACCTCAGACAAGGACAAATTTTTAGCAGCAGGAAAGCACAAGAGTCACTTCAGCCGAGAAATTAATTATTTAATGATTAATTCTTGAGGAAATGAGAAATAAAACAGTTTTGATTAATGCTGTCCGGTGTAGCGCAGGGCTGTTTGATGTTTGACGGGTGTCACCTCTCTTATATTTTCAAAAAGAACACACACGTTTGTTTAATAAAAAAAAGCCCACAGGCGTGTGACGCCGAGATCAGATGTCGGAGCATTAAAGCTACAATTTCCAACATGTCGCTTTTGAATAACCTCCATTCAGCCAGGGGTCAAAAACTGTTTGCTAATGGAAGTGTCCCAAATCGTGGCTCAAACACTCATCCACACTCACGTGTTTGCTCAGACGAATCGTTTAAAAGAGTCATTTATTAAATCGGTGTCAGACTTCAGACCTTTACGTACTTTTCATCCATTAAACCCTGTAACGTTTTGATATTTGCGCGGTTTATTGCATCGGACCAGCGTGATCACGCGCGCACGTTTCGATCCGTTACGTCACCGGCACGCAGAAGTAAACGGATCGCGTGGAAATCGCACGGTAATAAATGAATCAAATGTAAAAAAAACTAAACAAAACATTGAAGTGTTAAAAAAAAAAAATAATCATATGATGTGTAAAAAAATCACATGAAAAATAAACAAGTCTTTTAAGAGCCGTGTGAAAATAAATGACTCGCATGAACTTAAGAATCTGTTGGAAAAAGGAGTCATTTAAGCGAATCACGTTACTCGGATTCATGATCAAAGGAATTAATCGAGTGTCACGTCGATGCTGGATTCAGTGGCTAACTCCAAGCATTTCCCAGAATGCACCTCTGCTTACATCTATGGCTCCCACGTCGTTCAGGTTCGCCTGATTGCTGAGTACACACACCTGGACTCAAGCACACACACCATATGAGCACGAACGTGAATAAAAAGTCATGTTGAAATTTTTTTTTTAAAAAGGGCAGATGTAGTGCACGTGAGAAACGTGTGAAAGCTCGTGTGACTTTTGGGCGAATGTTCAGCCAACTGCTGATTTAAAGTGTACAACAATCTGTCCAGCTTTAGATTTGGCCGCCGCGGTTATTTCCGCGCCGTCCTACACGATGAATATTAACGCGTGCGTGTTACGGCTGGATCGGTGAGCGGTGTTTGTTTAGCGGCCCGAGCTGTCACCCGTCCCCAGCCGTTGAAAAACAGTCGTGCCCTCAGGGCGGAGGAGAAAAGCCTCGGGTTTAATAGGGCCAACAACCCGACAAATATCCCCCCTGTCCACCATTATACATCTCCCAGCCCTGAAAAAAGAGAGGAGGAGGAGGAGGAGGGGAAAAATAACACACACACCCAGTTTCCGTTGGCCGGCGCGGGCCGGATGGAGTACGGACTGACACGATGCATTGTGCCAAAGAGCTTCAGCGAGTTGTTACAAGCATCGAGACATTAGGCTAAACAATAGGCAGATTGGCAGCATCATCAATCACGCCGTCCTGACACATCGGACTTGGGTTTGTTTGTTCCACTCTGCATAATAAAGAGATTGGATCAGGTTTAATTAGATATTGGGTAATCAATCACTGCCAACGAGGCACGAGGTTAGCGGGACGCAGCAGCACGTGCCTTCATCGGGAGAAAGTAAAAGGGAAACGTGCGCTCTTCACGTGGGACTTCATGTAGATGATGATGATGTCAGATGCAATTAAATCACATGACAAAATAAATGACTCATTTGAAAAACAACGCATAAAGGAATTATTCACGTGGGGGGGGATCATACGATTCATTTAGCGAATCATACGATTCAAGCCCAAATGAACGCCATTTGAATATTTGCATATGCATGAATCGGATAGAAAACAAATTAATTACGTGAAACATTACGAATCGTGTGCGGAATGAAAGATTTGGGAAAAACGACTGCGAGTCATTTGTGAAAATTAAGGAATCACGTGAAAAGATATCGCGGCCGATACGAAGTCGACGAAAAAGAGGGAAGCGACGTACAAGCATAAATGATTCAAACGACTGAAACCGAATGAATCGCAGAAAAGGAAGTAAAAGCACATGCGTTCGACGTGAACGTAACATGGCTAGACAGGCCGAACTTTATACACCAAAAAAAAAAAAGACGTTATCAATGAACGATCTGTGAAACCCGGCGGACGCACGACATCATGTCTGAGCCGGAGCTGCGTCCGAAGGACACGACGCACGAGGTAGAAAATCAAAACCTGACAGACAGCTCTCTCTCTATCTCTCTATCTCTCTCGCACACACACACACAAATATACAGTGTTTAAAAAAGAAAAAAGCAGAAGAAAGACGGTGAATAAATGCACCGAGAGGAAGCATCTGGGCAGGAGGCTGGTGCCGCTGCCTCCGAGGCCCTTCGCCTCCGCTGATGAGACAGTTACAAGTTTCCAACAGCTGCCTACTAATGTTTGATCAATGATAAAATATGCCAAGGTGACGACGACGCGGCGCCGGCCTGCATTCATTAACGTTTCAGCGGGCCTCGAACGGAGCCCTGATGCACCCCGTGTTCCCTAAACGCTGCTCCGGATTGAGACGATTTCAACAGACGTCAAAAACAATATCCGTTTGATGTTTGCTCAGCAAAACCTTCCGAGTAACCTTTCCCCCCCCTCGTGTTTGTGCTGGAGAACCGTAGGGAATTTGCTGCAGGTTAAGGGGAAAAAAAAGCAGGTTAAGAAGGCTGAGGAAAAGAAAGGGATCGGCCAGGAGTGAAAGTGGTTCTGCGAAAAATGTTGATGAGTTGGTTTCTTTTTTTTCTTTTTTAGGGAAAAGGAGCAAATTTGCCCGGAGCTGGCTGCCATCCACGGAGAGAAAGAAAACAAAAAAGGCAACAAAACAAAACAAAGCGCGGAGGATTGTTTTGTCCTTTTCACTCTGCGTTTTTTTTTTTTTTCTGCACCTCTTTTGTTGTTCCGAGCCGAGCAGGATCGACCGTGCCAAGCCGATTCTCCTGGTAAATGTCACCTGTCAGCACGCTGCTCATCATTCCTGGCGGCCATGTTGGAGGGAAAAAAGCCCCAGGCCTGTGAAGATTAGAAGGAAGGAAGGAAGGAAGGAAGGAAGGAGTTGTGCCAGGACACGTATCGAGCTGGAATCGTAGTTGACGTCTTCATCTTGTAGCGCAGGAGGCCTTTTAGAAACATACGCTAATGAAAAGTCTACAAGGTAAACAGCACGTCAGGATTCCTCCGGGCTGAAAGCGCGGCGTCGCTCAGGAGGACGCCGAAGACGAGGCACTTCCCCTAGTACACTGGGATGCGGGGTGCGTTACATTAGCAGCTTTACTCTTTTGTTTGTTGGTTTTTTTCCAGCACACGACACAGCGATGCTACCTGTATCCATATCCGGCTGTAAACCTGAAGTGGGCGTGGTCTGAACTGCAAAGATTTGCATATTTTATATTTGAACTCTACCTGGCAACAAAACCTCCAGATTAGCATGGGGTGAGAATTCCGGCTCGGACACTTCCTCATCACTCCTGTCAAACACAGACTTCCGTCAGGTCATGTATGTGGAAGAGGGTGGATAGCGCTTTCCTGGGAATCGCTCCGCTGGGAATCGCCCAAGACCACGTTAGGAAGAAAATGGGGGTGGAAAGAAAACAGCTTATTGAACTTTTTTGTTTTGTTTGTTTCGCGCCTCCCGTCTGACCGCTCACTCGCACACACGCCCGCGTTAACGTAAAAACCTCGTGCTCACGCAAACGTTTTATCACTGTTCTGCATGGGATCCCGATTCAAACAGTCCTTCATTCGCGTATTTCTGTAGAACACATTCCGATTAACGTCCTGCTGAATAAGCAGAATTCTGATTGACTGTCCGATAATCCGGAAAAACGAACAACAATCTTGTTTTACTGCTAAACTGAGTGGGTTCAGGGTCATCTCTGCCTATTTTTAAAACGTTAAATGAATTTAAAGATGGACGTTGAGAAGTAGCGTTGAGCACACTGGCCTTGTGTTTCGATTTCGCAGCCCCGTGTACCGAACCACCGTGAGTCATGTGAACCTCTTTTGTTTGGTCGCTGCTCCTGAGAGAGGTCCAGCGCTTAAATAATTCACGCCCAATACGAATCTTTCCGAATGGCTAATGTGCCAGCGACAGACGAGGAACAGGTTCGCTTCAATTAAGCCTTTTGTTCGTGACAAATTCATTCCGTGCCGCCGCCATCTCCGGTTTTGTATCAGGCTTGTATGTTTGTGGGTTTTTTTTCCGTTACATTTTTGTTCCTCCTTTAATTGGCGCCTTATCTTTCCCACCCCTCGCTCGCTCGTTCCCTCCCTCCCTCTTTCTCTCCGTTGCTCATGAATAAGGGATCGAGTGTTACCTTGAGTAAGGGATCGAGTGTTACCTTGAGTAAGGGATCGAGTGTCTTTCGTACGGTGTGTTTTCTTCACGCTCACTCCGCTGCTAATTGGATAAAGTGTGTAAACTCCGTGCTAACACTAACGCCAATGATGGATGATGGATGACGTTGCTAATACTTGCTAATAATAAAAGCCATGCTAATCGTGGTGTATCATCAGGCCTGCTCCATAGGAAAGAGGGTCAATAATTCATCCAGTCATTAATTTTTCAGCCCTGCTCGGGTTTCACGCCAGCCATTTTGTTCGTCTTGTTCTCAGTTTATTGGTTTTATTATTGTTATCTCCGCTAATTATCCCTTAAACAGCTCTTTGACTTGCTTAAAAATGGTCCGATGTGATTTTTATCCGAAGTTAAAAAAGTGCACAAATATTGGATTGATTTTGAATTTTATGAATATTTTTTCTAATGATATACAGAGCAATGTCAAATAATTGCTCTTGTAATTCTAATGTTTTAATCATCATCATCGTTATGCATAAGAATTGTTTATAATGGTTCAGTTTAACAATTTGATGATTGTTTTTCTGCCGTACTGTTGAAATTGTATTGAAAATGATTTAGAAAAACCTACATGAAAAACGGAGTAGACGCCTGAGAATGCACTTATTTCATTTTTATCCATTTACGTGAACACCACTTAGGCTAGAGAAGCCAACTTAAACTTTCTGTAGTGGTGGAAAATGTAAATGCCAGCTGATTTAATTGTCTTAGGCTTAGATTAGGTCCTGTTTATTTTCTGATGAAATGGGATACTTTGGCGTGTTTAATCTTAATCGGTGCACTTTCGGGATTAGAAGTGAAATGAGTATTTACACGGATCAAAACGAGTTAATTTAATAGATCATTACCTACTTTAGCTTGGAGGCTAATTTGACATGCAGTTTGGGGTAAAAATGTTACACCTCTGTGTATTCTGTGTGTGTGTGTGTGTGCTCACACACCGCTCCTTTAATCTCACCCACTGCCAATTATTAGCTTGCAGCATCTTGGAAGGATTTCTGATTAATTGGGGTCACTCACCCTGCAGAACAAGGTCAGCGCGCGCGCCTCTGCTTCCTATTTACATCAATTAGAAATGAGAGCCGCGCTGCAGCGCTCGCGCATTCGTGTACGCGTAGCTACCTACGCGTATATGCGTGCGTGCACGCGCGTGAGGGCAGCTCTACACTTTCTCCAGAAGCCCACGTGCATCTCGTGACACACACAGTAACGACGAACGTAAAGGCAAGTGAAGCTCGCGCGTCTCGGACACCGAAAGAGCAAGAGAGCAAGACTACGGAGATTTACAGTGAGACAGAGAAACACGAAAATAAATAAACAAATAAATAAGACACCTGCGTGTGCGCGCGCGTTCAACTCTCGTCTGTTTTGAAATGCTGTCAGACCTCTTACCACGACTGCACGTGCAATCACGTTAATAATGCTCACTACTAAAAATAAACATCCAAACAGGTGATCTTTACTCTTACAAATATCAGCAAATAAACAAACAAATCAATAAATGTTACCCTTTTAGCATGTTGACGGTGTTTTGATTATATGTATACATCATGTGCATATTTTGCACACATTTTACAAAAATAATTGCATTTCAACGACTTTCACACGCTGAAAAAACAGTAGACTGATCATCAATCAGTCCTGTACCGAATAAAATACTGATACATTTCAATAAAGTATGTTTGGTTTCATTTGTGAACGTTTCAGAGACAGGAAAAGCAAAAAAAAAGAAAAAAAGAAAAGAGATTTCTCCCATTGTTTTCAGATAGAGGGCGCTCTTGCGTCATCTACGCCTCTTATCTCGCCGCTCCATTCATATGCAAATGAGCCGCGAGCGCCGCGTCCAATCAGAGTCTCGTAAAAGCACAAGGGGCGGGGTTATTCGCGTGCACAAAAAAAAAACCCCAATAAAATACCCACAGGGTCAGCTTTCAGAAATAAAGGTACCGAAGTGCACTTATGAAGAGCCACCAGGAGGATATTTAGTTATCATTTCCTCGCAGTGTTATTGTAAATAATAATATTGTTAAGTAATTAATCATAATTAATTAATTAATCAGTAATGAAGCGGTGTTCAGCTCATACAGAAAAGTCACATGGTTTTGGGACTGGGCACGTCACCTGTCATGGTTCACGCATTTTCACAATACATATGCACTCATCTGGCCACTTTATTAGGAACACCTGCATGTCCATGCAGTTATATAATCAGCCGAGCACGATGCAGCAGCGAAGTGCATAATCTCCTGTAGGTACAGAACAAGAGCTTCAATAACGTTCACAGTGTGTGAGTTCGACCGGCTGTTGGTGTGAGTATGTTGATGAGCGAGGTTAGACAGGAAGGCTACGCTAACTCAAACAACCGCTCTTTTATCGGCGGTCAGCAGAAAAGCATCTCGAAACGCATCAGGTTCCACTCCTGTCAGGCAGGAACGGGAACCTTGCATTCTTTTCATTTCTAGCTATTCTATTTTTGGAGCCACAAAAGAACTTGGAAGCTACATCAGTGTAGCAAAAGTTTAAACCCCCTGGAAGTACACACACAGGGTACCCATAACGCACTCTGCACTTTGTAACGAGGTGTGTGCAGGTCTAAGTACCAAGAGGGGACATTTTAAAAAATGTGTTGTGTTTATTGCGTAATAAAAATCAAATTTTTTTAGAAACTGTGTAATAAATGATGTAATATTTTGATCATTAGATAAATAAACTGTTATATTTTAGAATCTAACAAACACGTCATGCAGCGACAGCTCGTTTCCTTACACACTTTCTCCCATCAGCAGTCACTCCGAGACCCGATCCAATTTCCAGAGATTGATGGGGAATAATCGGGGATGACTGCAGGACGAGTGAGCGACTACGCAAGTGCGCTGACCAAGCATGAAAAAAAAAAGAAAGAGAGAGAGAGAGAGAGAGAGAGAGAGAGAGAGAGAGAAAAGCTCCGCCGCATCAGATAGCGGCGACATTGTGCGGATGAACACATGTTCAGGCCTGTAGATGATGACAGAGCGCAGTTATTTCCTGTCCGACGACGCTTCCAATTTCCTGCCCGGCACTTTAGTTTTATTACGCCGATAAGCGGATTGCATCCGTGCGCTGATAAGGGAGCCTGAGGAAGAATATATAGATAGATATATATATATAAAAAATATATATATACTCCGATTTGCAAGCGAGGTTTTGTGCCCATGACAATAAAAGCTAATAATTCGACAATGGCAGAGGTGTACGACTTATTATCACCCGCAGAATGTAATAAAAGCCGAGCGGTGAAAGGAGTAATATAATGATCAAAGCCGTTGCTGTAATTTCCATCAGAATGGGAGCGACGCCCGCGTTCACTTCCTAGGGACACTTGAGTATCGGTAACGTCTCGTTTCTTCTCTCTGAGCACAGTTCAGTTCGTTCACTCGACCCTGAACACATCCACCCCATGAAAGATTTGGAGCGTTCCATATCAGGAAGTGACATCATGCTAATTTCCTGACGATCACGTGAAGAAGAAAATGTGCCTTCTTTCGCTCTAACCCTAACCCTTTTCCTTTATTTTCTCCATTTATGACTAGACGAGAGCAAAAAGCAGCTTGTCAGCAGAGAAACCTTGTTAACACAATTTTTAAAAAATGATGATAAAGTTTCGGTTACTAGCGCTAAATCGTGGAATCATCTTAATGTTGCAAATGAACAATGATGTCATTGCTTCCTTATTGATCATAGCTTATCTTATATATATATCTATAAATACACTGACGGTTAAGGTTAGGGGCGGGGTTATGGGTGGGGTTTAGGGGCGGAGTTAGTGACTGATTGCGGACAGGAACACGGGGTATAGTGTATAGATTTGAGAAAACGCATGCTTGATGTAAACGTCTCTGTCGCTGAGTGTGTGTGTGTGTGTGTGTGTAAGTAAAACTCCCAGGCTAGCTTGACCCCCAAAACAACACAGCCCCGCCCCCTTTCCTTTGTGTTAGTCGACTCATTCAGCTGTCAATCATCCCGAGACCTCCGTGTGTGTGCAGGAATGCGTGCTCGCTCTTTAATATTCGTGCGCGCTCACGAGCGTCCTCCAGGCTAAAGTCGACACAATTGGACACGAACGAGGGAAAAAAGGAGTGATGCTTCGACGGAAGGAAAGAAGAGAGAGTGACAGTTGGGAGAAGTTGGGAGAACACTTACCCGTGCCTTCGGACACTCGAGCGCACACGCTCATGCATGTGTGTGAGAGAGAGAGAGAGAGAGAGAGAGAGAGATTTCTTTTCCTTCCCCTGAAGCAGTTGACATTTAGCCCCGTCGGATAATTGCGGAATAACATTTGCGTTACAATTGGAACACGACCCGCGCCTTTCACGCGCCCTTTCATATTACCGCATCGAGAAAAGAGAATGCGGGATGAGAACTGGAGGATGGATGAATGGATGGAGAGATGAAGGAGAAGAGAGAAGAGAGATTGTTATTGCTATAAGAGGAGAAAAAAAGAGTCAATTATTACAGAGTCAATGTCAAGAGGAGCGCGAGGTGCCCTTTTCACTCGCACGCGCCGCTACTATTAAGGGAAAAAAATGGATTAGGTGTGTGTGTGTGTGTGTGTGTGTGTGTGTGTGTGTTTTAGACAGGAAGTCTGGCCTAAAAGCAAAAAGGTTAATGGATTGAGTGTTACCTGTGTGCGAGCCCGCTCGAACGAGCTTGTGCTTATTCAGCAACTTGTATTTAAACAGATAAATATGATTTTACGTAAAAAAGTCATATAAATAATAGGTAAAATCTAAAAAAAAAGAAAAAGAAAAATGAAGATATTTTTAATTCCAAGATTTCCTCTGTAAAGTCGATGTGTGTCTTGTGCTTTTTCTTTATAAATAATAATTCTGAACAATATTTACATTTTTATTTGAACATATTCAGGAATGTGACAAGAGGAAAGAGTGCGTCAGCTAATTTTGCTGCCTCATGCCACACTTCACACACACTCACACACACTTCATAACAACGCGAAATGAAAAAGTAATTAAAAGAAAACAGCGTTAATATCCGGCATTTTTAAATGAACACAGAGTAACCTAATAATGCGAGCTTTTAATTAACACCATAGCTACGGCAGCAGGGTTAGGTAAACATGGCCGGGTGTGTGTGTGTGTGTGTGTGTGTGTGAGATGGATCCGTTCAGCTCGTCCTGCCCTCTTTAATTGAGTGTCAGTGGTAACTGTGGCCCCTTGTTTGTTTTTTTCCACCTTGTTCCTTCAGTTCAAGGATCATCCAGAGGCCCATGTGGAAAACCGCAGCTCACCCTGCGTAGCGTGCACGCTGACGGTCTCAACGTGAACTAGCTACAGACACGGCGAATATCACGCACGATGCACAATAAAGGCCGAACACCACTCGCACACTATATAACGTGCACACTCCATATCACCGGGCTTCGTTTATTAATCTGTCGGTAAAGACTTTTAGGACAAACCGAACTAAAAATGTATAAAAGGTATCGTGTTTTAATTTTACTTCGCACTCAGGTGTCTACGTTGCTGAGCTCCAATCACCCGTGAAGTGCAAAGCACACTCTGTCTTCGGCACAGCTCATTTGCATTTAGCGACGCCCACACAACTCCATAAAAGGTAATGCTCACAGAGAGCTGAAAGCGCGAAACGAGCGCAAAACGGCTGAAGCGGAAGTTATCTCGACTCCCGTCTAATCCAGCTAATTAGCCGTGTAACGGCATGTGAAGAGGCTCAAATCCGAAGGGAAAGTGAATTAGGTGCGAATGCTTTGACGTGAAATTAAAAAGGATTTTCTTTTTACACGTTATTCAGCGTGAATCACAGCCGGTTCGAACGTTCCTGTTCTTGCCGCACAGCTAGTCCTCTCTCTTGAAGTTAATAGGACGAAAACCCCGGAACTGACAAACTGCATGACCTCCAACCAATCAGAATCCAGAATTCCACAGCGGAACGGTGCGTGCTGCAGGCCTAAAGTTTTCTCCTGAAAGCAGCGGAGGGAATTCTGGGAGAAAATTCATCTCCCATAAAGCAAAGAGTGGTTGAAGATTGACTCCTTTAGCATAGCGCGCCTCTGTTCCGCTAGCTGTAGCAATAAATCACATCTCCCTCCCTCCACACACACACACACACACACACACACGGAGCTAGCCATGTGGCTGATCATTGTGCAGTCGCGTCAGCCTTATTTCCGAGGAGATAAATGGGATTTAAATTAATAGGCAGTCCTAAATAACTCCTCAGCTGGTAAACGACACATTTATCAGATGGCGACAACCAGCGGGCCGTGATTCATGGCGGCCCCTCGCGACACAAAAGGGGGCCTACAAAAATTGTTATTATTTTTTAATAAAGTGTAGCAGGCAGTCGTCAGTCATTTATCAGGATAGCGAAGTGAAATATTGCTCTCTGAAGGGGGAAAAAAAGCACCACCGGGCTCGTGAGTAGCATTTTAAGCGCGGGGTGACGGGAAATCATAACGTTTACAGTTTGTAATTTTCCCAAACGATTGTTAATAATTGGTTTGTGATTAAGTAGAACGGAAACAACAGCAGCAGACGTGACGTGGTGAGGAACTCGAACACGCTCTATCCTCTGACCAGCGTTCAAACACAAATCTTTCGGAAGACTTGACCTCTTCATATCTCTCCTTTAAGCAACTTTACAGTATTGTCCAGTATGTACAGTAATAGACTATCATTACAGGACTGTTGCCATGGTTACAGATTAGCATGTGTTTGTATTTTCACTGTAGCCTGTTTTTTGTTTTTTTTTCCATTGTAGTATGTAGTATGTGTTTGTTGTTGCCATGGTTACCAGGCCGACTGTTTGCTTTTTTTTTGTTTGTTTTTTTTACTGTAGTGTGTTTGTTTCAGTGTTGCCTGTGTTTATAGTTGCCGTGGTTACATCTCGGAGCGTGCTTGTTTCACTGTAGCTCACATTTGTTGATGCCATGTTTACGTCTCTGAATACGTCAATTCTGTTTCTTTGTTTTCTCATTGGTGTTGCCATGGTTACATGTCAGCGTTTGTTTGTTTTACTCTGTAGCCTGTGTTTGTTCTTTGTGTTCCGTTCTCCCGCCGTGTGTGTTATTTGTTGCCATGGATATGTCTTGGAGTGGCTTTCTTTGTTCTACCACAATTTCACTCCTGACTTAAAGGTTATGTCTCGAATCAAGTAGCTAATATACACTATATTCTAGTGGCTGAAACTTTGTAACTACACATAATACTGTATTTATTTTGAGATAGACCTACAATGCTATATCTGAGTGTGTGTATGTGTGTGTTAACATTCTCTCTTCACACTGTGTGTGGTATCGAAGCTGATTAATCGCGACCCTGACAGGCCGCGTTTGCCTCCTGGGCGGCGGGTGGTTCTTGAGCCCAGGTGGAGGCCCCTACGACAGATTCCCTGCGGCACTGCAGGTGTGTTTGGGATTAAACCGGCCTAGTGACGATACCAATTTAATGTTTCTCACGCACTACAGGACACACACACTCTGGCTAAAACATTCCTCTCATATTTCTTTTCCTGCTTGACCTTTCACATAAAAAGGAGGGTCTTTCTGAGGTGCTACTTCTTAATCCCTATGCTGGAGAAGCAGTATCTCACCACAAACCACATCCCCTAGCCACTAGATAGGCCACATAAACACTGTGGGCATGTCCCAAACCACATCCCCTAGCCACTATATAGGCCACATAAACACCATCCTGGGTCCACTGTGGACATGGCCTAAACCAAATGCCCTAGTCACTATATAGGCCACTGTGGATGTGTTCCAAACCACACACCCTAGTTACTACATAGGCTACATAAACACCACTGCAGGTCCGTCGTTCACCTGTCCCAAACACACGCCCTTTTCACTATATACCCCACAAAACACTACTGTGGGTCCACCATGGATGTGTCCCAAACCCCACACCCTATTCACTATATAGGCCACGTAAACACCAACGTGGGTCCACTATAGTCGATTTCCAAATTACACCCACATTTCATACTGCAAGATTTCTGCTATGAGCACAAAGCAGACACTAGATGGCTGCAGATAATGGAGTAAAGCAATAATGAGGGGACTGAAACACTCCGTCTTAAATCTATACAGTAAGGTAGTGTGCACAACACACACTATATACTCGACACACGCTACATACACTATCAGCGTACACATGCTATATACTACACATGCTGTATACACTACACACTCTTTATACACTACACATGCTATATACACCATCCATCCATCCATCCATCCATCAGCTATACTGCTTAACTGTCAGGGTCAAGGGGGATCTGATCTGGGGCAAGTCAGAGCAAACTTCACATGAGAGGCGGGGTATACCTGGGGCAGGTCGCCAATCTATCAGAGTGGAGTGTTGTTTGCCCCGTAGGGCCATCCGAGGGTGGGGCATAACAATATACACTACACACGCTATATACACTACACCAGTGTACACAAGCTATATACTCTACACACACTGCATACACTACATACACCAGAAACACTATACCAGTGCACAGGTGCTACTGCATACACACTACACACTATACAACTGTGTACTGTTCACACTATAGGACAGTCAGCACACACTACAATATTAGGCGCACAATACACACTACACACACACACTTCCTCGGAGCATCATGCAGTGTGTCGAGCCGTCTCTCTCATCCCTGCTGCGCAACAACACAGGAGAAAAAACACACAATAGAGGAAAAGGATCTCGCGCCAAGCTCTCTGCAGCGATAATTCATGTGAGGATGGAGTAAAACAGTACTCGCGGGAGAAAATGGCCATATTCATCTCTTTCTGCTGCTGGAGATTAAGCTATTTCACAATCAATAGAGCGGTCGGAATACATTTTTATTGGGCGCATTACGCCGCAAATGAATTGTGCAGCAGGAGAAAAGCCAATTGCACGCGTGATGGAATATCCACGGGCTGCACTTTGACAATTGCCTACATTTCCAGAACATGTAGATTAATGGCGCGCAGATCTCCAGCGTTTATTAGAGTCCGTTACAGAGGCCCCAGCTGAAGCCGAATAAAATAAAACAATTGATTATCTTTAAACGGAGAGGATCTTAATCTCTCGGCGGGAAGCGCAGAGAGTGTTTTAAATATGGTTCCGCTTGCCTCTGTAATATTTATCACCTTAAAATGCAACTGCAGCGTTTATTTATGGCGCGGGCTCCATCGGCTCTTTATCAGACCGAGTTCAGACAGCCTTATTTAAACCCTACGCTGCCGTTTCATTCGCGTGTGTGTGCGTGTTGTGGTGATGTGGTGCCTGTTGAGAGATTACACTTCAGTAGAGTGGCTGTAAATACAGTACTTATCTTGCTTTAAGTCTTTTTTTTCCCCTTTCCCTTGGAGTTATCTGTATAAATGGGAAAAAGGGAGCTGTGTCACTCTGTAGCCTGAAATGTTTCAAGTAGTTAGGGTAAATAAGATACATGCTACCCACTGTACATGCTAGCATTTTTCTTAAAAAAAAAAGTTGTCATATTTTACTACTAGCCAAACAAGCTAAACCTATTAATATGTATTAGAGTAAATAGATGACAGCATGAATTAGTATCATGGTCAAAAAGGCTAACACGGTAATTAGCATAATAGTAATGATTGTGACTTTTTGCCGAGTGCTAATCTCATCAGGCTAACACTTGAACTAGCATAACAGTGAACACAGCTAACACAGTAACTAGCAGTGTAGATATCATTTTAACCCACTAACTAGCATTATAGTAATCAGAGTAACACTTGAAGCAGAATTACAGATAACAAGCTAACACTGGAACTAGCTTTAAGGTAAACAAGCTAATGCTTGAACTAGCATGAAAGTACTGCTAGCATGATGGTAAACAGAGCAACTCGCCGCATTACAGCAAGTCAATTTAAAACTTTTTTAGAGTACGTACACCAGTTTTACGCTTAATTTACTGGTGATGCTGACATGACTGAAGGCAAGATTAGCTATTATATCTTGTTCTGTGTGCGTCCTCAAAACGTAACCCGTAGCTCACTAAAATGAGTTGTTAGCATAGAAGAGAACAGAAAAGACTCCATTTGACATTTTACCTCTTTCCATACAAGTCAAGACGGAGAAGTGAGGGGGAAAAACACGCCTTGATGGCTCCATTACAACTTTCCTCAACTTTAATTAAGCGTTTTTTTACATTTTTAGAACTTTTCTAAGCTGTATAACGAGGCTCCTGACATGCATCGTCTTTGTTCTTACAAAAAAACATAAATATCACGGGCCTGGAAACGCAAGACACAGTGAACAAAGCCTTCAGCACGTCGATTCAAATGAAATAGTGGAAAAGAAGACAAGCATCCTGGGGAGATCTGAGCGCTGATGCCTCGTTACTCTGTGAAAAACGTGTAAATATTCATGTTTTCCACAGTGATGAGCGAGAGACGGCGTTCATCAGCGTCGGATTGGAGGATTGCTACTGAGATGCCATGCTAGCACTGTAAAAGGCTAATTCACACTCCTGCTAAGCAGAGAGTTGAACAACAAATTGTAAAAACGTCATCTGGAACATGATTAAAGAAAGAATGATACTTTACTGCAAAGGGCGTATTCATGCATTTGAGATCATAAATTAAAAAACAATGAAGATAAAAAAAAGACAAAAACAAGAAGAAAGAAGAAAATAAAAACATACAACAAGCAAGAAAGAAAACAAAAAACAAAAGAACTCCAGAAAAGTAGACAAAGAAAGAACAAAACAACTCCTCCACACTACCACACACTGCTCCTCACTGCACCACACACTACCCCCACACTGCACCACACTACCCCACACTCTCCCACACACCGCTCCTCACTGCACCACACACTACCCCCACACTACCCCACACTCTCCCACACACCGCTCCTCACTGCACCACACACTACCCCCACACTACCCCACACTCTCCC
>JAQQZR010000033.1:969567-981692 GCA_030068235.1 Notoglanidium macrostoma
ATTATTATTTTTATTTTTTTTTTTTTTATGGGGGTGTGTGTGTGTGTGTGTGTGTGTGTGTGTGTGTGTGTGTGTGTGTGTGTGTGTGTGTGTGTGTGTGTGGTTATAACAGCCAGTCAGTAGTTCACACTGTTATCCGACACGATGCTTATCGTCCAGTGGCCTCACACCGATTCCTGTTTATTTTTCCCTTTTTTTTTTTTATTAAAATTTTAATTTAGATTACAAAAATCAGTTAATTTATAAATTATATACTGTTCATTTATACATCTAACGTTTAAAGCACTAAAATTTAATTTTAAAATTTAATCACTCTACTTCATTATTTTTACTTCATTTCAAATCCGAAAATAATAAATAGTCGATCAATAATAAAGAGTGACTGAGTGTGTGCATGAAAATCCACAATGATTTTATGTGAAATTTGTAGATAAACAAGGTTTCTTGGTTTATTTCATATTTTAATATAAAGGCAGATATTTCATTACATTTATAAACTTTATTTATCCTCGTACGGTAAATTTTATTATGTTAATAAACAAGGTCAAATATTGATTTTTATTGAATTATTTTATTTTATGCTTTTTTTTGGATTTAAAGGGAAGTTTTTAAAAAAAATAATAATACAGAAATTGATTCTAAACTTTTATGGGTTTTTTTCTGTATTTTTATTTTATTATTTTGGATTATATATATTATTATTTCATTATTTTATTTAATTTCAGTCAAAGTTACTCCGACTCCCTGCTCTGTCTCTCTCTCTCTGTCTGTGTGTGTGTGTGTGTGTGTGTGTGTGTGTGTGTCAGGGTCTCCGTGGACGTCTGTGTCTCGTGGGCTTTTGGCTCGGACGGTTCTCCATATGGGAGTCTCAGTGGGTTTCTGTCCACAGTGAAGAACGACCCGTCTCACACACGCCCTGACCCGCTGAGCCTCTGATGGATCCAAACTTTCACCATCACACTCACTAACTTCACCCTCACACACACACACACACACACACACACACACACACACACACGCTAGAGACACGGTTGATCTTGATCACTGAAATAAAAATTTTTTTTTTTAAAGTCCTTTTTTATTCTGTAAACATTTTATTCAGAAACATTAATTAACGAATCATAAATGAAAGAATTGAACAAAAATTGAATTCCAGCTGCCGACCGGATACACCAACGTTAATAACAATAGCAAACGATGGTGTTTTCGGCAGCGTCTTTCTTTACGTTCTTTTCCTGTTTCTTTCTTTTATTCCTGACAGCTCTTTATCTTGCTTAAAACTCTAAAAAGATAGATTTCTTCCATCCTTTTTCTTTCTCTCTTTCCTTAATTCTTTCTTCCTTTCTGTCTCGCGCAGTTGGAGAAGTTCCCCGAGCAGCACACTGAGCCCCTGGTTCCCCGTCACCTCTGTAATTACATCACTTCCTGTATAAAGTAAGAGATTAATCATCCCCTTTCTTGATGAGACGAGCTGAAGGCGTGAAAATGAAACCAAAATTACCGAACACAATCCTCCTTAACTTTATTTATTTACTCCTCCTTCTGCTCCTCTTTGGCTAATTCTAATGAAGAGGCCTCGGATGACTTCATTTGGCGTGGCGTTAATTGGGTTTGGTGCCGGGGTTTTGGCCCGTGTTTTTCTTTCCCGCGCCCCCCTCGTTAGCCCGGACTTTAATTAGATCTGGCACTCGCCTCGCTGTGATAAATGCCGGCGTGATGAATGGAAATGCAAATGCAGCGCGTGAAGTTCGGCCCCCGTCGCCCCGCGGCCCAATATCATTAACACTGTCCTGCTGTCAGATCCATCATTGTCACAAGCTCGGGGTGAGGTATTTGAGGAGGGGGGTTAGAAAGGGTGATGGGGTGGAAGGGTAAAGCCACCGAAAGGGTGTGCAAAAGTAGAAGTGAGTAAAATAAATGCGTCGACCTTGTGTTCATTTAGCACACAAATTTGACAAACTGGTTAAAATTCAACGTTGCTTTTATAATAATAAAAAAAAAAAAATTTTATTCAACATGTTGCGATTTCAAATATCAGCTGAGATTGTAGAATTTTAAGAATTTTAAGCTCTGCATTTCGACCGCAGAAAGTGGAAAAGCCTAAAAGTTTCAAGCATAAGCCGCGGTCCTGGAAGCTTGTACTTACCTTAGAATTTCACTATAAACCAACGTCTAAAACATCAACATTGCAGAATTTATAAATCTTAACAGAAATCCGGGATTATCGACGTTTCGCAGGAGAATTCAAATAAGAATGTTCAAATTTCAAAATCGTCGTTTAGAATTCCAGCATCTCAAATATCAACTATGACTATAGAAGTGTCAAGCTAAAACTTCAAACTAGAAATTCTAGAATTCAAACATCCAACCATTTCACCTGTAAAATGAGATTCTAGAAATCTCAGAAATGTATTCCCAGCATCTTGAATGATAATTTACCTTAGAACTTGTGCAAACCTAAACATTTTAGCTATAAAGTCAATATTTTATACGCTCCACATGTTAACATGCTTCAAACTAGAATTTTTAAGAAATTTATAAACATTTTGATTAGAATTTAGAATTTCAGCATTGTTGCATTTTTACATTGTAGAATTTCCACATACTAAAATTTCAACAGTTTCTCTCAATGTTCCAGATGCTAATACTGCCAGCGCGTAAGTAAAAAGATATCATTAATAAAATAACATATAACAACATCGACGGCGCTGAGGGTGGAGTGGTGAAGCGGTGACCACCAGGAAGCTGATTGTTTTCCTGTAAACACACGTCCCCGAGTATGTTTTTCTACGCTATCACTTGTGTTAAACAACAGATTTTTGAAAATTCTAGAAGTTGAAATTGTTTAAAATTCTGACCGCTGTTTACTTGGTCGGAGATAAAACAAACAAACCAAAAAAAAGGGTGGTGAGCGTGTATCAGAGGTTTATCTTACACGACATTAGAGCAGTGCAGCTTTGTCGGACACCGCCGTGTAAATAATTCAGCGGGGGAAAAAATAAAAGGAGCCGTCAGACTCGTGACATTTGTCCTTGTTGTTGTGGCTGCAGTCTAACGTGGCAAGGTTAAAGGTAACGTGGGCAGACGGAGAGGAGGAGACGCCCGGCACGTCGGCATCAACACACTTATAGCAGTATTCACTTTAAAAAAAAAAACGTTCTTGTTTCATATATAAAATAACATGTTCCGTAAATGTCCCACAACATTAAGTGAACTAGAACTGTGAAAAAAAATGAGTTGTTCATAACTTGATTGCAAATAGCTGTTGCATTAGAGAAACGAAACGCTTCGGGATGTGACGTTACGGAGAAACGGTCAACCTCGGCGTGGATTAATGCATTGTTACATTATTACAGGTGTCTCCTCAACGACACTAAACGCACCGAGAATATGGAAGCGCTCGGACAATTATCCGTATTCAGAACAGGGCTCGAGGTTACGCCTGCTTCAGGGGAGACATTTTTAGCGAGTGTAATGAGGCTGTTTAATATCCAATCTCCCGCTGTGCTATTGTGCACGCTGCCTTGTTGGAGAAGGTTTCCAAACATGGAGGAACATGTAGCCGGCGACGATTCCGCTCACTGCTGGTTAGCGACTCCCTCTGCAATTACCGGAGCCAGCTGCTACCTCCGCTCACGCCACGGTTTAATCATTGCCCCGAGAAGCAGGATAGACAAACAAAAAATTCACCACAACAGCAGGGAGAGAAAATAGCCAGCGCAGCCTTCCAGGATATTCCACAATATTAATCGGGCAAGGTTTCAGCATGAAGGCATGCGTGTTATTAGTAAAAATGACCTCAGACATGGTGCGATTGTTACTACAGCTAGTTAGCATGAAGTTGTGTCGGACTGTAACGTAACTGTAAGCTACGCCTGAGGTGATTAGCAAGAGATTAGCATGGTTAGTTGAAAGAAAATGACCATAAACATGAAGTGGTTTTCATAGCAGGGATTTGAGAGCGAAGTAATTAGCGATTAGCAAGGGGTCGAATTTTAAATGTTAAAGAATTAGCCTTAGAGATGGGGTGCTTTTTCTAATCGCTAGCTGAGGGGTTAGCTGTTAGCCTGAGACTGAGGTAATAGTTTGGGCTCGGTTAAAGAATCAGCCTTGCATTTTCCGCAACAGCTAATCAGGAATGAAGTAATCAGTGATTAGGAAGGATTTGGAGCATAAATGTTAAAGAATTAGCCTTACAGATGGCTGATTTTTAATACAGCAGAGTTTGAGGTGATTAGCGATTAGCATGGGTGATTAGCTTGATGAACAAGATGGCTCGGACTTAACGTTCATCATTAACGCGGTGTGCTTTTTTTTTTTTTTTAACATAATAATTAGTCAGTAGAAAGAAACGATTAGCGCTTAGCAAGGATTGAATTATAAAGGTTAAAGGACTAGCCTTAAACAGCCAAGTGTGAGCGATTAGACTGAGTTATTAGCATGAATAGCACTGATTAGCACAAAGCTTTGGATTGTAAATGATGTGGTTTATGGTTAACAAGCAGCTGAGAGGGAAATGATTAGCAGTTAGCATGAATCTGGAGCAATGGGAGGTTAAAGAGTTAGCTATAAATATGCAGTGGTTCTGTGCAAACAGTAAACAGAACGGTTTATTTATTCTGCTCTTATAAATGTTAAAAACATGCTGTGGTTTTCATAACAGCTGTGTTTAGCGATTAGCATGACTTTATGAGGATTTCTCAGCGTCTGGTAGAAACCTGTGAAGTGATTGGCAATTAGCATGAGGCACAATGGGAAACAGTGGGTTAAAGGTTAGCGAAATGTGAGTGAATTGATTAGCATGAGGCTTGTTAAACGTTACATGATCAAACCTTGGAACAGCTAATTGAAAGTAGGAATTCACTTCTGATGTGAACGGTAACGAGTTACTTTGTGAGGTGATCAGTGATTAGCGTGACGCTACCTGCAGAAACGCCGCTGTCGTGTCTGGGCTACGTTGCCGACGGTCGCCCTTTTCGCAGCCAGACACTGAACTCATCTAATAAGAGGCCTTGTTTGTAATCAAATCTGTCATTAAGTATTCATCGGATCAAAAGTTCAGCAGCCGCTGTTGCTTTGTCGAGTCGAGCCCTGGGGCGCTGCTTAGGGGATGAAGCTAAATTGAAGTGCGGAGGTGCTGCTTATAAATTATTCCTTCTAGGCTACTCTGCTTACGAGGAGGAGGAGGTCAGCGCAATGACTAACGCGTGACACCGAGCTTAGTGTCACCCACAACGTAACCCAATCTCCGGCACACCCTGGGCAGCCTGCACTCATACCGAAGTTCTGTGCTAAGCGTATTCAGTACAATCTCCCCGGAAAAATCATTCATAAATTCAAAAATTCGTTCAAAAAGTCATCATAGCTAGTCCGCGCAGAAACTTGAAATGTACGCGTGATATTTCTTATATAAGCGTCGTTCTTTCTGCCGATTGTCGAGAAACGTTGCTAGCTGCATCGACCTGGCGCTGTTATTTTTCGTGACATGGAAATGCAATAATGACGAACATTTTTTAAACATTACAATCGCAGTTTTTATGACAAAATAACTCTATTCAATCTTTTTATCCTTTAATAAATGATGTTAAATCTGATTAGGAGAGGATCAGAGACGAGGGTTTAGACACTGGAAATTTAATTAAAGATCTGTAACACTTCTATCAAAGCTTAGTTTGAAAGCAGGCGAGTCGACGCGTGGCCGCGATGCTCCGGATCGTCGCCAGCCGAGGTGAGGAAGTGACATTTGAAACGTGTTTTAAGTGCAATGTTCATCTTTCATGTATGGATTAGAGGAGTGAGAGGGACGGGGAAAGCCGCTTGATCCGTCGGCTTTGAAGCACGACGTCAGGACGCGTAATTAAATTCTGTCACGGCCTTCAAACCGCTAAACCGTCGCGTAGCTCGCGATTTTTACATTTCACGTCTCAGACGAACTCGAGAAATGAGCTTCGTGTTACAGAGGTGAAGTTGAAGTGTAGCAAAAATTACTTCGCTAATAATAATAATCTTCTTCATAGAACACGTCATACACGTGGTAGCTTCAATTCTGTATAATAAATTTGTCATTTTTGCATGACATCATAAATCTGACGTCATAGAATGCACGAGGATGAAATCGGCAAGTCTGAGGCAGTGCAAATGATATGGTTTCATAAATTATATATTACAAATTATATTAAATAATATGGTTTCAACAAACAAACCAAACAAAGTAAAAACAATATGAAATTGCGAGTGTTTTCCATTTGCAGAAAAAAACAAAAAGAAAGAAAAGAAAACACTTTTTATAAAGATACTTCCTGTATAAGAAATCTAACACAAGGTAAAATGAAATAAAGGCAAATATTTTTTACTCCTTATAGATAATATATCATTTAAAAAATATATATAATAAAAGGTTTTGGCAATCGTTTATGTTTGATGAAATAATAAAGAAATTGTGTGAATAATTTTGCGCCGATTATAGATAAAAATAAAAATGTCAAAATATTTAACTGATAATAAATTAGGAAGAACGAAACGAAAAGAAGATTTTTAATGGAATTGAATGAAAGATTTAGAACATATCACTAACACGTTTGCGTTCCAGTGTAAAATGGAAAAGAAGGAAATTGACAACTGCAAAACATAAAAGAGTTGAAAAAAAAAATGAAGTAAAATGCCTGAATCAGAGGAAACGCCCCGAGCGACGGGACACGACAGTGCTACAACAGGGGGGTAAATATTTCATAGCGCTGCCCTCGGAGGCTGTATCCTCAGGTCATTTGGCCTCAGGCTACACGCTAACGGCTAACTTTTGGCCCACTCAGCTCGTTCGTTAATGGCTTCCTGTCTGAAAAGGAGGTCTAAATGTGAAGCAGCGGCTACAGATGTTAAAGTCGTGTTGACAATCTTCAGCGTCAGGACGCACTCGAGGGAACGCGCGAGAGTCGAGTCGAGGACGACGTGCAAGGTCGATATACAAGGTCCGGTGCGCCGTGTGTCTATTGGCCGAGAGCGGTAGGTAACGTAGCCTGAGTCAATATCAGCTGCCAAACTTCGCAGTTTTGACAAAAAAATGCCGAACGTAAACGGATAAAAAGTAATCCGCAAAAAATTCAACAAACAGCAAACTCGAGTGTTTACGTCGCGCTCCGTTCGACATCCTTCTGTTATTATTATTACTGCGGTATGGATTTAAAGAGGACTGTCTCCGTCTTTCCTCAGGTGTTCTGTCGTTCCTCTGACATATTTATTAGCCTGTCGTAATCGCAGTGCAGTCCCTGACGGTGGAAAGCCCTCAGCCCCAGCGTAGGCTAATTGGGACGGAGCCCCCGCGGAGCTCGATGAGGCGGAAAACGATGATTAATTAATTTACTCCTCAAACTGTGAGAGGCTGATGAGGCTCACAGCGGTCAGCGAGGCTCCCGCACGGCTCGCAGGCTTCGCTATGACCACATGTAATGCAGCATCTTTCCTCGGCTGCGTAAGACGGCAAGGAATCGTCAGCGTTCACGGGGAAAAAATCATCTCGGTCAAGACAAAGTTTTCTAAAGGAGTGTCTAACGTGGTGTCCATGCGACCATTTCATAATTGGTTCGGTGGTATGACATGCTGAAGCGTACACTCGCTGAGTTTTACCAAAACAGAACTTTAGCTAACTAAACAGACGTGTTCAGCTAACGATCTAACAAACACCGTTTTTCCCCAAATCTCTAAGCTAGCAGAACTTTAGCTAACGAACTAACAGCGTTTTACCAAAACTGACAGCTAGCAGAACAAAGCTACAGCTCGACACTGGAGACTCCTTCCACAAAAACGTACATAAACGTTACATAAATGGCTACAAAGCCGTTACCATGGAAACGATAATGAATCGACACCTTCTGACCAATCAGAAACTATGAAGAAGTTCTATTACAAATACAAATTTTGAAATACTACCTAACAAATATAATGATTTTAAATAGAATTATTGTTTATATAATAATATTAGCATGACATTAATGAATAAATCATGTTTTCTTGAAGCGGATAAACGCGAGCGTGAGAAGCCGCCTACTTAGGGCGCCTCCTAAGCACGCTGAGGCTATTTAGAAGCGTCCCGTGATACGAGTGTTGTGTTTGTGAAATGTCGTGATATAACTGATTGTGGTGATGTTTATAGTTGGAGAGAAGGAGGTCATGGAGGAAACGTGGCTGTCTTCTGGAATTGGATAGAAGAAAGCATCACACACACACACACACACACACACACACACACACACACGGAAAATGGGCCACATCCTCGGTGCTGTGTAGGCTGAAACTGGCAGGCGTGCTAAGCTGGCCAAAGCCTCTAAAAGCCTTAACGTTGTCACTACAAATTTCTGTGTTCGTGACAGGAAGTGACATCGCGCTCCGCCGCCAGGAGCAGGCTGGAGGATAAACAGATGCCGCAGCCTGAGGTGGAGCGCAGATTTCTTCTCTCGTCCATCGGGATGGATGAAAGCGTGCAGAATTAGAGCCAAAGCAATAAAGAGTAACCTCGCCTGGAGTCCCCTTCACCGGAGTGCGCACTTTATATCACACAATATTGCCCCTCGTGTCCGCGCTGTTCGGGCGCTTCAGCCATATTGCATTAAAGCAGCTCGGGAAGAGGCGGGATCGCGTCTCTGGGGTTCCTCTGAAATATGTTTGCTCAGTAATTAAGTCTGAAGGGAAAGTCTGCCTCTCCGTATTTCTGATATCGTAGACTTTACTTCTCCAGAACGGCAGCGTATTTCTAAAGCGACTTTAAAGGATTCCTCAGGGGTTCTTTAGGACAGTCGCAGCGTGTTTAAAGCTTTCTAAGGTAAAGGTCTACGTGCGAGCGATTGATTATATTTAATGAAATAATAACACGACTAATGCTCCCTTGTAGAATCGAGGATTTATATTTTGCACCACACTCACACTGCGCAACAGATAAACGGCGCCGCTTATTATTCAGCCTCGGCGTTCCCTCATGGGGACGGAGGAGGAAGTGAATGTATTTAATGTACGGCTCGGGGTTCGAGGTCTGACTCGCAGCTGTAGTGCGCACTTCTGCATTTTGCCCTGACGAGTGACCAGCTATTGCCCTACAGGGGCCACCCATTTGAGGGGTCACGGAGCAGATTGGTCCCCTCGCCCATCAATCACACACACACACACACACACAGCCTCTGGACTCGTTCCGCTTGTGCATGTGTGTGTGTGTGTGTGTGTGATGTGACAGCGAAGGGACACATGTCCCCTCGGGTTTCACGATAAGAAGCTAAATCTCTCAAAGCCTCTAACCAGACTAGCGAGGCAGTTTTTCTCCCTGTCACAATCACGGAGGGGAAAATCAGCAGCGTGTCCGTACAAGACCCCGGAAAATACACCAGCAGTCAAAATCAGGCATCTGGATTTTAAAAAATCCATTTCAGAAAAATCTTTTCAGTAACGCTATTTTACTTGAAATTATTCACACTAATTGAAAGTGTACTAAATGAATGTTTTGTTGTTGTTGTTAGAGAAAACTCGTCTCGCTTACAGCTACACTGTGTCCATTTTACTGCTTGGAATGAAAGAGATGTTTACTAAATTAGAAGTCGTAATATCATAAAAATATATCGTCCCACTGATACATCACCACGTCTGTAATGTGCTGGAGAATCAGTGAAATGGACGGAGAAGACGTTTCCACAATCGATAGATACTCTGAGAATCGAGACTCGCAAAATGGCCTCCGGTCACAGCCAATAAATGTAATAAATATATTTTATACGGCAGCAGAATAACTCACCTCACATGACACTTTAATGACGTGTGTGGAACGAGCTTTTACTCGCCCGAGTCGCCCGAGGCTGCTCGTTTAGCACTGTCAAAACATCGGCGAGAACAAACGAGTGGAGAACGTCCGGGAGAACGTCCGGGAGAACGTCCGGGAGAACGTCCGGGAGAACGTCCGGGAGAACGTCCGGGAGAACGTCAGCTACAGCGTCTACCTGCTTTATTAAAAAAATAAAAAATAAATAAATCTGAAAGCCCTGCACTTTCATTAACGATCACCAGAATATAGCTTGGGAGTGCAAAAGTCAAAATAGAGAAACCAACACGATTTCAGTTTTCAAGATGTTTTCTGCAGCAATTTGCTAATTATGTCGGTTTTATCTGTTTACAGGAACCTTTAATGTTGGTGAAAGAACTTCGTCCCTGTACGTCTTTACATAAACGGTGGTTCTCTCACCAGCCTCTCTCCTCCGTCTGAGTTTTAATAGTCAGCTTTATTCCAAAGCTCTGACACTGGAGACTCCTTCCATAAATGTTAAATAGAAGACGTTACCCAGCGAATGGGTCCCTGAGAACGAGCCGTTACTATAGAAACGACAACGTGCTAGGACGAGCGCATCAATCCGATCCCGTGGAAGTTCTGCTAGGTTAAACGTCAGCCGCTAAGAGTGACGTTGATAAATTGTAGCAGCAGCTGAGCCGCCATTAATCACGCGCCTGCGGGGGAACATTTCTGAACGACTGCAGAGTTTTTCGGTAACTCTGGATTTGAGAGCGAGAAGGGTCTCGCTGCTGCTTTTCTCTTGCTTTTTTTCCTCCGCTGAAAGTTATTAATAGCATTCTTGACCACAATTCATTTTGACAAATCGCTACTCGGGGTGCTGGGCGAGTTTGACGGTGTCTAACACCGGGCTTTGATAACCTCCCACCTGTAAAACTCCTGTAGGATATTTGACGGCGAGATAGCGCCACGATGATACATTTTTACAGGCTGTGTTTTATTTATTTACCGAAATTCTCGAGGCAATAACAGAAACGCGAGACGGATCGTATCTCCCCCGACTGTCAGTCAAGCGTGGGCTTCGGACTGAGCGGTGAAAAATGAAAAATACGCAATTAGTCGGCTGTCAGACGAGGCTTTCTTCATGCCTCGAACACACATCGCTCACTAGTGCCACTGTGGAGGAAGTGAGGCTTCTCCAGGCTCCCTACCTAGTGCACTAGATGTCCTGTGGGGAGTGAGGATTCCTCTCCCTACTCACAAAGATTAATAGAAAAGCTACAACCTACAGTACATAGCGCCGCAGCGAGCCGTGATGGATTCAGTGACTCGCCCGCCATATATACGGTGACTTGCAAAAGTATTCGACCCCCCAGGGTGAAGCGAGATAATAGAAACAACTCCCGGTTGGAGAAAAAACACATCAGGTAAAGATACGGTAACAGAATTTCATAACTAAGGAATGAAGAGGTTGGACTGTCGGATCAGTAGTGAGGACGTGGAAGCTGCATCACACCATCCAAACACTACCAAGACCAGATCTCCTTTCAAACTCAGCAAGACGGAGAGTGGTGAGAGAGGCCAACGGTCACCCTGTAGGAGTTACAGAGCACCCTGGGTGAGACTGGAGTGAAGGTGCATTCCAAGAACCCTGCATAATGGATTGCATAACTGTTCTCAAGAAGAACCATATAAAAGCACAATCCTCCACCCGGTGAAGATGTGTGTTTTTGGTGTGATGCGATGAAGAATTTTAAAGTGCTACGTGTGGCGCAAACCTAACGCAGGGCATACCTCGGTTAACGCCGTCCGTACGGCGAAACATGGTGGTGGCAGCATCGTTCTCTGGAGACACGTTTCATCCTCAAATCTCACTAGGATATTTCACCAAAACCTGCTTTATTCTGCTATAAATATTCCGCTAAAAACCATAGGAACCTGCAGCAGACGGGTCATTTGGAACGGGAGCCTGGTAGGAACTGCCCTCTATCACACTTAAAGATGTTATTGCAGTGCCTCTACCAAGTGCTGGTCTGAAGGGGATGGTTTCAGTTGAAAAAAATACTGGCTGGAACAATCTGTATAAGTGTTATTTGTTCTCCAGATAACAATCTGGTAAATTTTAAGGGGGTTGAATACTTTTGCAAGGCACTGTAAGTGCATCGGGGTAACAAATAATGCTTTCTCGACTCTACGCAGTGCACTTTGTCCACTATGGAGCCATGTGGAACGCCGTTCCCTGCTCCCTATGTAATGGCATATACACCCTATGTAATGTCCTGTCAAGGGTCGTGAGTCTCACACACACACACACACACACACACACACACACACACACACACACACACACACACACACACACACACAC
>JAQQZR010000033.1:991706-994206 GCA_030068235.1 Notoglanidium macrostoma
AGTGTGTGTGGGAGGAGTGTGTATAATAGGAGTGTGTATAATAGGAGTGTGTATAATAGGAGTGTGTATAATAGGAGTGTGTATAATAATAAATAAACATGTGAAATGTCAGTAGTTCACTTCTGCTAAACCTCCCTACCTAGTGTGCACTACATAGCATATTCAATAACACCTACACCTTCCACAATGTTGTAGAAAGTGCAACTTGGTACAAAACTATTGGCGCCCTACACTGGGCCACGTTCAAAATCCTCCAGGCTGAATAAGTGCACTCGTGCAGGTGTACGACAATGATTCATTAAAGAATTACGTGCCGTGCTGCTGTAGGAAAATAATCAACGGCAGGCTGCTGTGATGAAAAGGACTTTCTGTGACCACTGTAAAGTTGATTATTTTCCTCTAACAGCATGTCCTAAAGTGGTTTATTCTCCAGTGAGTCTTCCTGCAAAGCAACAGTGGCAGCTTTCCAAGCAAAATGAATACAAAATGAACTAAACGACAAGTTTGTAACTGAATTAAAAGTTGTGTTGTCATTGCTTATATTAGAAATTTGAATAGTAATTCATTTTAAGAACTACGGCAGGCTCTTTCATGTCCGGCTTACAAAACGTTTAATTGGTCTTAATTTTTGCAATTAATTTGCATATGTTCTTGAGAACAACACCAAAAAAAAAAGAACACTCTTCATGTCGGCCTAAAACAAACACACATAAAGCGTGCTGCCGAAATTAGCCAGTGCACGTTAGCACGTCTCTTTTTATTTACAATGCAAGATATAAATTAGTAAAAGTCTTCTCGTTTTAACAACATTTCCGTGTACACCCTCGCCCGTTTTTTTTTTCCGTTTTAAATAAAAACCGACCGTTATCTATTTACAAAACAAACAAACCAAACGTCAGGGGATTTTTGTGTGCCGTTGCAATACAACTTGCATAAATTATACAGGCGACTCGCCCTCATTTACAAAAATAAATATCAAATATTCCACTCTTCACGGCGCCGTATCGTCGTCCTGCGTCCCTGTGTGTCACGTCCGGCCCAAAGGGGGGGGGAAAAGTCTTCGATTTAACGTCTCACGTTTACCGCGTACCGTCAGGGTGGCAACGAAGCGAAACTTAGGGATCCTGAGAAACCGTGTCCTTATTTACGGGTTAGATAATTACTTTAATCAATAAAACACACACACGTCTTGTCCAATAACACACCTTCGGTCCGTTTAGGTCCTTATATATCAGAAATTTCATAACTGTCGGTGATGCCAAATATGATCCGGTGCACAAATGATTTTGCGCCAGCGTGAGAGGAAGAAGAGGAAGAGGAGGAGGATGGCTCGCTTGATCACGCCTACCTGTGAACCAGAACAAAAAAAAAAAAAACCTTACATTTACTACACACGTAATAATGATGTAACAGTTCTGCTAATTAGCATATTCATGATTTATGTTCATTGATATCTGTAATAACAGTCCAGCCAATAATAGTTTTAATAAGTGCTATTCCCATAATGCTTCATTGTTAGATTTATAATTTAATCATGACAAAAAGATCCAAAAATCACAGCATTATAGATTAATTCATATGAATTTAAGCCGTAGTTATAATATTGCTTTATAACAACGAAGCCCTGCCAAAAATAAACCAATTTAAATATTTAAATTCATGAACTCTATAATCTCTCTCTGGACAGCCCCATCGTATTAATCATGATATTTAATATTCATTAGTATGCTAATTAACATCCACAACGAGGCTAAGAGATGTTATATAATAGTAATATTTTCTCTGTTTGCCCAAAAGCTTGGCTTTTCATTTAATAATAAACACAGAATGAGGACTGGATTAAGGGAATTCTGGGAAAACCCAGATGTCATTGTATAATCGTCGTTGATGACGTACTTGCTCGTCGTCTTCGTCTTTAGCTCGAGAGGTAAGACTGAGGTGCGAGTGTGCACACGTCCCCGGAGTCCGCTGGAAAGAAACGAACAAGAAATTTAGCGCTGAGTTTAGCAATGTGATCAGCACTTGTTATACCATGATGTCGTAGGATATCGTTAGAATTCCGTAAACCGTAGAATGTATCGTGATCGGTCGATTCCTAGTTGTGAAGAGTTCTGCGCGTCAGGATAACATTTAAATTTACAATGAGCTGATTAATATCGATCGTGATGTTACTGACTGTGTTCATTAATATGCTAATCGATATCAAGAATTCCAACGCTGAGCTTACGATACAGTGGATACAGTGAAGTTATTCACGTAACCTAAAGAGAAACACTGCGCAAATAAGCATTCTAATTGCGATTACATCAGCGATTTAAAATCGAGCTTCTCCGCGAATGTCACGTGGAACAACTTCTTGCTCTTTCACCTTTCTTGGCCTCCGCGCTCAAGGCCCTGAAGTGCTGCTCCGCCTGGATGTGATTAGCGTGATTAGCCTTTAGCATCGCCGTCTCGGGAGCATGTTTGTGAATCGAGCCGTAGCGCAGGATCCCTTGCCCGA
>JAQQZR010000033.1:1006907-1017934 GCA_030068235.1 Notoglanidium macrostoma
ACACACACACACACACACACACACACACACACACACACACACACACACACACACACACACACACACACACACGCGCGGCTCCTGACAGAGTCAGATTTATGAGGCACGCTATCAAGTCTGATAGAAGGCAAGAAACAACTATTGATTTTTCATATTTTTCCCCCAAACTTGTTTACTCTGGATCCTCTGGTGGCCCTGCGTGTGTGTGTGTGTGTGTGTGTGTGTGTGTGTGTGTGTGTGTGTGTGTGTAAGGGGAAAGGGATTATTACCCCTCACTTCTGATGAGACAAATCGCCCGGCGTGACTCCGGTGGCCGACGGCAACGCTTTGATGTCACGTCGCTTCATTTGCCCTTCTGACTAAATGATTATTGATTTTAGATTTCTGAAGCTCTCGAAAATGTGAAAATCGGGACGAGGCCCACCGGAGGGCGGGGATTTGTTTTATTAACTTATTTCTTGCAGGCCTAATTCTCTTTGGCTGACTGCGTGATGCCGGAGTGTGTGTGTGTGTGTGTGTGTGTGTGTGTGTGTTTGGGGGGAGTGAAAGGGGGTTCACAAGCACTGTTAAATATTTTTTTTTTAAGAAAAAAACATTTATAAAATTGTAGAATGTTAATAAAATCCATGAGGGCTGTGTTCCAAATGCAAAACAAAAACAAAAAGAAATTTGCTCTACAAAGATGCTGTATACATTTCATACCGTCACACCGCTGCAGGTTCCTTACTAGCCTGCATGCTAAGCAACGAATTAGCAAGCTATGTATCTCCTGCTAATTAGCTAAGGCCCTGAGTGTAACGTCAGCTACATGTTACATAGCATGGAGAACATGCTAGCAAAAATATATTGTCGGTGAACCTTTTATACAAGTTATTTAGATGAAAGAAACGTTTCTGTTAGCGCCGCGTGTTTGGCGAAATATATATAATATATATAAATATATGTAAACATGCGCTCCTGAAGCCTATTCAGCGGCCAGATATCAGCCTTTGCGCTACAAGCTGATGGTACAAGAGTGCTAAAAACAAATATTTATGCTACATCAAGCAAGTTGACATGTTTAAACCTCAGCTGGTCTAAAAACTAGCAAATGTTCAGTGTAAATCGGTTCTTTTGCAGCCTGCTTAGTGCCTAGCTAGCTTCTTGATGATCGGCTAAGCAGCAAGAACGAGAGCTAACCGGGGAATATCTTACACTTTACCTTCATGTCAGACAAAAGCTAGCATAGCATAGTGATCTTAGCATCGAGTTTGTTTGTTGAGTTATGCCAAATCCTGAAGCTTAAAAGCAAAGCCTAGTGAAGATGCGCCAGCATGACTAGCAAGGCCTCGTGTTTGCGAGCCATGCTAAGTGTTGAACCTTCAAAAGAAAGAATCGTCCAGATGAAATGCGTGTTTCTGTTTGAGCCTTATATTTATCGAGACAAGTTTCAGGGGCAGACTAGCAAAGACACGCTAGCAGAATTAGCGGAGGTCAGACGTCTGTAGGTCGTTGTGAATTGAAATGCAATGACGCTCCTCAAAAAACGAGCGGATTGAATCAAGACGGCATTACAGATTCCAGACACTTCGGCGTCCAACCTGTGTTCTGTCTCTTTTTATCGGCTCAGCCCGGCGCGCGAGGGCCTTCGGGAGAGAATATAAGGTTGCGAAAATGCCCTGTATTAGTTTACATGTTCTTTGAACACGGCAAACATTTGCTTTGAACTTTAGCTTTGAATCCCAAAATGTAGTGAGGAATGCCGTAGAGGATACACTCGTGTGTGTGTGTGTGTGTGTGTGTGTGTGTCTGTAGGCATCTTAACAGTTTTCACTTCTATCCCTTCAGCAGAGCTACAAAAGAAAAATCAAAGGAGGAGTGCGAGAGAACCCAACCCCATCAAGATCATACATAATTAAAGAAACAATTCAATAACAAAATCTAATTCAGCCCAAATTTTTACCATTAATGTCGTTCAAGATGCATTTCGTAAAGTTTCCATCTTGACATGGAGCTACCATGGGAACAAAATCGCCTTCTCTGGCATCGCTATCAAAAAACTCTGACTCGATCCACATCAGAATCGGAACGTGACGCGTGCTAAGACTCCGCCCCCCCTTCCCCAGATCCCGCCTCTTAAAGTTTAAAGGTTGGATTCGTTTCTTTGTGGATTAGCGGTCAAAGCTTTCCTACATCTTCATAAATCCATCGAAACGCTCTTATAAAAAAAACGTCCCTTTTGACAATTTGTGAAAAAAAAAAAAATGAACTCGAAACCGCAAAACGATTCGAATGATATTCCCCCCCCCCCCCCCCCCTATTTGCACAATAAAAGAAAAATAAAAGTTAACTCCGAATCAGGCAAATGGGACTTTGAAACATGAATAAAACAAACATGACTCTGGAAATGGAAATCGGAATGTGAATCTAAATTCATGGAAATCGAGGGAATGAGAAATTCAACCGATGCGAACTAAAAAAAAATGAAATTTTGAAAAACGCGACTCGGGAATCTAAAGGTGAATCTGAAAATGCGATTTGAACAAAGCATCTTCGTACGAATCAGAAGAATGGGAATCTAAATGTGAAACAAAACAACGTGAATAAACGTCGGTGAAACGGATATGGATCTAAACGTGTATCAAATCGGGCAACGTGTGAATCAAACAATTCAACCCTTACCCAGATGGATACATCGAAACCTGTAGTTCAAACGAGTCGCATGACAAAAGTGTGTTGTATCACTGTGTCACTTGTGATCGTTTTGCGACTGCAGATAAACACAACACACTTTTCCAATTTTGTCAGCGTGCTAATTTGCGGATTTTCCGAGATCCCGGTGCAGTGCGGAGATACTGCCGCGTGGTTCCAGGCCATCTGATGCCTTTTCTGAGGGAAAGAAAACGTCTGTTCTTTCGGTTCTCAGTAACGAGCCCTGCGGAAAAAAAAGGAGTGCCAGTGTGTGTAATCAGCAGGCGTCCATGCGCTTGGCAGCCAAGGGGGTTTCCAATCGGTCCCTCTGGGCGAGTGTGTGTGTGTGTGTTTATATGTGCGTGTGAGAGGGAAAAGCGAGGAAAGGAACTCAAAGGCTGGGTTTTTGCATGGAGTGGAGTCACCAGCACACTGTTCCAATTTCGCTAAAGACACCACAGATAGCTACGCGTGTTTCAGTTGAGAAAAAAATGAGCTTTCGGTTTTTCCTTTTTAAAAAAAAAAAAAAAAAAAAAAAAAAAAAAAAAAAAAGCCATTTTCTTTTCCAGACATTCTGCAGCTGCTTCCTTTCTCATTAGCATGAAACATTACCGGGAAACAATTTCTGAAGTTATTTGTCTATCTTCAGACGGCCATTTGTGGATGACGCCGTGTCGCAAACGCGTGTAATGCGGTTTAATAGACTTTCTCATATCTATACGTATATATTTAGCAAGACGAGCTCCTGCACTAATCATTTCCACCTGCACTTTACCTTAGCAGACGCTAAAATGTTTGGATTGGACGCCTCATCCACGCCGCCCCCGGAGGGAAGGATTAAAAAAAAAGAGCAGAGTGACGACGGAGAATAATTATTTTCAAATATTTACCAGGATTCACGGCTACGCTAGGTTTGCTGACATACTGCATTTTAATGATTTAAAATGATCCGCCAGCGTCTGCCTCAGCGTGCTTAATCAATTAAAAACACGAGCGCGATTTGACGCTGAGGTAAAACTGAGGTCTATGAAAACCATATGACCTGCCTGCTAAGTAGCATGGTTCAAACAAGGACTAGCAAACAGCACTAGCGTGTAGCAGAAAGCCAAAGCTGTGAATTGTTCCCACGTGTCGGCTGAACGATGAAGTCGACTTAAGTAGGCGAAAACAGCTGTCAGTTATCACTGATCAGACACTAGCTCAGCGCTAATCAACCCCCTTACATGCTAAACCTGGGGCTTACGCTAAACCTCGCTAATCCAAGCAGCTGGGTTTTTTGCTCTGACACACCTGAGCTCATTCATTAAACGCCTCACTTAGGACTTGATGGACTAAACCAGGTGTTCCTGAGACGACAGTGCTTACTGTTAGCGATCCGGTCTTAGGATGAGATAAACAAACACGCATTAAGACAAAGTCTTAATAAGCTAGCGAACAGACGCTAAGTTCAGGAGAGTCAGACATTTCTCCTCTTGTTCACCACTGCTGACATTCATGTCCTTTCTTCAAGGCTTTGTTGATGTTAGCATCACAACATATGGGAATATGACTAGCACAAATGAATCATTCCTCATCTGCACACGAAAAGAATCAAATCTTTTAAGAGAATCAAGCACAAATGTTATCCCTTTTTGTTCGTCTACACGTTAAAAGCATCAAACTGAAAGCTCAACTGAAGCGAATGAATTTTCTAATTCACCCACCGAAAGATTATCAGCTCAAATGGATCCATTTTGTTGATCTACACATTAAAAGAATCAAATTGTTAGAAAGAATGAATCAAAGTGAATCAGTTCACAAGCATAAATAAATGAAATGATTCATTTGCATCTACACACAAAGGGACAAATCGCAAGCACAATGGAGTCAAATGAGCTCTTTTGGTTCACACCCTAAGCAAATCGCATCCCAACCACCAATGAATCAAAAAGAATCAGTTCAAAAGCTCAAATGATTCAATAGATTTTTTCCCCCCATTTCAACATAAAAAGAATCGAATCGCAAGCACAAGTGATTCAGCTCTGTGTCACGTAAGCTGCTTTTGTTATACGTCTTCCTCTTGGAGGCGCGACTACAATGGACAAAGTACACAAGGACAAAAGAAACCACAAATTATAGGAATCATGTACGCGCTGGACGGATCTCCTCGGTGCAGACGGTCATGAGTGACGAGCCAAATGAGTCACCTGAAATCAAAGGAGTCACAATGAGAACCAATTTGAAATCGCTACCCCTCCTTTCAGCCCGCCCCATAACCGAGGGGTCAAGGGCGGATCGAGTTCCCCCAGAAAGAGCCCGTCGACAGCTAGTGTCAGTCGACTTTGTAGGCATTGTGCAAGAGCCGATAGGGTTACTAGCCGCTAATCCACGCTGACCTTGAACGAGGATGCTTTTGTACAATCCGGACAAGCGAAAAAAGCTACAGCGATCCCGACACATCGCCGTGTTTCGGCTGAGTTATCGGGTTGCGCGTCTGGGACTGGAAATAAACAGGGTTTGAGCACGAGCAAGGTGACATTTAAAGTGGCTCGGGAAAAGGTGCGTTTGTAGCGCCGGGTTCAAAAGGTCAGGCGGCGGAGTGGGGAGCGTTTCGCCGACTTGAAAGAAAATCCTGTTGTGATGAAATGTTGGGGCGGCAGACGCGAAAATGCCACGAGTGTTGGTACGCGGTTTTCTCGCATTCGAAACAAACTTTGAAGCCGAGAAAGCCGTGGCATATCGCCGAAGACGAAGAGACGGCAGAGAACCAATCAAAGCCGCACGTTTTACTGAATCAAAATGGAAATGCGTGGCTTCGGGTTCCTGGTTCTGATAAACCGTTTTGCCTTTAACTGATGAAATGTGTCGTTTCCTCAGTCACATCCTCAAAGGAGACAACTGAAGCTTTATTTCTGCCGATTCACCTCACAGCCGCGCTGGCATTTCCTTCATCACGACCTCCATCCTCTCGGCTTATGTAAATGTGGACGGTGAACATTTAAAAAAAAGGTGAACATGAACATAAAACATCATCAGATTTGAAGTGATGCCTGGAAGTAAACACAGAATTTCTGTTTTCTGAGGTTTGGAGAAAAAAAATAAATAAGATGCCATAAAGAGGGTGAAAACACACAAATATGTGTTACCTTGTGTCTGAAAGTGTGTTTACTAAACTGCTTGTCAAGGATTTAACTCACATTAATGATGCACTTTAAAAGTACGTCTTTTAAATCACATTCTAAAACATGGATGTTAGTTGAACTTGTGGTGACCTCATGACCCCAAACATCACACTGGTCCTGGAAACATCAAGCTCTGGGAACAAACAGCTTGGGAATACCGAGCCTCTGGAATATATATGGAGTCTGGGAATATAGTACTATGGGAATACAGGGTCATATACAGGGTCATTAGCACCCTGGGAATATTAGACTCTTGAGGAATAGAGCCCTGCTAACCTAAGGTCTAAAGAATATCCCTAAAAATGTAGGCCCTGTAGCAATTGTAGCAATGTAGGGCTCTTAGACTGTAGGGCCGTAGGAATATACGTCTCTTACAGGATCACTGGAATATGTGGTCCTGGGAATATAGAGCTGAGGAAGCGTAGGAACCATGAGAATCAAGATCTTGGGGAATATAGAGATCTGGGATTATATGGGGCTGGGATGAGATGGGACCTGGAATATATGGCCCCAAGCAATACAGGACACCAGGAAGGTAGGAGCCTGGGAATATAGGAATCATGGAACAAAGGGCCCTGGAAAATAGCATTCTGTATGGCTGTTTTCTTGCTTGAGATCTCGTAACGCTCGAGGCCCGTAGGAGCCTAAGATCTCTTACTGGAAAAATAACCCCTTGGATTGTAATACCAAAGGAATATATGCCCCTTATAGGACCTTTGGAATGTCAGGATCAGGGAATATATGATCTCTAGCAATATATGGCCCTGGGAATAGGCGGTGCTGGGAATACAGGGCTGTGGGAAATGAAAGACCCTAGGAACATCTGAGGAACTCATGGAATAAAGGAGACTAGGAATATAGGGTCCTGTTAACACATGTCCAAGGAAATCATATAGGAATGTAGAGCACTTGGAACACCAGGACCCTCGGAATGTAGCACACGTTGAGGTACAATTCTCGCTTCATATATGATCCCGTAAAACAAAGGGCACTGGAACATACGGCTTTGGGTGGCTTTAGTGGGACGGAATGTTAAAAAGAACTGCAGCACTAAGTTCAGGCAACTTAATTGTATCTCGATTTTTTTACTGTGTCAATGTGTATTATTATTATTATTGAAACAACAAAAGCCAGTAACTGCAAACGCTTTGATACGTTTCAAATTCGACCTTTTTGGTATCAATCCAACCAACGGATAAAGACTAAAGGTGGCAGTCAAGTGGCAGTCGAACCCTCGGCCACTACAAAGTGCCCTTTGAATGGAGTGTGGGATTGTGGAGGCCGGACCTCGCTGGCAGGACTATACACACATTCCGCTTCTTGCTCTCGGGCACAAATTGGCAGGAAGCTCAAGGTCTTTGGCAGGATCTTTGTCGTTGATATGTGCTGCAGGAGCCAAAATCCAAGCACACCGAGTGTTTTATTATTTTTTCCTCTGCACATTGTACACATCTTCCGGTCACTTGCAGAGAACCATAGCAGCATTATTCAGGGCGTGTAAGCTGTAATTATACCGCGTACCCTTTTCCTCCTCGGTTATCCCCGCGCACACTGAGGTTAGCCACTCGTAGCGCTCAATATTACACTGTTAATTCAGCGTTTGTCCTCGTAGACGACAAGCCTCGCTGATGCTAAATGTCAAGAGCAAGCACTCATTGATCCGCGATCCGGGTCTGGATAGAGGCCATTTACACACTCTGAGGCATTTACGGGTCACGCCGCGAGGCACGAGGAGTGATAAATTCCACTCGGTGGCAGTACAGTGAGCTATCGACTCCTCCTCGCGTGGAAATAAATGGCGCTCGTGTCTGTTAGAAACAGTCGTACATTTGTACACTTTGTGCTGAAAGCGAACAGAGCGTATCCTAAACGGATAAACACGTGTCGTTACTTAAATAAATAATGAAATAAAACCAACTTCGACACAAACGGAGCTGTACACAGTGATACCACAGCGCTGCTAAAATCTGGATTCTGATTGGTCGGTGAAAAGCGTCGATTAATCCAAATCGCTGGTTCGTATCACGTGCTGGTTTAAATAGCGTTTCTGTAGTAACAACTCGTTCACAAGGACCTAAAAAAGAGTCTGTAATCATGATTTAAAAAAAAAAAAAAAAAGAAGATGTTTCTTTAGCATTTACGGAAGGAGTCTCCAGTGTCAGAGGTAACGCCGTAACGCTTTTTAACACCGTATGCACTTTTTTTTTTGTCTTGTTGACATTACAAGAGTCATATTTGATTTCAACCTTCTGTCACGATTTTTTTTTTTCATTTCATTTCATTTGGACCACACGGAGTGCGTGTAAATATCTGCCAGATTTGTTGCGTTTATTCTTAACGTGAGTGTGAATAATTTATTGGTGAGCAATGTTCATTTTGGAAAGTGGGATATGTGTGTGTGTGTGTATGTGTGTGTGTGTGTGTGTGTGGGGGGGGGGGGGGTAAAGGGTGTTGGATGCTGTCCATGAGCAGTGTGAGGAACACATGTCGCTCACACATGTCGATATTTTTTTTCAGTAATAAAATGTTTCATGGTGTACATTAGCTGTTACGATCATTCTGGAGAAAAGTTTCCAAATGTGTGTTTGTGTTTCTGTAACACACACTCGGATACACAACTCACCTTCTGTCGAGTAATATTACTTTAAGACCTGGTCTGTAAGCTTTTGTGTGTGTGTGTGTGTGTGTGAGTGTGTGTGCGTGTTGATTAATGTACAGCAATCAATTCATAATTGTAATGCTGTGCTGTTTTCTGCTCTGCTCTGCTCTGTGTGTGTGTGTGAGTGTGTGTGTGTGTGTGTGCACGTACAAGCCAGAGGTCAACTGAGTTTTCAGCAGCGCATTATTTGATAGCGTGACCTCACAGGAAAGCGGGTGGAGCGAGAGCCTCATCGCTCTGATCACATGACCTTGTCTGTTGCCATGGCAGCACGCTTTGACCTCTAGGGAAGATATGATCAGGTGATGACAGTACAGCAGGTTTGTGATCTGCTCCGGGATTATCGTGTCCTGATGTGAGTCTTTACACTCTGCACGGAAAAAAAAAAGAGAAAGAGAGAGAACGATATAAATAATAATGAATGTAACACTGAGCAGCGATCAGGGGCCCAAGCACCGGGGGAGAGTATATTTAGCGTTAAGAATGTAATGCAGGCACGTGACGGGGAAAAAAAGGAACAATTATTATTTGATGCTAAAAGAGGAGAATGTAGAATACCATTGAACACACTATCGACTATACTACTACTATAATAATAATAATAATAATAATAATAATATAGCAGCGAGCAGCAGGGTCCAAACACTGTTTTGCTGTAACTTCTAACATGTGAAGGCTTCACAAATGTAATAAAAACAAATAAAATGGTTGGAAAAAAATAAAAAATACAACCAAATAAGCCTTGCGTGTCATAAGCATTAAAAATAATATCCATAGATAGACTCATTAAAAAAAAAAAATCTTTGGCACTGATGAATAAATCTTACAATTTGCTGTCATTTGAATTCCACTTGAATGCAATATTTAAACGAATGGTCTCATCTTCGTGCTGCTTAAATAATGACAATAATGTTAAATATAAGAAATGATGATGTTAGAATTCAGCAATCACTGGGGTCCAAGCACTCTGGTGCTAAATCTCAAATATATATATATATTTAAAAGTAAGAACGAAACTGGCAGGGAAAAGCAGGGATGAATGTATGTGTTTACTTAAAGAAAAAAAAAGAACAAAGATGGTGACTCTGGATTTGCTAACACTGTAAATCGTGAATGTGGCTTTGTTGGAGATGCAGGTGTCGTGATTCGAGCGCTTACACACTGCAAAAATGTGACTTTGGCTTGCTCTGAAAGCATGTCTGTGTGTGTGTGTGTGTGTGTGTGTTGTCGTGTCTGGGCCCAAACAGATGCCAACATGGCGGCCGGAGCCCAGCTGGCAGCTTCATTTAGGAAAAAGCCCCTGGATCTCTGCTGAACAATCCTCTTAACGAACCCAGAGGCCTGTTTTATTTTCCTTTTTTTTATCAGCCGCAGCAGAAGTGAAATAATTCGGCTTTCCTCTTGTCGTTCAGGCGAGTCGATTCATTTCGGACGGCGTTGCGGCTTTTGAAAAATAAGATGGCGCCTCACGGCTATCGTCTGCGAGGATTGTTTCGTGCTGGTGAATTATGCAGAACCGCGCTAGTCACTCGCTAGCGTGTAGAGGACGGCAGCGCTAACCGCGCCACGCATCGATGCTGACGTTCGATTTGTTCTTTAGAAGGTGGAATTTTTATAAACGGACGATTTTATAAATCAGCTCTTAGCAGTAAAGTGAACCGATCTACGAAGAAAATACCGATTCTATTCGAACGCTAATATTACCGAATGAACCTGTTCTTGCTAACCTGCGGTTGATTATTTTGGAGTGGTTTATTCCTCTGACAGCACGGACGCTTGCCAACGATTACCGTTAATCGTTTCTAAAAGGACGAGACGTTGTCTTTTTTTATCCGTTTATAGTTACGCTCACTCGCCATAAAGTGGTCTGAGAAAAAAAACAACAAGAACCTATTGAGTCAAATACAAGCATTGTTAATATTATTTAAAAAAAAAACGTATTTACTGTTTGTTTATGATCAATATGCTTTTCTATAACGTCCCGAAATGCAAATGTACAAGGTGTCGTCCTTTCATAAACACAAACGTTGTCAAATTGCTGTTGTGTAAGACGAGCGAACGCTTACAGACTGGAAAATCTTCAGTTACGGGGTCGTACCAGTAACTCTGTAGTTGATTAGTTTCCCCTGAAAGCACCACACACACACACACACACACACACACACACACACACACACACACACAGAGAGTACACATCACATAAGTGAGTCTGACACCTATTTCCTTCAGCCAGCAGATAATCACGTCTCTTTCTCCTCAGGAAACTCAGCGCTGGGACATTTTCTCTCGTTCTGAAGTCATAAACAGGAGCCGTGCCTCGCCCCGAGCTCTTTATTTAAGCCTGATGTATGCGGCGTTCCGAGGCGATCGATAAGAAAACGCAGACTCTCGCTGTGATATTCGTCTGTCACTGATGACGTGCCATCGCTCGTGGGAGATTTAGGCCAAAACACAGCTATTGATCCAGTCAGTGCTGATGGATACGCCATTACTGAGGGGGAGGGGGGAGGGGGAGGGGGGAGGGGTTCTGCTTTCTG
>JAQQZR010000033.1:1018230-1028482 GCA_030068235.1 Notoglanidium macrostoma
TGTGTGTGTGTGTGTGTGTGTGTGTGTGTGTGTGTGTGTGTGTGTGTGTGTGTGTGATTTTTTTTTTTTTACATAAATAGTTTTTATGTTTTTCAAATATATTAAAATTCAAAACAAAATCTAAGCAAAAGAGAAAAAAATAAATATATATATATATTTTTTTTATTATTTGAAAAATCCAAATTTTTAAAATTTTTTTATTTATTATTATTATTACTATTATTTTTTATTACTATTATAATTTTTTTATTATATTTATTTATTATTATTATTATTATTATTATTATTATTATTATTAATATAAAAAAAAAAATTTTATTTGAAAAATCCAATTTGATTAATTTTGTTTACTTCAGCATTTAATTCTGTTACATTTGCTTTCCCAAATTTACTCCCATTTAAATAGTGTTTTTAATCTGTTCTGGGTGTTTGTGATGATCTGTATTAACTGTACTACTCTTAATTCATTTTAAAGAACGAGTCATCATTTTTTTTAAATAATAAAAAGAAAGTAGTTTTCAGAAATCTGCACATTTGCACGGAATATTTTCTATAAACACATAAAACAGGACCAAAGACGAGACAAACCCATTTTTCCCCCATGCAGATGTTATTACAGTGCTTTTTTTTTTTTACACAAGTTAATCATTTTTCCACTGTTTTTATGTTTTTGAGATACACGCAGGGTGGGCATCTGGGACGGAAACAGGCGTGTAATCCCGAAAAAACCCACCCGATTTGAAGCTATTAGTGAGTCAGTGTGTAATATCATATCTGGCATATTTCTGACGTGGAAAAAAGAAAACAAACAAAGAAACAACGGAACCACTCTGGACTGCTGAAAGAGAAAAAAAAGCCCCAAGCACATAAAGCGTTGCGGATGTGGAAGCCTCCTACGTGGAGCGCACACTGGACTTATTCAGCAGCGTTTATCTGGGTTATAAAGCAGTTTGGATTGACAGACACAGGCGTCCGAACCGCGACGGCGTCGTTTAAAGGCCCATCGAGGGGGAAATATGGCCGCCGTCGACTTTAGCGGTCTCGGGAGACGAGTTTCGCTTAACGCGCCGCACTACGAGAGCGCGACGAATCGAATTCACGACGCAGGAAGGAACATCACGCAGCTGCCGATGTGTTTTTACGAGGAGGTCGAGGATGAAGATTAGCGAGGTCTTAATGCTAATTAGCCGTCTAGCTGCTGACTAGCACGAGGCCACGCTGTTCTCGTCTACCGTCCTGGAAACGGGACGGAGCCGGGTGAGAACTCTTCTAGCGAACACTTACGTTCGGGGGGGAAACGCGACGGAGAAAGGACGAGAAAAGGGAAAAGGGGGCGTGTGATTAACGAGGAGAGAAAAGAGGAGCGGCGCAAACAATCGATGCCATCGATTTGTGTTCAAACGGTCGGCAGCAGAACAATAAAGTCCGTTTTTATGGACGTTCGTGAAATGGCCCCTTTGGCAAGGAAAGACTAAATCATTTATTTATTTATTTATTTATTTATTATATTTCATGTGAAATGTAATAAATATTCTACTTTTAAGTATTTCATTTATCATTTATTCACACAATTACTTTTTACGTTTTATTCATTTCTTTGCCGTTTTTTGTACGTTTTCATTCGGATTGTCGCTTACACCGTCCTTTTGTCCTTTTTATTATTTATCTATTATTCTCTCCGTTCCGTTTTTAATGCTCACCATCGCTTTTTGAATTTTTTTTTTATTAGGCTCTAAATTCAGGATTTTTAAAACAAAATTAAATAAATTTGATCTTTATTTTTAATTGGTTTTTTTTCCCCTCGTTGTATCAATATTTTTCTTTCTTTTTTTTTCAAAGTGAAAGAATTAAACAATATTTATATTTTTCACAATTTGGGTTGGATAAAAAAGAAAGAAAAGAAATTGAATTCTAATTAAAACAAAACCCCCCCCCCCCCCTCCCGAACCTTATGATGATGTCATAAGTAAGGACTAGAACACGGCGTGCTGTGCTGTAAGAGGAAACTCGTCGGTGACCGGGTGGAGTTACTGATACACCAACTCCGTACACTTTTAGTAAATAACGAATGACACATCATTCGCAGTTGCGTCTGAAGTTGCGGAACGTCCGCACGAGTCAGCCGTTCCCTCGCGAGCCTTGTGATATAAAGAACTAAGGTGCTTATCCAAGTCAGTCCGTATTTCAGCCCAAAAAAAACCAAGTCAAATCTCTGATTCCCAAACCTTCATTTCTGAGCGACACGGCTATGACATTTGTTCTCTGAAATGTCACACCGAGCACTACTCGGGCTTCGCCGCCGCTTTGACCGGCGCGCTCGCGAAGCTCACGGAGTCAGAATTAGGTTTGAAGTGTGCAGGAAAAGTGTGAACGGAAGTAGAACCCGAAAGCAGCGCTGAGCTCCGAGGCACTGCTTTAATTACGTGGAAGTAGGCTGCGTAACTTTTCTTTACTTTAACCTGATGTGTGACGTCCCAATTGGCATCAGCGGGTCCTTTTATTCCTCCCTCTTCCTCTTTTAGACGTACACAATGGCATAATCTGTCAGAGAGCTTACGCATTCAAAGTTGCGAGATTAAAAATTTAGAAAGAAAGGAGAAGTGCGCACTCCTTCAGAGCAAATCCGTTCCTGGAACGCGTTCGGCGGCCTACTTGCCTCCTCGCAGGATGTCTCGCAATCAATCTCGGCGCATTCGGCTCTCACCGCACAGACTCTGACTTGCGTGGTCAGGGTTGTGAGGAGCCAGAATATAACGAGATCATATCCCGTTTTTCCTCCTCTCGCCTGTCAAAGTTTGTACAAACAGTTTGAGTTGCTGCTTCCAGGAAGTTCGAAAACTGCAGGATGTGGCTACGTGGCTGTGTGTTCGGCGTGTCTGCGAGAGGATTCCACACTAACCGATCACTCTCGCCGGGTTTACGACTTCAGAACCCGAGTGAGCTGTGACACAATGCTCTTCAGAGGAAGTTCTGGTTAGTCCGTGTTCCGAATGTCCTAGCTCGAACGTTCTTCTTCCGACGCGCCTGACATTCCAGAAGGATCGGTCTCGTCACTAATCACTAATTATATCTCGACGCATTCCCGAAACGTGGCCCGGGAAAAATGCGCTAGCTCTCCGTAGCATTAGCAACTTTAAGATATAAACGGTATATTCTGCCTAAAACAGAACAATTCCGGGACTATGTTAGCGTCAGCACGTTGCATCTTAAAAAAAAAAAAAAAAAAGAAAAGAAAAAGGAATCTTCAGCGGCCTTCCTTTATCCGTCGACGATTAGCCGAAAATTTGTAGAAAAAAAACCAAACAAACAGATATTTCTCGGACTTGTCCTCCTGACTTGACATTTCCACGTGTGAGTATTATTTGTCGATTTCTACACCGCGGTAATGAATTATCGATTCACCGTGGCATTTGAGTAGCGCTGAATGAAATGACGCTAACGTGTCGCAACGCGTTTCACAAGGCGGCCACGTGACCGATGACGAAAGCGCAATTGGAACGTAGCTAAGAGGGAATTCTTGCCAAGGTAAAAAATGCATGAAGAACGCCGTGTGTTTTCTCGCTCAGGGTTTCTTTTCCTCGACGTTAAGGGAAAAGTTGCCTCAAATCGCACGGGAGCACGCTAGCGGATCAGATGCAAGGGAGTAAGAAAGCGCAGCTTGCAGTTTGAGCCTGCAAGGCAATTCTTCCACTCGTCCCAGGTGAGGGGGCTTCAAAAAAAGAGGGATGAACCTCGGGAACCAATTTGCTGAGTTTTGTTCAGAGACAGAAGCCTGGAGTCTTTCGCGAGGAGGAAAAAGGAAAGAAAGAAAGAAAAAGCCCAGAGTTAGCAAAGAACTGGAGGAGGAATAGCGCTAAGGTCACATAAAACCAGTCATGACTCAGGCACGAAGTCTTTTTTTCTTTTAAAGCGAAGATCCTCATAACTTACCACAGAACTTATCAACATGCTAACCAACATGCTAACATTTACTTCCGTTTAAGAAACACATACACAGGCTTTAAAGAAAAGAGCAGATGTGTTTGTTTGTTTTTATCACAAAACCTAGCTAACAAGCTAAAGGCTCTTGTTCACTAACACACAAATATTAATTTGCAAAGAAAAGAATCATTATATCATTCTGTAATCAGTGGAAATACGACAATCACCGGAAACATGAAAATTTACCTCAGGTATATGGGTGAAATGCTAAAGCTACTAATATAGCATTGGGTCTTGTTCAGATTTTGATTTAATCTCTTAAACAGGCAGTTTAAAAGTACAGTGAGCATGGAAACGAGACAGAACCGTCAGAGTCATCGAGATTTACCTCAGACGTGCAAAAAGCTGCTAATGCTAATGGACTCTAGATGACGTAGTCCAATGTTTAGCATGTTGCTGTAATTTCTCCTTCACACACAGTCGACGTTTACCTCAGATGTACTAATTATATGCTACAGAAAAACTATTAAAAACATAATATACTGTTATTTAGAAGAGAATTGCTAACATGCTAAGTTGTTCTGTTCCTTTATAGCATTAGCCTTAGCTCATTTTGTTCTAAAGGTGAAAGGATTATAAATGGGGTTTCTCTCAGCATTTGCTAAGGACATTTTAAGGGCTTTTTTGAGCTATTGCTCATCAAAATAAGTGGCTCCTATGAGCGACACACACACACACACACACACACACACACACACACACACACACACACTAAACGGTTGCTCCAATGCTAATCGACAGCCATTCAATTATTCCCGAGCTCATAACCATAATATAGGGGAATGACAGGCTATATATTCAGAGCGATATTTATTTGTGGTAATGCCAGGCGTTTAGAGCGAAAGAGGCTAACTGAAGGCCGTGTGATTTATTAGCGCTCAGCTTCGTATCATTCATGTGGCTGCTGTTCAAAATCCCGGGGTGTTTTTCTTCTTTTAGGGTGCAAAATATATTCACTGTCCTTTTAAATGCAAAAGCGCCTCCTTTTAAGGTTCATTCAGTCGAAACGCAGCTTTAAACGGCCGCTAGCGTGGCGGAACAGCGTCGGCTCGAGTGCTGTGATGAAGCTCTCGCGCTACGAAGGAGCCGCATTTTCCTGACTGACTGAGGAAAAAAGTGAGAAGGAAAATCAGGCAAAGCGGCCGCCTCGGAGAACTGCGCCGCGGTATTCAGATGTACAGTAACAGATGGCTAACAGAGCAGAAATCAAAAATATTAAGTTTCAGTTTCCCTTTGATTCGGCAGCGCTAGCGATAAACGCACGGCCCAGGAACCTACGGGATGAAAGTTAGCGAGCCGACGCTCTCTCCCGCTTCGTTTTCATTCCTTTCATCCCTGAGACGGCGACGCGAGCGACCGTATACGTTTGACGCCGAGGAAAATTATTTTAAGAAACAGATTCGAGGATTCGTTTACTTCTAAAGAGTTAGCGTAAACTTTCCTTCTTTTTCTTTTCTTTTTTTTTTTAAGGCTAATTTGCGAATTTGGCTAAACGGGCCAACTCTCTCACTGTTCAGTGAAAGCAAGTATCGCTCAAGTCTTTTAATCAGTCTATGTCATGTTCCTAGCTACAATTCATTACGTGCGTGACACAGTTACACACGTTGCTAAACTAGTTTATTTACTTTCAGTTAGTTAACCCGTATTATGATTACTAGCATCAACAGACTTGCTAGTCAGTTAGATCAACGGCTTGTAGGAAGCAGAAAATATTCAAATTCAACAACGACAATGGTGAAATAAAACGATAGTAACATTTATATCAGCATTACAGTCACTAGCTAGTCACTAATTGGAGTACATTTCCTCAGATCAAATTTATCTTCAGTATATCTAACCTCAAACTAACGTTCATGGGATGACATTTATATTAGCGTGACAGTGTCACTCAAGCTAGCTTGCAGATCACAAAACATTTCCTCACAGTGAATTTACGTTGTAGTGAACAAACGTAACAAAATCGATAGCTTACGTCTATTTCCTTGCTAGTCATTTGCGTCAAAAGCAAAAAATGGACTTTTTTGTTGTTGTTGGTGTTGACCGATTTTAGCCTACGTTAACTTTTCACCCATCAATAATATTCATCCGAATTAGCATTAGCAGCTTATGCTAAATATCGTTCCCCTTCGTTTGGTTTCACAAACTTCAGAAATGTTTTTGCTCGACTCTTTAAGCAGCCGATGTCTAAGGCATTAAATCTAAAGCTAATATTTTTAACAATTTACTTTGAAATAGTAAGCTAACTTTCTGCAACAAAATTCTTCTGCTAGCAATCCAAGTCAAACTTGAGCTAGCGTGACTTTGATGTTGTTATACATCGGCTGTATTTTATCTGATTTATTATAGAAAGTGGTTATGAATAGTGAACTAAAACGGAATATTACTGTTTCTCCGGCTTTCGCTAATTTGTGCATTATTTATTATGTTAAAAAGCTCCATAAGCCTACGTCTTTAACAATGTATCTCACACACTTCCTCTCACTCTCACTCTCTCTCTCTCTCTCTCTCTCCTGACCTCTGCCTGACCTCATCCGACGAAATGAACTTGTTCAGTGAGCTGAGGAAGACAAAGCGTCACTCACGAGACCCTCTCGGACATAAAAGGAATCATTTCTGACACGTCATACACGGCAGCATTATTTGCACTATTGGCTTTTTTTTTCTTTTCTTAAATAAACCAACAGCAATGAGCAATCTGTCTTACTATGTGTCAAGGGAACATAGTGGCCTGGTAACTGTTAGCATGTAGCATCCGCGTCCTTAACACTAGCATCAACGTGTAGTAGACTTAGTAGACAGTCAGACTGCATAAGGCAAAAAAACGGTTTCCATAACATCTATCATTCGTATTTTTGAACAAACTGTAACATTAGCTATGTTTTCTCTAATTAGAGGGATCCTTGTTATTTATCTCGTATGCTAAGTGATATTTTTCCGATTAGCTAGCAGGCTACTTGCAAGCTATTGAATAGGCAAGAATGACGTTTAGGCTCCTAGTCCAAATGTTCTGTCACTAACTTATAAAAGGCGTATTTGCTTTCCGTAATATTTAAGCTAAACCTTTTGTGAAAAGGAATTTTACATATGCTAAATATCAAAATGACTATTTATTTTTTATTTTTATTTTCTACTTGAAAAGCATTGCAGCAAGTTTTGGGACGAAACCTTTCGGTCAATAATAAATAAATAAATCAAAAATAACGGGCTGTGGAAAAATCACCAACACAACAAACACATCCCGGTGTTCAAACGGCGCTCGGCACAAAGAGCTGAAGTTTCACAGATAAACAGAAATGACGGATGCTTTATTGTCTAAAGGTGTGTGTGTTTGCCGTGAGCTAAACCGGAGGCGGACTTGGGGAGTATGAAACACCTCACACCTGGAAGAAGTACTTATTGGCTTGAAACACACACACACACACACACACACACACACACACTTTTGTTAAGCGTTCATCTGACAGCGGTGTGTAAACAGTGCTGGTGGCGCCATGGCTAAAAATAAAGGAAGTGTAATACGTCTCTCTTTCTGACAACACACACTTAAAGATTCGCTACGGTCTATAAAAGCTGCAAAACAAAAATAAAAGCGGAAGGAGAAAGTCATATTAAAAGTGAAAAGCTCATACGTCAACCACATGGGATAGCTTTTTAGATAACGCTTTTAGCAACGCCTGGGATGAAAGCTGCGTCCCTACCGCTAGGATAAGTGCCCAGCCATTGTTGGCAGAACATCAGCCATTTCCAAAAAAAAAAAAAAAGTCTTAATAGTCTCATTTGGTTGCCAAGGGACCGTGTATTTCCCATATTACCCACAATACACAAGTGTTTAAAATTGGGAAAACATTGTTGCTAGATAAGTGAAAATATACACACTGAGCATAAGCTAGCTAATGTCTAATGATAACAATTTAGCCCGCTAGCACAGTGCCATTATAGATCTTTAATACAAAACTAATTAATAGACAGTGACAGTGGAAAGGACAGAACCATCAGGAATGTCAACATTTACCTCAAATATGTTGTTAAAATACCAAAAACAATTATACTATACAAGCAAACGTAACTAGCATTAAGCCTTTAAATCTCTCACAGGGACAGTATAACAGCTTAGTGACAGTGAAAATATGATATAACCTTCAGGAATATTAACTATTACTGGGAAAAATGCTAAGAATTGATAAGAAGAATCTATATGCCTAAAATTATGGTTTTTCTAGCTAGCAAGCAGTAATTAAATATCATAATAAGACAGTAAAGACACAGTGATGGTGAGAATAAGACAGAACTATTGGGAACATCTACATTTACCTCAGATGTGATGGTAAAATACTACAAAAAATGAAGAACAGGCCATAAACAAATAAAATTCTGATTTGGCTAACTAGCATGTAGCCATTAAATCTCTTATACGGACAGTCTAAAGGCAAAGTGGCAATGAAAATGTGATAGAACCTTCCGGAAGAGCAACTTTTACCTCAGATGTGTCGGTAAAATCTAAGAAAATGTCAAGGGACTGTAGTTACATTTTGAATAGCTAGGATTTAGACATTAAATCTCTCATACAAGCACTGAAAATGAGATGAACGAAACAGGAACATCAAAATTACCTCAGCTATATTAGTGAAATATAAAAAAAAAAAAATCAAGCCAAGCTCTCATACAGACAGTGTAAAAGCATAGAGACAATGAGAATGTCGTAGAATCTTCAGGAATATCAACATTTACCTCAGATGTGTTGGTAAAATACTACAAAAAAAATGCTAAGAAAAGATTCCTTGACTAAACTTACTATTTAGCCACCTAGCATGTAGACATTAAATCTCTTATAAAGACAGTCTAAAGGCAAAATGGCAATGAAAATGTGATAGAACCTTCTGGAAGAGCAACTTTTACCTCAGATGTGTTGGTAAAATCTAAGAAAATGTTAAAGGACTGTAGTTACAATTTGACTTAGACATTCATCTCATTTTCAATGCTTGCATGAGAGATTTAAACAAACATGAACATCAACATTACCTCAGATATACTAGTGAAATAGTTTTTAAAAAGTACTATATGAGTAAAATTATGATTAACCCTATAATGTAGCCAAGCACTCATACAGACAGTGTAAAAGCATAGAGACAATGAGAATGTCGTAGAATCTTCAGGAATATCAACATTTACCTCAGATGTGTTGGTAAAATACTACAAAAAAAATGCTAAGAAAAGATTCCTTGACTAAACTTACTATTTAGCCACCTAGCATGTAGACATTAAATCTCATACAGACAGTGTAAAGACACAGTTGCCATGGAAACAAGAAAGTACCACTGGCAACGTCAACATTTACCTCAGATGTGTTGGTAATACACATCTGACAAGCTATTAATGACTACATGAGTAAAACTTTGATTTGTCTAGCTAGCATGTAGCCTTAAATCTCATGCAGAGAGTGTAAAGATACAGTGATCGTGGAAACAAAAATGTCAACATTTACCTCAGGTGTGATGAAAATACTGAAGAATGACTTTAATTATAACTAAAATTATGACTTAGTTAGCTAGCGCATAGCTATTTAATCTCTTATACTGACAGAATAACATAGAAAATGAGACAAAAGCTTTGGGAACGTCAACATTTACCTCAGAAGTGATGGAAAAATACTAATAAAAAGCTCAGCAGGGCTGAAAGTACACAGTAATTGCACTTAGCATTAATGAAATAGGTAGTGAAAAACATCAACACTACGTCACAGCATCGTTCTGTTTATGTCGTACGTAGCTACTAAACCGTACTTGCCATGACTGATAGAACGTAGATTCGTTTTTCTGTGTTGTTTGATGTATTTTATGTCAAACGAGTTCCCAAGTATGTTGGCATTTTAAAACCTTATCGATTATGTTGGGATTTTATAAATGTTAGCACTAGCTGCTTAGGCTGGCTCGTGAAATTGAGTGGAGATTCTTAGAGCACTGTAACATTGATATAATTTTAATTGAATGTCATAAAAACACCCAGAAGCAATAAAAACAGATGTGCCGTTAAAATATGGACATGTACCATAAACATTCAATAATGTTAACAATACAACTTTAAACCTGATCATTCCGGTGTAGTACAGGATGATCAAGTACAGTTCTGTGTGATGGCTGTAAATCTGGGCCCATATGTGGGATGCTGGGGGTTACTGAACCCTATTTATGATTTGGCTCTCTCTCGCACACACACACACACACACACACACACACACACACACACACACACACACACACACACACACACACAC
>JAQQZR010000033.1:1028582-1048263 GCA_030068235.1 Notoglanidium macrostoma
CTCTCTCACACACACACACACACACACACACACACACACACACACACACACACACACACACACACACACACACATATCCTGAGGCGGGGATGAGGAAGGAGACGAGACGCACCTGCTGTTCTTAAAGCCAGATGAGTGGAAGTCCTATTTCCCAAAAGGAAAGGCAATACACCTGACAGGCACACACACACACACACACACATTTCTCTGAGTGAACATTCCATTATTCCATAATGACAAGAATAAAGATTGTGATGTTTCTTGACATTATGTCAGTGGATACCGGAGAGGAAGAAGAGACTGGAATTGGATTCCGATTTTTTTTTTGTCTTCGGAACTGGAATCATTTCATATAAAGAGACTTTGCTGTAGTTTTTGTTAGGATGAACTTATTATATTCGTACTTTTACACTCTTTGTGTGAAAGAGTTTAGCTGACTTAAAGAAACGTATCCGAGGTTTGTTTTTAGCTACGTAGCTAGTTTGGACGTATTTCTAGTGTGACGTGATTCAGTTTAACAAAAACTGAAGAGTTTTAGAACCATATCTCAAGATTGGCCGAGACTCAAGGTGTCTGTATCGGTTTTGGGGAAAGTCTTATTGTGGCATCGCTACTAAAGATTATTTAACTGTGAATAAAGCGTTTTGTTAGCATTACAGAGGAAAAAACCATGAGTATCTTGTGCTGCATAACAAGCTGCCGCTGCTGCTTGAACGATACTGAAGCAGATTAGTGCTTGAGAAAAAGGAACCAAACAGTAAATTATTATGCTAAGTAGTATCTTTTCATCCTCTGTTTTTCATTACAAAAACAAAGCCACATAATGTGTTATTAAGAGACACAGTGCATTCATGGGTTCTTTGTAATTCGCCGTTTGACGGTTACACTTACAGCAATTACAATGTTTAATTTACGGATTTAGCTCTGTATGTGGCGCAAAGCGAGGGTGGCTAAAGTTTAGTCGAGCGTGAACGTCTGTGTGTGTGTGTGTGAGCGTGAGAGAGAGAGAGAGTGTTGATGTGACTCCTCTTGAAGTCTCTGGGGGACCGAGGATGTGGAGTGTTGATCGTTGCGTCTCGCTGATAAGCTAAAATGTTTCCAGAGCGTAAAGAATCGCGTGGTGCGCAAGAGGGATAAGGCGTAATCTAGCGCCGCACGCCGAACCGCTCGCTAATATTTGCATTGGAAATCAGGTGGAAGTTATGCTAAGCTCACCATTATAGCCTCCTCTGTGCCTGTGCGTGTGAAAAGGTTCCTTCATTTAAATATGGCCTCTTCTTTATTCAGGAAAGACAAATAATAGCTAGTTGAAAAGCTTTTATTTCATTTTTTTAAATCACAATATATTGAAGCGTCTATTGCTAATATCAAACAGTAAACATATGCACATGCTGTCACTGCTAACGTTTTTCAGATCAAAAACGCCACCAAAAGGAAGCTCAATGCTAACTGTTATCGCTGAAATGAAAGTGCCAGGCTAAAGGGTTTCGTATTGGATTATATTAATAATAATGATGTCATAACGAGATCAAAAGAAGGGTGACGTTTATAATCGTCCCAGACACACTGGCGCATATTGCACTCTGGAGTCTAAAGCTGGGCGATGGTTTGTGTTACGCTGTGTTCGTTTTGGCATCCCAAATATTAAACATCAGCATAAATGATTCCGTATAATAATACCCATTGGACATCTGTAATAATGTGAAAACACTGAAACTCACAGTTACACCTGCGCTTGACTGTTACAAAGCGCTTACACTGGGGACTCTTTCCATAAACCTTATGTTAGAAACGTCTCCTCAAAGAAAACAATGATTTTTTTTTTTATCTGTTCATGTGAATCTCCGTGAATGAGCTGTTACTATAGAAACAATAACGTATTCGAACCTGTGCACTCCTGCCAGAGCTGCTGTTACAGACAATTAATCAACATCTTCTGACCAATCAGAATCCAGAACTCAACAGCAGTCATTATCCTCCTCACCAGGGAATTCAACCAAGGGGAAATCTGTGACAGTCCTGGAATGCAGGAATACTGTGCAGAATATTGCACTAATGCAGAAAACAGAAAGCTGGAGATAGTTTTGGCACTCAGTCCTGCCGCATGCTTCCTCCCTCCCTCTCTCTCTCTATTCTTATTTAAGGAGGTGGAACAGAAAAGTGATTGAAGTCTGCTTTCTACAGCGGAATGTCTTGAAACTGCGTGAAATCGCGCGACTAATCGGCTAAATCTCTCAACACAAAGAGATAATTGCTCCCCAAATTAGCGTACCTGAGACCCGTTGCGTTCGGTCATGCCTAGTTTCGTGCGTAGTGATAATGGTGATATTAGGGCTTAATTAAGATCGGGCCAGAGTTGCTGAAGGTTGGCCATTAGCACCAGGATCATTGAAATGCTAATTATGAGCAGATTAGAAAGTTACGCTCCTTTACAGGGGGTTATTAGATAATTACTCACGGTGTAATAATGATTATAGGCCACACAGACTGTGTGTGTGTGTGTGTGTGAAATATAGCGCTCAAGAGAAAGTCTTCAGCTAGAGTTAGTAAAAAGAAACAGTCTTTACATACAGTGTTTGATATGACTGTATTTCCCATGTTGCCTTTTAACTGCCTTTTAACGGGAATATGGGATACAGCGTGGCCCCAAAACTGGGCATGTAGAGCTTTGGGAATATCAGGACATGCAAATATAGGGAAATTGTGAGTATATGGTCCAGGTAATATAGGATTCTTGAAAAGTGGGGGCTTGGGATTGGGAATATAGGGTTTTTGGAAATGTGTAGCCCTTGGGAAGTTAGAGGCCTGGGGATGTAACATCCTCAGAATGTGTATCCACTGGGAAGTTAGAGACCTGGAAATATAGGGTCCTGGGAATACATCACTCTTAGGAACATAGAAATCTGGGAATAGAGAGTCCAAGGAATGTGTATCATTTGAGAAATATATAGGCAGAATACAGAAAATTGGTAAAATTGTGTAACCTTGGGATGATATACGTAGATCTGCAGCCCCTGGGACACTAGAGTACCACTGGAGAAAATGTAAACCTTAAAATGTGTACACGTTGGAAATTTAGTGGACGTATATGTGGATTATAGGGTCCTAGGGATGCACCTATCTTTGGAAAATACAGACCTGGGAATGTATAGGCCCTGAGTACAGGAAGGATTGAAAATATATAGATGGTCCTGGGAATGTGAAGCCTTGGGAAGATAGAGATCTGTGTATGTGGGGTCCTTGGAAGATATAGACCTGGGAATAAGGTCTTGAAATCATGGCCCTGTAAATGTAGTGTCGTGGGAACATAGAGCCTTGGAATCTCAGGACTTGAGGAAGATAGGGCTCTGGAAGAATATGCCCTTGGAAATATAGGGCCTTGGAAAGATGGGGGTCTGGGATCATATGGCTCAACGAACACAGCATACTGGGAGCAGTATGGTGCCCCTGGAGTATAGGGTCCTGGGATTACTGGGTCTGGGAATGTATAGCCCAGGGAACGCAGAGCCTTGAGATCGTTCCTAGGTACTTAGGGCATTAGGAATATTAGCCCCTGGGACCACAAGGTCCAGTACACATAAGACCTTTGCTAGCTTTACCAAAATCTGAAGGAACATAATTATATCCAAATAAGCTAGGTACAGCGAGCTAACACAAGCTGCTGTAGGTGAAAATAGCAGAATACACTACGTCATATTGTTCCAGTCATTAATCTCTTCATTCAAAATTCTGCGAAGAGGAAAAATGTGTGGAGCAGATTGTGCTAAATTTGGCATTATCCCCATCGTTAGGCTCTCAAAAGGAGCAGGAGGATCCATGCATCAGCGTTCTTTAATCATCTTCAATCGGCTGCTCTCCTCCTCACAGCTCTCCAACTGAGAGAGAGGCAACGTGACCCCCCAGTTCCCAGCGGAGAGCTCTGGCCACTGCGCCACTGCAAACATTATTGCACCCTCATTAGCATAATGATTTCCCCCGTCTCGTCTTCCCTCCCACCTCATCCCTCTCCCTCGCCCTCTCTCTCTCTCTCTCTCTCTCTCTCTCTCATGCTGTGGGTTGTTACCCCGAAAAGCTCCCAGAGGTCCTCAAGTGTTTTAAGCTTGTTAATAATCATTATGGATGTGCAGCCGAGTGGGTGAAGAGAATAATTAACTCACCTGAGGCACTCGCGACGGTCCTGTTAGGACGTTTTCACTCCGTCCATCAGGGACTCATTAGACACAGTTAATAAATTCCAGGACAAAAACGTCCCGGTTCCGTGTAAACTTCTGATCCGTTAGTTGGCAAACTAATCAAACCAATAATCAATTTTAGCCATTACAGGTATGTAACTATATAAGAGTGCTAATTGCTTAGCATTACTGATCATTGGTACATTGTTGATCAGCACATGATTTAGGTCTTCCTCTTCCTTCCTTCCTTTGCTACAAATATCGTAACGCTAATGGCTAAAGTGTGTATGTTATAATATCTTTGGTTGATATTCTGTGGGTCATGCTAGCTGTAAAAGGGCTAAATTGCATTTAGCATCAAAAAGAATTGATTAATCTAGATTAATATTCTGTGATCCCTTTTGCAAGTTCTGGTTGAACATAAGCCTGGGCCGGAAAACCGCAGACGGACACTTTAAAGGAAGGAAATAGCTACATGGCAATATTGCAACTCGTAATATTTTAAGGTATTTTCGAAACTATGCGCTTATTTCAGGTCAGGGAAGACTTTCTAAAATAATGAACGGTGCCATTAATAACGGGCTACGTTTGAGGCTTAGAGGTTGTTATTTTATAAATAAGGGAAGTACTGTTTGCTGTTAGCAGCGCCTCAGCTGTGATAGATATGATGGCAATGTCTTTAGGTATGATTAAAAAAAAAAAAACCTTGCTACATTTTTGGCTCGCCACATTTAAGTGCTGAAATGTGGAACAAACCCACTTCTGAGGAAGAACAAAATACTCCAGCTTGCGCAGCCATCTTTTCCCATCGAGGATTTGTTCACATCATACACACGCTAATGCCGAGATGAAACGCACGCATTCCTTGATGGACGTCCAAGTCTAATCTGCAGCTAGACTCTGAGCTACGCGCGGTTTTACGTCTCCGGCAAACAGTCATTAAAAAGTCCTGTGGTGTATTTAAGGCTAAAGGTGGATTAGCATCTCGATGTGATCCCGAGAAGTACACTCATGTCACTGCAGGAACAGACAAAGTGGAAAACGTGGGAGGTACACCGGCCACGTTTCATCTCTGCTCACGTCTGAAGCTGGTAATTATTTATCTAAACAAAGCTGGGCAGCCTGTCTCTCTCTCTCTCTCTCTCTCTCTCTCTCTTTTTTTTTTTTAAACATGGACAGAAATGATATGGCTAATCTGTCATGCTGGTGATATTCAGAATTGTTCACAAAAATGTCCTGGTTTAATTAAAAACTAAGTGAGCAGCTGCGTGGCTGCCTTCTGGGCCTGAAAAATGCACACAGATGCTTTAAATGACTTAAACACATTGTACTGCAATAATGCAAATTCCTCAATGCATCTTTGAAACGTTTGCCTCTAATAGCGAATTGTTAGTTAGCTAGTCGTTTATGTTTAGCTTCTCGACTGTCGACCTCTCAGCTTAGCCAGCTAGCTATACCAGTGCTTTTTAGCCGTTAACATTAACTTGTTCAATATTTGTATAAACAATGTATAACGTTTCACTGTGGTAAATTACTCGGCTGTAGGACTAATTATGACTCGGATGCTAATAGCTAACGCATTGTGTCCTAATTCTCATCCTGCATTTACTAAATGAGTGTGGTAACCGTAGAGATTAATTTGTATACGAGCTCAAAAAGACAACGGGTTAGCAATCTCTTGTAACGATCCCGATTGCGGTTAAGATACGGCTCATTTCTGGGTCACGCTATCGGTGGTTTCAGCCAAATTCCAGTTCAATAGCAATTATTCAAGCTAGTGTTTTTATTTAAATATGTCTTTGTGACTCGAATGATTTCGAGTGGTTTGATTAGCGCGCATTGTTCCGGAGTAAACATGCTAGTTTGAAATGCTAGCTGTAATTACAGATCTGTACTTAGGTAAGAATGAAATGAATTACCGGCGGCTAGTGCTTTGGCATTTTTTTTTTCTTTTTCTTTCCCTATCTAAGCTATTAGTTAGCATGGCAAAGCTTCCAGAAAAGAAACAAATAGCATATGTTGATTAGCATGCAATACTTCAGGCATTTTGTCTTTTTTCTTTCGCTAGTTCTGTTGCTACGGCTAATCTCTGTTGCCCAGCATTCACTCAGAAGTAACTGAATTAGTGAGCGTTAGCGCTTGAGCATCATTTTCTTTAGCTGCTTTAAACAGGCAGTGATTTAGCATATAGGGACGTAGCTGTCAGGAAATAAACAAATAGAATTTGTTGATTAGCATGTAGTGCTCCAGGGTGATGTCGTCTCGCTAGCGCTCCCTCTCTCTCTCTCTCTCTTTTGACTCCATCTTTCACCCTGCCAGAATGTCTTATTGCTTATTTTTTTGCACTTAATTGCAAACAGGGAGGTCAATTAATTTCGCTTTTGCTCTCTATCTTTTTCCCCGCGCAGGAAAATAAAAACGTCGTTTGTCGTTCTCGCTTTGTCTTTTTTTTTTTTTGTATTCAAATTCCATGTCACTTCAAACGGATTAATTGAGCGCCTTTGTTGTTAATCTCGGCGGTGCAGAGAGGAGGGAGAGCGAGACTCGTCTATCTCTCGCTCTCTCTCTCTCCGACGACACAAGACGAGCCTCCGAAATTGCTCATTAGCAGGAGGAGACGCTTTCCCCAGCCTTTGTGGAGCGACCAATAGATCTTGTTCTCCAAATAAAGTAGCTTTAACACATCACTAAGTCCATAACTACACAGATAAGGCATATATTTTTACCATGAGTTTGTTTTGTTTTTAATCGTGTTTATTACAGGGCTCCAGCTGAACAAATAGGACAAAGTCACGCACAATAAAATCGCAAATGAATCTTCCATAGAACAGGAAAAATAGCAAAAATCGTGAAAAAAAAAAAAAAAAAGAAACATCTTTGCTTGTCATCGTTTGCCCCGCTGGAGGAGATGATATCTTTTGGACATCTGTTCCTGTAAGCGAATGCCCGTCAGTGCCAATGTCCCAGTGGACAAAAAGTGAAAGATTTGCATTGAGCCGGTTAATGGAAATTACGCGAGGGGTCTCACGAGGGCCGCAATTGAGAAACCTGGCCCGAGACTGAGCTTCTTATGATAAATAAATGAACATAGCATACGTTTTACAGCTGACGGGACCGTGGTCTGTTATTAACGGTGCAGTTTGTAGTTTTAAAAGATATTCTTGAACTTTAAATCAAAAGATACAAATTAAAATATGATTTGCATTATTTAAACGCAATGGATTTGGGTGGTTTCGTCATTTAAAGTCTCCGTCTGCAGTTTTCTGGCCCACATCTGGTCACGGATGCGTCGTTTGTAAGTACGCAGAGGCCACGTTTTCTTGACTAGGACTGACAAACGTCACGCCTCCTTCACAGCCGTAAGTCATGCCTTCGTAACTGGAAGGAAAAAGCCAATGAGGCCACACCCATTTCAGCCACACCTTCGCTGGGACTGCTGTAACTCCTTAACTTGAACAGAAAGGCAAAGAGGTCACACCCACTTAGACTATCAGGCACAAGCCACACCCACTTCTCTGAAGCTGAGAGACGTAAGCCACGCCTCCTGAGGAGCACAAACCACTCCTTCTTAGCTGAGGTACAAAGGCCACGCACCCTTTATGTGGACAACGGCACAGAAGCCACGCCTACTTTAGTAAGACCGGCTGGCAAATAGGCCACGCCTCCTTGGGAATAAGCTACACTTCTTTCAGTAGGATTGACAGAAGCCACGCCCCCGCAAGCATCCTGAGAAACCAGGGACCCTCTGACGTAGCTATATGATTGGCTTTCATTCGCCAGCTGACAGCTGATTGTCCACAGCTACGCGAATTAAAATCCTTTCAGAAATCCTGTCAGGTTAGGTCACATTTGCTAGCTGACGTATATGATACGAATAAAAATTCTGTCAGAAATAATGTCGCGTAACATCAGCACATGTATGCTAGCTGGCTAGAATGAACACTGAAGATGAATTAAAATCCTTCCTGTCTTGTCAGGTTGGTTATATTAGCCACCTTGCTAGCAATATCTGTGAAATTACAAGCAATACTGGATTGACAATTTGACTAGTTCGACGTTTGAAGAAGGGGGTTTTAGAAAGCCTGGCTGTAAGGAAGGTGTCTTCAGAGTCTCGAGTCTGCGTGAACCTCACGCCGGGATCGGGTTACCGTTTTAAACAATTACAGATGGCAGAGGTGCGACTGACGGCAATATCGAGGCGTCTGGAGGAATCTTGACAGGCTTCACGGAGCAATGATTAATTACCGCCGGGCTTCTCTGGGCATTTCAATTTCCTTCGGCTTTCAGTGCCGGGCTGCAGGTGATAGCAATACAGTAGCTCCTGTTACACTACGGTGAGGAGAACGAGCCCCCACCACTCTCTCCTTCTCTGCCTTTTTTCTTTCTCCCTCTATCCTGTGGCTAATCAGAACAGAAGAGGTCAGCCAAACATGGCCTAGCATGATACGTCTACGTAGCACCTCCACCTGCCGCCAATGCTAATATTAACCAGTGCTTGGACTCGAGATTATCTCATCCAGGGGGAAAAAAAAGGAATTACCATCCACTCCTTCTTCTCGGATACTATGTTCACAATTTATTATTTGAAAGACTTTTTATCGGGAACTTTGCTATCCGAGCTATCCCGCTTTCATTAATCACGCCGGGCTTCCAGATAGTAGCCGCTCCCTGGCGCTGATGCAAATATGGAGTCTGTTTATCATCAGTCAAAGGGATAATAAAGTTTTTTTTTTTTTGCCTTTAGATTTACAGCTAGGAAGATAACTTCACCTCGTTCTGGAGTGCTAAGAAAATGTTTATCAGCGTGACTGCTTTTTATTAAAAACGTAGAAGAAGAACTAGCTGGCACTTGACGTGCGGCTGACGTGAGGATCTGGGACGTGTCGACTTATCTGTGAAGACGCGTAAATAAAGGTTTATAATAATGAGAAGAATGTAATTATAGAAAACAAACTGTACACGGTAATATTCAGTTGAATAGTTTTAAACGTCTATTTGATGATTACTAACAGTTTAGTCATTTAGAGGATTTTTTAATATTGTATTAATTGCAGATATCTTAATACGCAGAGAATTTGTATTTTTTTTTTTTTTAACTCAAATTGAATTATTATTCCCATTAAATGATTACTTTAAATATGTTTACATTATATTCATTATAAATATTTGTAAAAGAAAATGACTTACTTTTCATTTTCATGCTTTTAAATTAAAAGTATTATTTAATTTTGAGATTTTTGCCTTATTTTGTAGCGCAATCCTCTCCGTGTGTTCCCACGTTCAAACATGTCCATGAGAGGATTTTCTTCACCGAGCTCATTCTCGTCATTAGCATTCAATGCTAAGTGTAATTACTGTGTAAATTCAGTCGGTCGGAGTGTTTCCTTAGCAACACATCTGAGGTAAATGTTGACATTCCCCATCATTTTGACTTGTTTACAGTGTCGCAGTGTTTTTACTTTGTGCACTTTATATTGACATCAGTTATAAAACAGCTGGTTATAATGTTATTCTCAGCTTCAGCTAGTTTTCAGCTAGCACGTGCTCAGAGTCCATGTTCTCCTGACTCTAGAAATCATTTCAAAATATTTTTAAATAGAAGATGTCATAACTTTGTTAGCCATCTGTGATAGCCGCTAGAACAGAAAAATTCTAGTCAATTTCAGTAAAAGATAGCTAGCTAACGGCCTTGTAGCTAATCATCTTATTAAAATAAGATTAGCGATTACTAAATGAGATGGTCACTAGAACAAAAAATGGCATCATTTAGGTAAAATAGCTCGCTCACAGCCTGATCATCTTATTAGCAGATACCACCTGAGGTACTTGCTAGAATAGAAAATGTCATAATTTAGGTCAAACAGTCTGCTAGCTAATCAGTATATTAGCAGTTCCAGTCGCGAGGATGGAAAGTGTCCTAAAAACAATCGGACGAATAAACCCACTCTCACAGCCTGCTTGCTAACAAAGGTCAAAAATGTCATTAAACGTCAACGAATATTCAGCTGACGGCCGTATTAGTGATTAGCACCTGCTAATCTACTAGGATACGTTCAGCTTAGCTAATGTTGTGGTCAATTTTAGACCCCAACAGAAATATTCAAAGTGTAGTGTGTGCTGTAGAACTTTGTTGACCTTATTCCATACACTCTTAGCTTTTTCATTTCCTGCTTTTGTGCTCCAGCAGAATTGAATCACATGCTTTATTGCTCCAGCCTGGCTAATTGGCGGTTGGACGACCACCACACGGTCGAAATGAGCAGCAGATGACGGAGGGTGTGAATATCCGCTGACCCGTGAGGAATTGGCAGCCATATTGGAGATCATCTTAAGGAGATAATCCGGTTTTGGTGCTCCCTCGCTGGGCCGCCACATACGGCCTTCTCCAATTAACGCCATCCGCCAAAACTGCGAGAACTGTCGACATTTCAGCGGTTATTAAGGAATAATATCATACAGAAGTATTGTCACTTCATTTACCAAGCAGCCGTTATTCTTCAGCATTACAACAATGATCTCAGAGTCGTATCGGTCGCTCGGTGTCTAATGTAAAACTCAAACAATTGGTTCTGTTTGGAGCTAATAAGCGCTGAGGTCTGGAATCCTTCAGCATGTTTGCGCTCAAAACCATAACAAAGAGAACAGTTTCGCTCAGTTTTCAGTAAAATTATTGTTTTTTTCACACCTGATTCTTTTATTTTCGCATGTGATTCCCCCCATGACTCATTTTATCCATCACATGATTCTTTAATTTCTTACATTATCTTACATGGGATTCTGTTATACTCGCATTTGATTTTCCCCAAATGATTCATTTTACATGTGATTCTTTTAGACTCACATTTGATTCCCCCCCCAAATGATTTATTTTACACATGATTCATTTAGACTCGCATTTGATTCCCCCCCCCAAATGATTCATTTTACACGTGATTCTTTTAGACTCACATTTGATTCCCCCCCCAAATGATTCATTTTACTCATTCTTTTCTTCTCACATGCGAGGTGTCGATATGATTCAGTTCACATGCGATTCTTTAATTCTCACATGCGATATTTTTCCCTCATTATTCATTTTTCGCGTGATTCTTTTATTCTCATTTGATTTTTTTTCCCCATGATTCATTTTATACCTGATTCTTTGATTCTCACCTGCGTTTCATTTTACAGATGATTCACTGTTCACGTAATTCTTGTCCGTGTCATTATTTTTTCACGATTCGTTCCTTTTTGTGACTTGTTTTCATGATTCATTTCTATGTATGTGATTTCTCACGTTATTCATTTTTTTTTATTATCACATGAATTTATAGATACTTTTGTCTCCGTGGTTTTTTTTTTTTCCATTTTTTTTCTTTTTTGAAAGATTTATTTATTTTCATTTTTCCCATGATGCATTTACACATTATTTTGTTTATCATCTATGATTTTTATCACTGGTTTTTCTTTTTTTTTTCTTATTACGATTCACTCGACCTGACACGCTTTCGTAGGGAAAGAAACCCCTAAATGTTCACATTTTAATGTCGATTATTACCATTACTTTATTTGTTGCCATGATGTAAGAAACACAGCAAATCAATATTCTGAGAAAGACATATGGAAACTTTACTGGAAATTACAGCAAAATTGTCTACAATGTCTTTGTTTTGCGTGTCATTTATTTATTAATTGTATGGTGTGCATTAGCAATATATATATATATATATAAATTTAAAAAAATTAAAGCCTAATAGGAGTAACAAAATTTGCTTTTTATTTTGATTAGGCCACACCCCTTTCCCCGGTCTGTTAATATTGCGATTTTTTTGTTGTTTATGTCAAATGAACTCATTAATATTTTAACAACATTGAACGTAACTATAAACGGATAAAACCTATGTCATGTCATGCCTTAATAAAAGTGTAAGCGGTATTAGTGCTGTAATAGGAAAATAAGAATTGTTGCTACGGTAACGTGACGTCGTCATACCGTTCCGTTGTTGATTACGCAACATGGCGTGCTTTATTCCTGACTTAACGCCGGAGCTGCTTCAGGATGTCCTTTCGTCCATGTTTTACGGCTAAGGACGCGACACCGGCACCATGCTAACCTGGAGGTTATAAGCTTCCGATACTTGTTAGCCACATTAGCATCGTAGCTGAAGGCTTGCATCGGCGTGTTGAGCAAACGGTCAAGTTTTTTTTTTCTGCCGACACCCGTCCATCCCTCAGACAAGGCGAGATGCAGACGATCCGAATGATCGGAGAGGATTATTAAAATAAACCATGCGAGAGAGCGAGTGCGCGAAGGCCAATGCGAAAAAGGCGATATATATTTCCAACACCGTAATGCGACATGACAGGTTTATAAAACTTGCCACTTGCGGTTGAAGGGCTGGAAATTGACTCGGGCGGCGGTAAGCGATAACATATTCGACTTTAAACAATGCCCGTAATGACGGGATTATTGCGTTACTGAGATGGAAATAAAACTTTAATTCCCCGGGCGCAGGACGATCTGCATGCTTCAGTGTGCACGCGCTCCGATGGGGATTTCGTCTCGCTTTCCCATGGCCTCCTTCCCGTCAACAAACCCTCTCTCTCTCTCTTTCTCTCTCCCTCGCTCACGTTCAGCAGAAGGTAATGAGAAGCTAATGAAGCTTGACTTGAATTTTTTCGCCGAGCCGCTCCGCTCGCGTTCCCAGAGGGACACGTTGGGTTTCTATAGAGGCCGCGCTGACGGATGGATGGATCCAGACTCCTTTTCACCACATGTGGAGGGAATAAGGACACTGGGGAAAGGAAAGAAAGAGGACTCGAATAAAACAGTCGGCTCCTGATTACTTTCAGGCTGGTGGCTGTTTTACAGATTCCCCTCAATATTGTAGCTGAAGTGCAGTAACAGACCACGGACAAAACCTGCCGTACAGGCGAACTAGCATCCAAGTAACCCACAAACTAGCATCGTAGTGGCGCCTCATAAAAGGCTAACGCGCGAACTTGCATACAGTGAACAGAATATTTCCTAAAAAGACAAACTGCTATTAGAGGAAATCGTGGTCGTAATTACGATTCAACGCTAGCGCCGCTGAGCGATGTTAGCCTTAAACACGTCATCTTTTTTGGTTACGCCGATATCGCGGATTCGCCTTAGCGCTGTGGCTAGCCGCTAGTCCTTCTGTTCTTCTGTCTCAGATCTCGGTCCGGCCTCAAAAGGATCTTTGGAAGGGTTCTTTTTCGCGGCCCCGCGTTCGGCTTTTTTTTGTCGTTTTTTCATGATACATGATTCACTTTGTGCACATTTTGTTCTGCCAGTCTGACTGCCGCGAATAATCAACATCCGAATATGCAAGCGCTGTAAATAATTAACGACTCCGCGGTGGGGGGTTTTTTGTTTGTTTTTATTACATTTCTGTCCCACGCCGAGTGCCTGGAATGATTAGTTTGACTTTTGTACCAGTTTTGTTTTCAGTTGTTCATGTGCGGCGTCTCCCGTAAACTCTGTAAACTCTAACGCCCTGTCTGGCCTGTCGGCTGAACGTTTTGGGAACGTGACATCACGGCGATCTGCTACAGTCACGACGCGTCGAAGAGAGCTAACTAGCGAGCCGTTAGCTAGAGTACACGCCCCCCCTCGGAGATCAGGGGTCAGAGGTGACTTTTTCGACCCACCCGGACTTTTGCCCAGACGCCAGGGCAGGCTAACACGAGGAGCGACGTTCCTGCCTGAGCGCTAAAAAAGGAAAAGCAGCAGCAGACAGACGGAGAAAGTGGAGGGAAAAACACAGAGTGCGACGAGGAAAAAAAAAAAAGGGAAAAAAACGCGACGTGCTTAATCTTTCCTCTTATCTCGCCACCGGTGCGACTTCTTCCAGGCAATTCTCCATTCAGCCTATTGATTTTTATCACCTCGGCTAAACCCTCGGTGACAGATTATTTTTCAAAGAGCCGAGCTACACTTTTCCCCGCGACGGCGACCCACATTTTCCTCCAAATGAATGATAAATAGCGGAATCGAGTTAGCGCCCATTACCGAGCTTTGGATCGGCGCGCTGAGAGGACCGGCTAGAGATTGCGCTTTATAACGTGGCATACGACACCTTATAGACGGGACGTTACGGACACGTTTGATCATTTTAGCTCGCCGTTCAGCAAGAATCATTCAGCTAAGGCTGTGCACGTCTCGCTAATTAGCCCTCTGACTGGCACAGCAGCGGGAAATGCGCGTACTCTCAGATGGTATAGCTCTCGCAACAACCATGCTAATAGGAAGAATGTTTTCGCTTCTAGAGCATTAACGTCGTGCAGGTATTCCGAGCGTCGTTCCTGCGGCTCACGACGCCACTGCCAGGATGAAATGATGGCTGTGTGGAAATAGAGCGATTGTACGGACGATCTTTATTAGCCTCTTACACACACACAGCTTTATGAGCCGTCCTCAGCCCATCGGAATAGAAATGCAATTATTAATAAAAGCCCTTAACGCTCAGTCATGCAGATCTTATGGCCTCCCGCTGCGTGCGTGTGTGTGTGATTCAAAGCGATGATGATGATGATGTAATATTGCAATACCGCATTGTAGAACAACGTACATTACAGCACCTCCTGCATGAGCGCCCACGCTAAAGCACTTCTGTGCGCGTTTTAGTTCGAATGAAATCTCCATTCCGAGTTCGGAACACGATCCCGCTCCGCCATATGAGATTATCCAGCACAACGCCATAACCGTAAATCCCCGCTCCGTCCCGTCACATTGCCATCCCCAGCGAGAGCGCTAAGCTCATTCCGCTGACGCTTATTCTTCGGTCCGGCTGCACGTTATTTAAGGTCCACCGTGTGAATCCGAACGGCGCGTTGACTTTGCTCGCTTTTGTTCACATGCTGTAGCGTTTATACCGGGCGCTAGCAAAGCTCACACCTGGTTCTCTTCATTTCATTCACAGCGACATTAGCAAAGTCAGGAATATTCTTCAAATTCCATTCGGTATCAGCAAACATCGACAATGACACTGAACTTCCGGAAAATCCGGTGTTCCCTGCGGCGTGTTCTCGTTATTCCATTCTGCATTAGCAAAACTAGCGGTTGCATGTTAAATTTCGCCCATTATGAGCAAAGTTAGCGTTTTTGATCGACGTAGTTTATATTAGCAGATTAGCAAAGAAAAAAGACGGCCGTGACCGAATTAAGGTGTGTGCGCTCGAGTATCTTTTCAGCCTGTATGCCGAATCATTTTAGCGTGACTGTCGGCTGTTTTCGGAGCGACGTCGGACGCGCTATGTTGCCCCGCTTCGGCCGGGAAGCCGCGGCCTGCAGCATGAGCAGTCGTGTTCCGGAGAATTCTCCTTAAACGGATTTGAGGAAAGGAGCGCCGCTCGGGGCCAAAAGAGGGATTTAGACTATCTATCAATTTGCAAGAAGCCACCTCTACACGAGCCAGCGAGGAAAAAAAAAAAAAAACCCCAACATGATCTGCTTACACTTCACACTCAGGATCTAATTTCAATCTCTCCGTGAGCTCTTTCTTCCAGCACATCATTCTCTCCATCGACGAGAGAGTCCAGCAGGGACGGGGGGAGGAAATAAAACTGCCCACTCGTCCTCCTGGGTAGAAATTTAGAAAAGCCTCTCCCTCATCTTTATCGTTCAGATTTTTTTTTTTGGAAAAAAGGGCTAAATGTTGAAAGCACTGCGAGATGGTCATGGTTTAAACCTACTAGGAGGAGGAGGAGGAAAAAATGAAAAAGTTAAGCTTCCACGTTGGCTAGCTGAGATACCGGCCATAAGCTGACAAGTAATTAAACCGGCATATCTATAACAACTGTCATCTCTTATTTCTGCTCGGGCTGGACTCCAAGCAAAGGCGAGAAAATACAGGAAAAAGAGAGGAAGAGAGAGAAAAATCACCTTCCTGAGTGTCTCCAGATTGTCTGATTTAAAAGAAAAAAAAAAAAAAAAGGGGGTGGGGTCAAAAATTCCTTCTGAAATTCGCACTTGAAGGAAAGTGAAATAAGATGTAAGGTGATAAACAAACAAAGAATGCATTCACTAAATAAAGCCTTTTTCTTTTTTTTTTTTTTTTTTTTTTTTTTTACTAAAATTCTTAAAACGCTTTATAAAATTAGACTAGGAACGAAGCCATACATGTAAAAGATCGAAAACAACCATAGAAATATTAAAATCCAAACAATAAACATCTGAACATTTAAAGCAAGGAATAAAGCCGTGAATGAGACGTAATTAAAAGCCAAATAAAGAATTAAGCAAGGAACAATATGTATAGGAATAAAAGGAAAAAGATTGATTTATTTTTTTTTTCTCAAAATGCATAGGAATAAAAAGAATGAGTATAGGATAGAAGAAAAAAAACCAAAAATAAGGAATTGCGCAATAAACAATATGCAGGCGGTGACGTTCGAAACAAATCGCATAAAACATAAATGACGTGAAAATAATATATACAGTGTAAAAATTCCAAGTTTAACAATCGCAGTACGAGAACATAATACATTTTGATGTTGAATTTATTTATTTGTTTGTTTGTTTGTTCCCAGCGAACATTCTGGGAATTTCGTCTGGTTTTCCAAGAAAGTTTTCTTTACGGAATCGTTTTCCGTGCCGCGGTGCGGTTTTTAGAGAACGTGTGTGAGATTTCCATGAATGGTTCAATGGATCATTTGATTCATTATGTACTCACTTATTAACGAGTGCATAAGCAAAGGTTAAAAGGTGATATTTCTGTGCACGTGTGCCTGAAACGTGTTTTGATTTGACCTCACATCCACAGCCGTACTCCGTTTATAGCTCATACTCCCTACCATCATCCCCTTAAAGAAAAAAGAGTTAGAACGCGAGTGGATAGAGCCGTAAGTGACACCGACATGCAGAGACGACGTGCCGAGAGAGCGAACAGAAATCCACGGCGCTGTAGTAAAAGACAGTTAATTAGAAAAGAGAAGGAGCCGAGGGGACGGGAGAGTCGCAGCATGAATAACAACCAGGCCTTGAGGGCTTTCACCTGCTCACCCGCAGGCCAAACACACACACGCACACACACACACACACACACACACACACACACACACGAACATGAACATGTGTACATAACAGCTTACAGGATTATAAAGGTTTCTTATGAAGGAAGAAAGAGAGAGGGGGAAAAAAAAACCTAATGAGTGAGATTTTCTGAAAATGACTCACTTTAATTATAATTTATTTGAAATCTAGTTGTAATTTTCAAGGCCTTTATGGTAGACGTGTTGCTCCAGGAGGTAAATTTATGGTAAGTAACACTTCGTTAGCTTGGCACTATATATAAATTTCACTTTCGACTGATTGTAATGTGCACGTTTGTTAGGGTAATTACGGTAAATTTCACGTTCGTCTGATTTTAATGTGAACGTCTGTTAGGGTAATTACGGTAAATTTCACTTTTGTCTGTAATGTGCACGTTTGTTAGGGTAATTATGGTAAATTTCACTTTTGTCTGATTGTAATGTGCACGTTTGTTAGGGTAATTATGGTAAATTTCACTTTTGTCTGATTGTAATGTGCACGTTTGTTAGGGTAATTATGGTAAATTTCACGTTCGTCTGATGTTACTGTGCACATTTGTTAGAGTAATTACGGTAAATTTCACTTTTGTCTGTAATGTGCATGTTTGTTAGGGTAATTACGGTAAATGTCATTTTCGTCTGATTTTTAATGAGCACGCTTGTTAGGGTAATTACGGTACATTTCACTTTATTTTTGTCTCGCTGAAATGTGCACACATGTTAGGGTACTTACGGTTGGTTTAATACTCCAGAAGTTATGGTAATTTAACAATAAGATACACTACAGTTTGTATGGCACTAATTTCAAATAAATTACACATGAATTTAATTGTAACTTACATGTTTGTTTGGTTATTTAAGCTAGCTGTGCTATTCCAGCTATTAGCTATTACGCTACCATTATCTTGGAATTCTATATAAAGATCAGGATGTTCTTGTTGTAATCTGCACATGTGTTAGTATATTTATGGGAGGTCTGCTCCTCTGGGAGTTACAGTAGGATTAGCTTGGTATTATCTAAAAATGTCATGTTTGTCTAATAGCAATTTGCACAATTGCTAGGGTATTTATGGAAGGTGTGCTACTTTAGGAGTTACTGTAAATTTATGGTAAGGTTCACTACTGTTAGCATGGAACGCAATCGAATTGTAATTAAAATATTTGTTAGGAAGTTTACAGTTAGAGTATTGTGCCTTTAGCTTGGCGTTATCTAGAAATTCTGCTTTAGTCTCATTGTAATTTGAACATGTTTATGGTATTTACGGTAGCTGTGCTATTCAAGAAGTTACGTTAATTTCGTGGTAAGCTACGCTACTATTAATTTGACAAACTATAGCTATTAACATCGGTGTAATTGTAATTTCTCAAGTGTGCTACTATGAGAGTTACTGTAAACGTATGAGCTAGGCATTGAAATGAGTACAAAAATTCCCAGAGCCACCGTAGTGCAAATTACTTTGCAAAACACGCAAAAATTCCTTTGATGAATGTCCGATATTATTTCGCTAATCATGTGACCTTCGCAAGCAGCAAGCAAACCGACACCAGCACCAAACCGACAGAACCGTCTGTGATCGGGATCTACGTTTCCGTTTCCGAGACGAGGCCGAAGCCGTCGGTTTCGTCCCGCAATTAATATGCGCTGTACTAAGAAAACCGTCTGCTCGCTCCGAACACCTTCAGTGGGACAAGATATTATCGTTTCTAATAATTCATAGGAGCCGTCCCAGCTCATTTAGGCGCTCCGAGGGGCCGAGGGAAGGAGACAAAGAGCTCATTATTCACGCTTTAAAACAATTTGCAATTCAAAGACAGCGACGACCTCGTGACCCGTTTCTGGGGTCAGGACCCCGACCAAGACTGTCGAGACCCAATTAAGAGAAATTTGAAAACAATCCAACAGCTTCTACAGCACAGGCCTAAGACATCACACCACAGGGGTCCGTCCGTGTGTGTGTGTGTGTGTGTGTGTGTGTGTGTGTGTGTGTGTGTGTGTGTGTGAGAACACAGAGGTGTGCTCACACCCAAACACTGACAAAATTTTTTTTTAATTGCATAAATGCTCTCTATTAATCAACACTCTGTTCACCGAGATGAGATCTGTGCTAGTCCAGGATTTACAGTAAAAATACACTAAATTACACTAACACTGGCTTTAGACTAAGTATAAATTTTATGTTAATTTAATTGTTGTTTCTAGCTATCAAATACTTTCTGTGGTAGATTTAACTAGCTGTAGCTTTTTTGTATCTTAGCTACATTGGTGTAACCTCCTATGATAACTTTAGCTAGCTAGCTATAACTTTTCTGTGGTAACTTTACCTAAATAGTATTAACTCTGTTGTAGATTTAGCTAGCTAGCAATAACTTTTCTGTGGTAACCTTAACTAAATAGTATTAACTCTGTTGTAGATTTAGCTAGCTAGCAATAACTTTTCTGTGGTAACTTAAACTTGATAGTATTAACTCTGTTG
>JAQQZR010000033.1:1048363-1069150 GCA_030068235.1 Notoglanidium macrostoma
TTTTCTGTGGTAACTTAAACTTGATAGTATTAACTCTGTTGTATATTTAGCTAGCTAGCAATAACTTTTCTGTGGTAGCTACAACTTCCCATGGTAAAATTAGCTAGCTAGAAAAAAAAAACACTTTTCAGTGGTAACATAAGCTAGATAGCATTGACCTTCTATAATAACTTTAGCTAGCTTGAAATAACTTTTCCATGTCAACTTTAACAAGATATTATTAACTTTTTGTAGCAACTTTAGCTAGCTACAAATAATGTTTCTGCTGTAGGTTTAACTAGATAACATTGGCTTTCTGAGGTAAGTTGAACTAGGTAGCTAAAACATTTCTGAGGTAAATTGAACTAGATAGTATTAACATTCTGTAGTTAAGAAGTTAATGTTGTACTAACATTATTATTAACATTCTGTAGTGAACTTTAGTCAGTTGAATTCTTAGCATCTCTTACTGGAATTTTCTTTTTCTTACAGATGTTTCTTCTTACAGCATGAAAATAATGTTATTACCAGGGATGCATGTTTATTAACTAGCTTGCCTTAGCATTTAGCGGCTTCCTCGATTCCCCTAACATTATCATTATACTTATTTAATTCTTAAAAGCTTGGCAAATAAGCACATTAGGCTTCTGATTTTAAAATTCCACTACAGCTGTGGTTCACACGCTAATGTTTAATAAAATTTAATTGAAAAAATAAATGGCAGTTAATCGGCTAATTGTGCTACAGGTAATGTAGCTAACTTTGGCTTGCATTTGTAATCCGTTTGTCACTCGCAGCAAAATAAAACAGGCTTGTTAGCTTAGCTTTTGTGTTCTGGTGTTTTCTAAAAGTCGCCGATGTTCCACGAACTAGCCGTGAACTCTCGTGTGAGATATTTAAGCATTTCCCAGAGTCGTGCGGAAACCTCTGCGGCCGCGCCCGACTCAAGACCGCTCTGTGAAAAATCGCTAATTGCTAGTTGCTGCCGTAGCCGTGCTCACTTTATCCTCTTCGATCTGCAGCATGTGGCATTTTGTCGGAGTCATCATGTGGCCTGCGGAGTCCCAACATTTTATTTATAAAATCAAACACCGCGTGTGAATTCTCCACGGTCGAAAGGTTAGGCTTTTGATCTGTGCAAACAGACGGGAAAAAATATCAGATGTGTGTTTTGCGTTATTTTATTTCAGTCACACACTCGGGCTTTGGATTCATGTTTGCTTTGGTTAAAAAAAAAAAAGACTTCATTCGAATCTTAGAAAAATAAATCAATATTAATCTATCAAAATGAGCTGAATACAATACAAATCAAAAGTAGAACATGAAATATAGTGATGAATTAAACCAGGAAAATTCAAGCCAATTATTAGATAAATACATTTGTGTGTATTTCTAAAAACAAATAATGAATTAACACACTTTCATATTGGAAATTAATTTACGGATTTATAGTCATTTGCTTTTTTCGAAGGAAAAAAAAAAAGAACTTTAAACTAAAATGCACAAGAGTAACCAATTCAGTAGCTAGCTATTAGCCTTTTAGCTACCTGATTGAGTAGCGGCTAGCGTGTTAGTTTAGCGCCTGAGCTCTGGCATTATGTTACAAATAAATGGTAAATTCTATGTGCTAAAAGTACTAAGTAGAAGTCATGCTTGATCTGAAGGGAAGGGCAGAAAAAACGAGGAAAGAAAGAGTTTATATTTCTACAGGTGGAGGACGAGTGGAGATGATCCCTCCATCTTTCACAGAGTGTGTGTGTGAGAGAGAGAGACAGAGAGAGAGAGAGAGAGGGAGAGAGACGGCCCCGGTGATAAATGAGGCGGCTCTGTTTGCTTAAACCTCTCGTTTCTGACATCGTCCTGCTCCGATTCGTCCCGGGATTCGCTGTTAAAACATGTCCGCCATTAAAACATAACCCGAACTGACAACTCTCTCTCTCTCTCGCTCTCTCTCGGCAAACAGATCCGGCTTTCCAGTACATTAGGTCTCTATGAAGGAGCCAAAAGCAGCACACATGTTAAAGCACTTGCTCTCTACCTGCAGAAGGACCTACAAATTTTATTTATGCAAAGAGGCTCAGAATAAATAACAAGAAATAACAACATCCTGGAATTCCTGGAACGCCGTGTTCCTGTGCTGGAAAATAATCAACAACCTATAACATCACGTCCTGAAGCGCGTTTTATTCCTTTTATCCCACAGCGATTAGCCAACGGTTACATTGTTTATTTATTAAAGAATGACATGTCATTTTTTTTTCATCCATTCATAGTTACATTTACTGTTGTGGAACATCTCTTATCACTTAGCAGCTATTAACAGTCGTTCCCTTACCAGCCTCAAATATTCATTCATTATAATACAGTAGTCGGAAAAAAACACTTTCCGAAAAATCCACCTCGGTAACACTCGTCTTTTTTTTCTCTCCGCGTGGCTCTCAGGAGTTGTCGCTGTTTACTCCGCATGCCGGAGTGCGTCCGGATGAGCGCGTTATCAAAAGCTAATCCGAAAGTTTACTCAGTAGACACTTATTATTTCAGCGTACGTAGTTTTCAGCTTGTAAAACATCTCTGAGATCCTGAAGAAGCGAGGGAAGGTTTTTTTTTTTTTTTACTAGATGGGGATTCAGCAGTTGTTCTGCACAGTTGAACGCTTTGATCCAGAAAGCGGAACGGAGAGAAAATCCCGCGCCGGCGGGACGTCTGCGTAACCTGAGAAGCTTCTCAGGCCGTTTTATGTTTTTACATGTGTTCGGAGAGATGATGCCATCAGAGATAAAGCGCTTGTGGAGGAGGAGAACGCGAGAACATGAGGGAAATCGACTGGACCATAATTCTCAGCACAAGCATCTGTTCCCACTTTGAAATCTTTACAGCTAGCTCGATTCTGATTGGTCAGAAGGTGTTTATTCCGTTTTTTCAGTCATGGATTTATATATGGGGGGGGGTTGTCTTACTGAAGAAAAAGCTATGAGTGTTTATAGCTACTATAAGTATGAAGAAGAACTATGTTGTTTATTTGGACATTCCATAATATTAAGTGTAGCTATAAACTGATAAAAAGTATATATTTTTTTTTAATAAACACAAGATTCTGAGTACTGGCAAATTGCTGTGGTGTAAGAGGAATAAAAGACTTGGATGTGTGCTGGTACAGGAGAGGAAAGAGAATAAAATAAATAAGGGATGGCAAATAAACAGCGTGAAAAGAAGAAAGGAGCGTAGAAATGAGAAGACAGGAGGAGAACAGAAGAGTGAGGATTTAAAAAGATACAAGCAGGCAAGAAAAGATTACAAACCCAAAAAGAACTGAAGATAGAACGAAAAGGATGAAAGGAGAAGAAAGAAAGGATAGAAACGGAGGCGAAGAGGAGAAGAGAGCTGGCCCGGGCAGATGGAGCTGTCACTTTGACTCCTCACACATCTGGCGCCTGTGACACTCTCATGTATTATCGATGGGGCTAAAACATCTGTAAACATGGCAGATCTTACCGTCAGGACAGGAAATGATGTCACCTGACAGCCAGGGAGGGAGGAGGAGGGATTATTCTTTCATGAGCGACTTGATGGCTCGAGATGTGATCGCTAAAAGAGAAGAGATGGAAAGAGAGAGAGAGAGAGATGGAGTTAAAGAGAAGAGGAGGCAGGAAAACAGGAAAATGGAGAGAAGATGAGACCTAAAATGACATGGAGAGAAAGAGAGTGATAAATGAAGAAAAACGCAGTTAGAGACAGAGAAAGTGAGGACAGTGAGAGACAAAGACTGTGAGAGTTAAACAGAAGGCTGTAGATGGACAGAAAGACAGAAAGATAAACAGAGCGATAGAAAGATGAAGGTGTTGTGATGACCCCATGTCACTCTCCTCCACCTTTCGCCATGTTTCGACACTTTTACTTTAGACGACACTTTACTGGAAGACATGTTGGTCTGAGGAGAATTTGGATTGACGACAGCGTGGCCTGAGAATGAAATGGCTGAAGGATGTTTGAGTTTAAGGTCATAATTGGATGTGCTGGTTTGAAGATGTTCTGTCTTGAAGAGTGCTGATTTGAGGACACTTTGGTTTATGGACATTTTGGTTTGAAGATATTCTGGCTTAAGGAAGCTTTGGTTTGAAGACACTTTGGTTTGAGGACACTGTTATGAGAACACTTTGGTTTAAGGATGTGCTGGTTTGAAGACACTTTGGATTGAGGATGTGCTGGTTTGAAGACACTTTGGTTTGAGGACACATTGGTTTGAGGACACTGGTTTGAGGACAATCTGGAATGAGAACCCTTTTGGGCTAAGGATATGCTGGTTTGAAGACACTTTGGATTGAGGATGCTCTGGCTTGAGGACATATTGGTGTGAGGATGCTCTGCTTTGGGATGTTCTGGTTACGATGTTCTGGTTTGAAGACATTCTATCTTGAAGAGGTGATGCTTTGAAGACACTTTGGTTTGAAGACACTTTGGTTTGAGGACGTTTTGGTTTGAGGACACTGTTATGAGAACACTTTGGTTTAAGGATGTGCTGGTTTGAAGACACTTTGGTTTGAGAACAATCTGGTATGAGAACGCTTTGGGTTAAGGATATTCTGGTTTGAAGACACTTTTAATTGACGATGCTCTGGCTTGAGGACACTTTAGTTTGAGGATGCTTTGGTTTGAGGACATATTGGTGAGAGGATGCTCTGGTTTGGGATGTTCTGGTTATGATGGTCTGCTTTGAAGACACTCTATCTTGAAGAGGTGATGCTTTGAAGACACTTTGATTTGTATATGCTCAGGTTTCAGGAGTTGCTGGTTTGAAGATGCTGTCTTGAAGATGCCCTGATTTGAAGATGTGCTCATTTAAGGGCACTTTGGATGGACTACACTCTGGATTGAGGACACTTGGGTTGGAGGATGCTGTGGTTTGAGGCTGTGCTGGTTTGAATGTACTCTGACTTGAAGACCCTGGTTCTGAATTCAGTGCACTCTGACTCGAGGACCCTCTGGTTTGAGGACACCCTGATATCCAGATGTTTTATATTAAGATAGCTTTGTTTGAGGATACTCTTGTTTGACGATGTGCTGCTCTGAAGAAATCAGGTTTGAGGAAGCCATGGTTGGAGCTGGTTGAGGGTTGCCATGACTTCAGGACGTCCTGGTTTGAGGATGTGCTGGTTTGTAAGTTTCATTGGAAAATGTTCATTGTAATGCTTAACTTTTAGAATTGCAGCTTGTTAGCGCAGCAACTAGTTATGGAGATGGACAGAAGGCTAAATAAAGATGACGGTAATGGAGCAGTCAATGGGTGCATTAGGGACTGGAGACGTATCGATCAGGTGTGTCAATAATTCAAAATGGGACACAGACTTCAGCTCGTGGCTCCTGTGTGTGCGTGTGTGTTTGTGAGTGTGTCATTTCAATTATATCCCAGAACACACCCTGATACCCAAATCGTAAAACACTGTCCCCTCGTCGTGTCCATTTCCCAGAATCCTCTCTCATTTCTCATTAGTGTGTTTATTTCCATACGCGCCTGATAAACGACTCTGGTTTTATTTTTAACGTGAAGCGACAGCTGCTGTGTCAGAAGTTATTTCCGGCGTGAAAGGGAATGTGGAGCGTCCCGAATGTGGACAACCAGCCCGAGACCTCAAACTGGGAAAGACGGAGAGAGACAGAGAGAGAGAAAGAGAGAACGGAAAAGGAAGGAAGAAGGGATTGGCCTAATAAAGTGCCCCCTCCCTCGGCTGTGTAGTGTGTAGGGAGCATCATTCATTATTCATGCTCATTAAAGCGGAGGCCTCCTGCCAAAGGCAGCTCTGTTTGGGACATGCCCACTCGAGACCGAGAGGATTTCAATCCCCCAAAATCCAGGCCACGGCATGTGAATAACGAACCCAAACACACAAACACACACACACACACACAAATCTAAAAACTCTCTACATACACACATGCATACTGTATATCGCCTCCGCGTTCTGCTGAAAAAACCCCCAAAAAATAAAAAAAATAATAAAAAAAAAATGAAACATCCACAATATATCCTTTCCCCCGAAACGTATTTGATCAGCCAGGACATGTTCGGTGTCTGAATTCTTTAGTTTTGCTCAAACAGACTCGCTGATGTGGTTTCTGACACTATGACATGCTGTTGTCTAAAAAACAGGATAAAAGTCACAGAGCTAAAAACAGGTAGGGGGTGTGGCCTGAAGTTTTTTGAGTGGTACCACACGTTAGATGTGACTCATATGGAAGCCGTTTTATGCGCAGTGGAAAAGAGAAAAACTGCACGTGTCCGGAAAACAGATATCAAATTAAATATCTCGGATAACGGCGTATTCAGTAAATATTTTTTATTATGAGTCATAATTCAAATATAAAATGACTAAACCTGTTTCAAATGCTTTCACACCATTTCTTATTCTGTCATTAGCTGATGATTTCCTTCTAAATTCAGAAATATTTAATGCACAAAATCCTTAAGCACGAAATGAGCAAAAGATTTTAATGAATAGGTTTAATGAACATACTGAAGAGGTTTTGCTGATTTCCTCAAGAGTAATCAAATTTAGATTCTTGCAATTGTAACAGGAAATACTCTATAAATGTAACTTTATTCAAAATAATTTCGCTTGCTAAGATGTCACTTGTTGCAGTACACTTTTTTGTTTATTTCTGGCAGTAACAGTATGTCGACATTCTGACTTATTTACTCAAAAATTCAACTTATCATCTCAAATCTAATCTCAAAATTCTTAATTATCTCAAAATTCTGGTTACCTCAAAATTCTGATTTATTATCTTAAAATTCTGAATTAATATCTCAAAATTCTGAAATATCATCTCAAATTCTGGTTACCTCAAAATTCTGATTTATTATCTCAAAATTCTTAATTACTATCTCACAATTATTATCTCAAAATTCTTAATTATTATCTCACAATTCTAGTTACCTCAAAATTCTGGTTACCTCAAAATTCTGAATTATTATCTCACAATTATTATCTCAAAATTCTTAATTATCATCTCAAAATTCTGGTTACCTCAAAATTCTGAATTATTATCTCAAAATTCTAAATTATTATCTCACGATTCTGACTTTTTATCTCACAATTCTCACTATTTTCAAAATATCTGAAACTTGTGACTTGTGTAGGAATTCTGATTTATCACAACATGACGGCTCATTCATTTGGTTTAATACGCAACACAAAACATTTTAAATTCATATTCAGTTTATGCATTTTATATACAATAATAATTCACGTAGCATGTTCAGGCATCTGTCTAAATGCATCTGTTATATAAGGGGTTAATAAAAACGATTATATAAATATGAAAAATGTAGATAATAAAACACCGTTGTATTACACTCTATAAAAATTATTTAGATGCGTATTCATTTGAATAAAATGAAACAAAATCGATAAGCCGATAAGGTTAGCCTTTTAGATGTACACTCAGTATGTATAGTTTTAATATTTTATACACATGCAGCATGCTTTTGGCCGCATGACTCTTGGTTTATTTAAATACAATTATTATATTTGAAGTCGAATCTGTATCATCTATCAAATCTCACCTATACAACTGAACAATAGTATTCCAATTATTAGATATGATCTTTTAAAGATTAAATGTGTTGGTAGTATAACATAATAGATATGTAATATATGCAATATGTTAAATGTACAACTGTTATATTACACATCTGTGTTTAAGAACATAATATATATTACAATTATAATTATATTAAAACAGCTGGATGGTACCGTCTTGTGACTCTGACATAAATAATACTTATTAATGAAATAAATATTGCAAATTGTATAACAGTGCACGCTATCCCTGCTTGATCTGAGCCATACTAAACATTATAAATAAATAAACAAACATCACAGGTGGAATTAGGAAGAAAAGGAATAACAGAGGGGAAAAAAAAGCAAACCTGTGGAAAAAAAGGGAAGAATGGCCCGCAGCGGTGTGTTTAGCCTCTCCACCAGATCAATGTCAGTGCCGCGGCTGCGCTATGAAACATGCACACGCTAATGGGATGAGATGCAAAAAACGAAAGAAAGAAAATATTATGCTGACAGTAAATCATATTACATTCCTAATAAGCATTAACTGGATAACTGGGTCAAAGCAAAAGCGGGATCGCCTTAATTGATTTTTTTTTTCTCCCTTCCTTCCTTCTCTCTCTCTCTCTCTCTCTCTGACAGGAAAATGTCAATGCTTGAATATTTCTTCATGCATCATTAAAACAAGATTGGCTCTTAACAAAAAGCGACGGGATCCCTGTGCCGAATCGATTCTCGCTCCGGGCCGCCTGCGACTAAAGTGTATTACATCCAGATCTATACGGGATATTAAAACAACGCCGCTCGCTCAGACAGCTACAATTAAAAGCTGACACTCGGCCTTCTTCTTCTTCCCCTTCTTCTTCTTCTGCGTGGCCCTGGTCACCAATCGCACGAATCGGGCTAATTGAGGACTTCCACCTTCCGCAGCGATGCTGTATAATTTTCTACATGTGGCTTCAAGCCGACTGATTTTCTAGGATATATCTTTCTCACAAAAACTCACACGCAGTACTGAAAAGAAGCACCCAAATAATGGGGTGGAGGGGCGCTAATACTTTGTGCATAACAATTAATAAGTGTGCAAATCCATGATCTAGTAAACATAACAATTATATTTATATGTATTATAAATTATGTCATTTGTCAATATTATAAATTAACAGACCGTCTTAATTTATGAGAGATTTGGACTCATTTTTATAGATTTATAATTATTTATTGTCCTTTATTTGTCGATTTCTACATTAGAGATTATGTTTCTTTTAATTTTTTTAATCACACATCGAAGTTGCGTATTTTCCTATAAAATTAAGTGTTTGGTTTTTCTCTTTTTATCTTATACCGTAGCAATTTACCACTGATCGCAAATGTTTCGTTATGAAAACAAGGACGTTTTATACTTTGTATCCATTTCTAGTTGCATTTAATGTTGCGGACCAACTTCGAAACAAGTTCCCGTTCCTGATGACAGCCTCTCTTTTTTTCCCGTTCTCAAAGTTGTCGGAAAGCTTAAAGATGCAGCTTCACGTCTGATTCTGCTACAAAGCACTCGCACTGGAGACTCCTTCCATAAACGTTCAATCGAAACAAAAACGTCTCCATATCACCAATAGAACACGCTTCTGTGATCCGTTTACGGGGCGCGTCGTCCGTACGAGTCCCTGCGAATGAGCAGTTAAAGTTGAAACAATAAAGGATTAGAACGTTGTAGGACGTTAATCGACACCTTCTGACCAATCAGAATTGAGAATTCAGCAGGGCTGCGGTATAAAAGTAGAATGAATAAGCTGACATTTTATTTCTCCAACAGAGGCGCGAGTGCAGGAAAAATGCCAACGTTAAAAGTCAAAACAAAGGAAGTTTGACAAAATTAGCAACCCCGGTGCGGCGGGTGAACAAAGTGCCCCATCCCAAGGGCTGGGGCATCACTGGTGCCTTCATAATGGGCCAAATTTTAAACCTTTTTTACGCCTTTAAATCCTGTGACAGCCTTTTTGTTTTATTCCTAATTGTCTTGTCTGAATGTGAAGAGTCAGCCGAGACGGCGTGAAGCTCTCCTCTCGCTCTCTCACTCACTCTCCCTCTGCCTTGTTCGCCCGGTGACATTTGATGCTGAAGGCGCTGTCTTTACAGGGGAGAAAAAACGTGGCAGGTTTCTTCTGCTCGACACGAAGACAGGTGGCGAGGTGAACACGCAGAGTTTCACTCGGCCTTGTGCGTTTTTCTCGGCTGGAAATTGTCAGGTTTCATGGTGGAGGGGGAAAAAAAACCACTTATCCGTCCATCCAGGAGGAAAAACGAACCCTCAAACATTTGGTTTGAATTGAGGCTGTTTTTTTGCTCATCCACAGTGTTCGCACACATCAACAGTGCGCTACGTGGTGATTTACTGATAAGACCGAATACCGTAATGATGGAAATGGAAATAGCGTTGAAGTTGAAGAAAATTGCCCTGGTGTGGCATATTAAATAGCGGTGTAACAATATATTGTTATAACAACTTATCACTGAACAGTAATGAAATGGAAGGAACAACATGATTAGCAGTACCAGATTTAATCAAATCAATAATTTCATAAACTCAATTGCGACATTGATTCACCATGAGGTACAAAGTTACTACGTGATGATCTGCGCCCATGTGTAAGTGTTTAGGGTGTAGGGTTTAGGGGTTAGGGACTTATGTTGATAAGTAATGGTCCACAGTGCTGAGAAAGGGTTTACGGTGCAGTGTGTACGGTCAAGAAGACTCAACCTGAGCTGTAACCCCATTAAACAACAATACCATATAATACCATATAACAACGTAATATAATACAATATAATATACCATAGAACAATAATTTAGGGGGTAGGCTGTAGGGTTTAAAGGACCCGCCGCAAACTATTATGTTGTTTGAATGGTAACTGCTGTAGAAGTGTTTAGGGTTTAGGGCGTAGGGGACTCACAAGGAGCTACGGGATTGGAAAACGATGGGTTTAAGGTATAGGTTTTGAAGGATTTTTACCACTCCTGTCGAACGGTGTAAGGAGTCGTGGAGAAAAGACCTCGAAATCACTCAGGCGGAGACGAAAAGGCTGAAAACTTTATTAGTCCGGACCAACAAAGTGAGGCCTACAACAAAAATGTGGCTTTCCAAGAGCTCAGAAGTCCTGTATGCCCTGTAAGCCCACACAATGATTCTGAACTGCCCTCTTTATACCATTCTGATGACAAACCCCTTTTTTAAATTCACACCTCCTGTGTGCCCGCCACCAACATGTACCTGTCTTCCTCTTTATCTGACTCCACCGTCCATCAAATCCCATTGGTCCATCTTTATTGGTGACAAACATCCAGCAGGTGCTATAGGCCAACCCCCAGACGAGGCCTACCTCCTAATGCACTCTCTACCATCATCTCAGAATCCTACATTGAGTATTATAAAATACAAGGCAAACATATTTGTTTAGATGTGTAAAAATAATATAACCATGCATAATACAAATTGTAAAACAGTGCAGTGTGAACACTTCTGTGTGCCACGTGTAATACAAATACATTCAAGTGAAAATATCTGAACTACTTCAGTACAATTACATATAAAGGGTGCATACATTCCAGTGATAACACTTCAGTGTGATTGATTTATCAATCAATAAATCAGTCAATTCAACCATAATGGTAGGTTAAGTCTCCAGTCTGATCCACAAAGGGCAAGTGTGACTTGATAGTTGATGGGAAGGTGAACTGATTAAACAAGTGAAATCAGGTGTGGCTCCTGCTTGGTTGGAATGAAACCCTGCGGCCCTTCGTGGATAAGACTGAAGACCCCTAGTTTAGAGTATGGGGTTTAGGGAACTGACCATGAGTTAAGAGAATTTCAGAACGGTACTGCACTTGTTCAAGGGTTTAGGGTGTAGGGTATAGGGGATTCTCTAGGAGCTACAGGATTGGGATTCAGTGGCATACATTTCTGTAGACGGGTTTAGGCAACTCAGCTTGAGATACTAGATTGCTAGAATGGTACCACTCCTATCGAAGGGTTTAGAGTGAAGGGAATAGGGTTACATACTCTAACCCTGCAGTACTGACCATGCGCTATGAGAAAATCTTATAGACGGGTTTAGGGGTTAGTAAACACAAGCAATTAGATTGTCAAACAACGGTCAACAGTGTTGTAAAAGTGTTTAGGGTTACAAGGTGGTATGCAATGGTATACTCTTTTGCAGAACATTTTTGGCTGTTGGGTTTAGGGTTCATGCGATTCACCAAGAGTTACAAGACTGTACCACTAATGTAGAAGGATTTAGGGTTTAGGTGACTCACTAGGAACTACAGGATTGGTTAATTGTGGCATATCCTTCTGTAGAAGGGATTAGGGTATAGGGTTTAAGGGCCTCACCTTGAACTACAAGAATGTTAGAATAGTCAGACAACTGTTGAAGGGTTTTTAAGGGTCAGGGTGTAGCGGACTTATCATGATATGTAAGATTATTCACAATCATACATGATGCAGTTGAAGTGTTTAGGGTGTAGAGTGTAGCGTATAGGGGACCCGCATCCAGCTGCTGGATTGGTAAACGATGATCTATGCTTCTGCTGAAGGGATTAGTATGTAGGGATTTGAGGACTAGCCACGTTTAGGGTTAAGGGTATAGGGCATAGGGTTTAGGGGCCATGCCATGAACTATAAGATTGTTAGAATACTCCTGCTCTTGCAGAAGTTCTTAGGGTTTAGGGAACTCAAGGGTTGAGGGTTAGTAGACTCCCCATGATGGATACGCTGGTAAACAATTGTATTTCCTTCTGAAGAAGGGTTTAGGGTACAGGGTTTAGGGGACCTGTTGGGAGGTACAGGACTGGTAAACAACGGTATACGCTCCTGTGGAAGGGTTTAGGGAATAAGGTTTAGGGGACACACCATGACCTATGAGAATGACACTGCCCCTGTGGAAAGGTGCAGGGGGCTCAGCAAGTGTGACAGAATTGGTAAACAATGGTATACACTCCAGTTGAAGGGTTTAGGATCTAGGGTATAGTGTGTAGGAGACTTGCATGATGTGAACATGGATGTATTTAACAGGGACAATTATGCTATCATTAGTGGTTTGTCATGCTAATTTAACACATACTAGCATGTAATCATTCAGTCATCAGATTTTTCACAGTGTGTGTGTGTGTGTCATGTCACCTAATCTTTCCACCTCCCCGATCTTGGCGTTATCTCCAGCGCCGTGTTGTATCCTGAGCTTCCTCTGCACCTGGAGGGCAAGATGGCCGTCCCGAAGAGATAACCGAGCCTGCGTCTCGCCTTTCAGGAAGGTCAGAGTTCAAGCTGTGAGGAACCCGAGCCTGCTGAGATGTTGAGTAACATATTGAGTGAGATGATGGCTCATCTGGGAGCTTTAAACTTCAGCTTTATCGCCCATGCAGGACTGTCAGGATTTTACGATTGTTGTTACGAATATTATAAATATCATGGCTGTTAGGACGCAACAGCGCTCAGAGCTTAATGATATAATAATTTAATATAAACATCAATAAAATAAACCACTGAAACAGTAATAATTCTTTCAAGAGGGTAATTTATGTTAATCTATAAGAGCTAACTGCACATCTACATGTAAAAAGAAATGAACAAATCTTTACTTTTCTTTTTAAAACAAATTGTTGTTTTTTATTTTTATTTGTTTTTTCGGTTTTAGCTAATCCGCTACGCCAACCATTTTAAATTACATTGTTAGCTTAGTGCTAGCTAATATATATGCTTCTCTGTCAAATAGTCATACGTAGGTCAACGTAAAAAGAGGTTCACTTTCAAATATATATATTTATATATTCCTTCAACACGTCACTGTCAGAAGTGTTTTTATTTCTCGTCAATCAGCCCACCGAGCGTGCGGTTACCACCACACAAAAGCAGCCTTCACACGTCCAACACGGCGGCCATTTTGGATCTCAGTGTGATCCGTAGTCCATCTGTTGTGCAGCGGGAATTCAGCGGCCTCTGATCTCCGGCAGGATTTGCCCCCCCAGCCCTAGAAATCTGCCCCACAGTGCACATCCAAGATTCGTTGTAGGCGCAAGAGACGACCTTTGTATTCCCTCAAGTACTTAGCGTGCACACAACATATTGCTAACATTGCTAGCATAAAAGAATGGCTGCTTTTCCACCTATAGCGTTTTACAGATGTGTTTGATATTTACCATCAAAGAAGAAGAATACATAAATATTTATTAGCTTTTTCAGAGTTTATTAACACTTTGGTGATGAAGCAGTGACACTCCGACCACCCTGAAGTTAATTATTTTCCTATAACGGCACGTCCCAAAGAGTCTTGTTCCTCCTCTACCGTAGCACTTTGCCAACAATTACAATTTTAATATTTGTTATTGTAGCTTCTCGGTTGCGTTAGCTTTGGCTCGTTAAGTCGGTATTCTGCCTGCACGGCTACATTAGCGAAAGCTAGCGGCTGTGCAACCCGGAGACGGTTTAACCATTTTTATATTTTGACAGTAAATGTTTACGCCGTTTGACCCGGACCGTTTTCCTTTAAAGTGTTTCGATGAGTTTGATATGAAACCTTCAGAGGAACACTGCGCCTGAGCGCGTCGTCTTGCGCTAATATCAGTCGCTAGGTGTTAATTAAGCCCTGCGTGCTTGCGTTTGTACAGCTGTATGTCACCCAGGAACCCGGTAAGGCAAGGCCACCTTACCTAATTAAAGCGAGCGAGCTATTCATACACACTTCACACCTAATCTTTCGCTTGCGTATTATTATTTTAGCGCGCGACCGCGGGTATTCGGTGTCATCCGTCTTCGTCGATATATGCCACCGAGGGTTTGACAGGCAGGAATTAATTCTCTAACGCGTAATTATGGAGGCAAAATGTTGACTGGCTTTGCAGAAAGTGCGGCGTGACACTTTTTTTTTTTTCTTGTGTCGCCGCAGTTCCTGGGAGACATGGCAGCGACATTAGCATCGGTCATTAGCGGCAGGCGGCTAGTGACTCATTGCATGGACCTATTTGGTTCGCCTGCGTTGACAGGCTTGTTCAGGACAGCAGAAACAGCTGTCTTGGCCTGTGTGAGCCGAAATAATTAGGCCTGTCATCTTTCCCCGGCTCTGATTCCCTACACCGCCCCCCCACTCGCCCACCCAAACACCCACCCGCCCCTTTCAGCCTCGCTCTTCAGGCAGGGAGGAAAAAAAATGCAAATATTTTGCTTTCATTGTCACGTTCACCTTGACACGGATATTGCCTGGGCGCCTAACTGGATGAGATGACTTCCAAATTTGCATTGTTGGTTCTAATAAATTTGCTTCGTTTCCCCGAGCGGCCGGCCGTGGCAGGGACCCGTCCGATAAAGTCGCGGCGAGTGTCATCAATCACGCCGAAGCCTGACGGACGGCTTTCGGGCCTTCGTTTGTAGCGAGCTTCGACGCCCGGTTAATTATTTGTACTGTAATTAGTTGGGAAAATGTCAGGAAATGTCAGCTCTGGGTTGAAAAAGAGGGGACGCCGGGAAGTGGGAAGTGGCGCGGAGGGAAGGGGAGGAGAGGGAGGGAGGACTGAAAAGTGACTGAAGTGTCATTAATGCCAGCGAACAAGATGAGGATCAGCTGGCGAGGACTGAGGGCTTCTTACAGCGTAATCATGGCAAAGAGAGAGACGGAGAGCGGCAACAGTCGAGCTAGCATGATGGGCGTCTTATTAGCGAGCTGCAACATTTCCCCTCCGTGTCCTCTCTCTCTCTCTCTCTCTATCTCTCTCTCTGTCTCTCTCCTCTCTCACTCTCACACACACATACACACACACTCTCCCTCTCTCTCTCCCTCATCGGAGAGAAATAAAGGAGAAATAAAGTCGGGTAAACAACCGCGGCTGCCCCCGCTGTCACACCGGCCGCGTTTTTACCACGTTTTTCCGCGCCCGCCTGTCACAAACAGACATTATGCATAAAGAAAATAGAAATGGGGGGAAGACACTCTGTCAGAATTTCTAAACTTGGGCTGTTTTCTAAAAGTAAACTGCATTAAATCTGTGGCAGCGAGCAGAAAAAGTTGAACGCTGACATCCGTAAGACCTATAGCACAGGAATCGGAGCGGATTAGAGAGGCCTGCATTGCTAATTAGGGACTGGCAGCGGTCAGAGAGAGAGAGAGAGAGAGAGAGAGAGAGAGACTGCTTAAAAATCTGTCCTGATTGTGTGGATAAACCCAGTAGGAACGCTTTTTGTGAGCGAGGAAGGCGAATTAGCGGCTCTCCGGAGGGGGCTCGGGTCGCCGCCCGTCTTCCAAAACTCTGTCGTGGAGGGTCGAGGCATCAGTTCCTTCACACACAAACGCCACTGACGGTCATCCAACAGCTCCTTAATTAGCCACAAATCTGGCAGCCATGTCCGCTCGAGCGCCGCGCCAGATGCGCTCCCACCTCCGCTGTTTATTTGTTCGAGGTGAGACGGCGACCTCTGACCTCCTCGACCTTGACCTGCGCGACGTTTTTACGTTTATAACGGCTACGCGACGTATCGGAGTGCGCTCGCTACAGTTGCAAGGCTGTGTTATTTAGTGCTCTGTAATAAGAATCCGGATCACGTGAAAAGCTCCTGCAATCAAAAGCGTTTTACCTGATTTACGTCTTTGCTTACTTAATTCTTTTTTTTCCCTCAGCATTTACGATACAGGCGCTTATAAGTCCGCGGAACTCTCTGTAGCACTCTAAATGTTGTGTAATAAAAGAGCAACGTGTCCTAGTTTCACCGTTTCTTCACCACTGACACTGGAGGCTCCTTCCATAAACGGTAAATAAACGCCTTCTCCAACAATTAAGGACGTTTTCTTTGTTGTTGTTTTCAAATCCATTTATGTAGCGCGTTCCGACGCAGAATTAAGAAACAAAAAAAATGAATCGCCAACTTCTAACCAATCAGAATCCAGAATTCAGCAGTAGAAGGAACATTATAAGACGCCTGGTCGCATTAGGAGTCCGAGCTATCGAGACGTCGATCCGCTCGCCTGTTAGTTAAATGCGAACGCTGATAAATAAACAGGGCTGGAATCTGTCAGCTGGTGGACTTTCAGCGTTTCCTTTCTAGCATTTCCCCGTCGTTTCTCTCAGCAGACGGTCTGTCTAAATGTCACGCGGGTTGTTATGCGTCTGTTTGGGATGGCGGTTCATTAGCCGAGGAGACGTCAGCCATCTTTGCGAGCTTGGAATATGGATATGACGCAAAATGAACAACAGACGAAAAACAGCTCCGTATCAGCTGTTTGATTCGATGCGTGTGGATATTTCCAAAATATCTGTACAAACAGATGCGTTTTTGTGCTCAGTGACGATTTTTAGCGCCGTGTTTGATCAGATTGAAGCAAAACTCGGAATCGCTGCAGTTTCAAATCATTCAGGATGAAGAAGGGCGACGGAGAAGTGAAGGCGTTAGCACCTGACAGGCTAATAAACCTGCGCAACGTGCCACCGAATAAACACATCATCTCCTCTCACTGCCTCCAAATCCCCCACAATGCACTGCTCTGACCCTGAAGTGCACGTTATTCTCACCCTTCACTGTATGATTTCAATTTGGAATCGCAATATTATAATCTCATATTATATATATAGTCTCATATTTACACTGCATAACACACACACATCCCATAATGCATTGCACCAAACTCCCTGCAGACCCAGTTTTATACTTGAACTTGTTTTGCACCCTTACATTAGTTTTTTGTTAATATCTTTAATACCCTTAAACTCCGATTTGATTCACTGATATGATTCACGTGTTATAAAACATTATTATTATACAATAATTGTCGTTTTTTTTATTTATATCACACACAAAATTATTTCCCAAATTGCATTTCACTTCCCAAAGCTTGTCTTTTTAATTTTACAAATTCTGGTTCTAGCGTTCTCTTGCTATAAGACGCACATTTGATTCCTGAATCACAATGTTATAATCATAATTTGGTCCATATGTATATAACACAATAAAAAAAAAACAGAAAACACGTCAGCCTGAAATTTCCCACAATGCATTACGCTGACCCTAAAATGCACTCTTTTGCACGTTAGAGGAACAGAGTTTCTAAACTAGCTTCCTTTTGATATATGTACGATTCACATTTGACTCCTGAATCATAATCATAATTAGTTGTATAATGCAAGAAAAACACAATCCCATAAAAATTACCCACAATGCACTGTGCTGCACTTACACACTTCTCTTAACTCAGTATTTGTTAATTCGAACTTTTATTTATAACTCATAAAAACCTGAATTGATTCACTAATATGATTCACGCACATGAGATATGATTCACATGCTATAAAACGACACAATAAATCATGATTTTTACTTGATGAACCTCAAACATTTCCCAGGATGCATTTCTCTACTCTCAAGGTGCACTTTTATTTATAGTTTAAAAACAGAAGTTCCTTACAATCGCTTTCTTTTGCTATATGATTCATATTCGACTCCTGAGTCATAGTTATAATGAGCTGTATCGCGCAAGTGAAAAAGAAAAACACGTCCCAGAATTTCCCACAATGCACTGCACCTTTCTTTTCACCTTTATTTATGCCACTTCACATTCATTTTAGAATCCTAAATAAATCCTTTGATTTCTCACCTGATTCGATTCACTAATATGAATCACGTGTTATGAAGCAGTATTATTATAAAATAATTAAAAAGAAATTTCCCAAAATGCATTTCACTACCCCAATGTGCATTCGTTTTCAGTCACTTAAAAGAGAGACGGCTTTCTTGTTATATGATTCACGTTTGATTCCCGAATCACGTCATAAAGTGATGATTTACATACAATGATGGAAAGACTGTTTATAGCTACTATAACGTACGTGAGAACAAGGACTAACTTACCAACAATAAATGTAAGTATAAACGGATAAAAAGTGCGACGTTAAACGGTCAGTCAAACGAGTTTCCAAAATATTCTGGAGAAAAAAAAACCAAAACGTCAGAATAGGAATAATGAAGGCTTTGAAACATGGATAGCTTTTGAGCAGAGGGATGAATTTCACGCATTAGAGCTAAAGTTGTGTAAAAGAGGCTTGTGTGTGTGTGTGTGTGTGTGTGTGTGTGTGTGTGTGTGTGTGTGTGTGTGTGTGTGGTACAAAGGAGATAATCTAATAAACGTTCGAAAGGCGGAAATAAACAAAAGGAGGAGGCGAAATCAAACGCAAACGGTTTGAAGAAAGCGCTGAAAGCCTCTTAGAAACGTCGCGCGTCTTTATTCGCCGTTATCACGCGGCGGAGATTAGTGCGGGCGAATTTGGGACGTGGCATTGTGGGCGTCTTTATAATTACACCTTTAAGCCAGAACTGATTTTTTTACTACATATTCATAAAAAAAAAAAATAAAAAAAAAAGGCGAGTTGTAATTCGATAAAAGGCGGCTTGGCACTTTGAAGTGCGTGTGCGCGTGTGTGTGGTAACGTGCATTCTGGGACAGCATTAATCTGCGCACGCCTGGTGTGACGTGCAGCCCAGAGATAAGTCTTTTAAACGGCGTGTGGGGAAAAAAAGCAAACCAGACAACTCTATTATTGCGTTCATAATTGCTTAATTAAACTTTTGTCACTAATCATTATGAGGCGCGCGCGCGCGGGGAAGGGCTGAGCGCCGTCATGTGCACGGGGGAAAGAGGGGGGAAAGAAAGGAAAATCAATAAACGGAGTTAATTTCACCGCCTTCCCTTTTTTTTGGTGCACACAAATGAAATGCATTGATGTGCGCAGGCTGAGCCGAGCTGATATGGCGCGCGCCATCACCATCTGAATTACCGCTTTATTCATCCGCGCGTGAATATGAACAAATGGCGAACATAAATCTTGCGCATGAAGTACACCTTCTCCCCCCCCCCCCCCAAAACACCTCTTTATTAGGGAACAATTGACCCATCCGAAATGAATTCTAATGCCATTTAGATTTAAATTACACTGACCTGAAGTATGACGCCATAAAAAAGATTAATATGCTAATTATTTAACCCCCGCCCCTCCCCTCTAGCCGCTCTCCCCGGCGTATTCCTCTTTTTTGACATTTGCTCCGGGTTATTTTTGCGCCGTGTAAATAATAAGACGCCCGGTCGGATTTTTTTCAGCACAATGAATCGGCGCTCTGACGTTATCTTGCGTCTTTATTGTGTTTTTATTGGTGGCTTTCAGAGGAGCACTTCGTAAAGGGCGAAAGAACCGCACGCGATCCTTCAAGAACGGTGACGTCGGATGACGTTTCTACGTGCGTTTAAGACTGGATCAGATCGCGCAGATGGTCCAGAAGGAAGTCTGAGAGAACCTGCTTCTGGAAACTAGTAATTACTTGCGTAATTATTATCGCTTTTGTTCAGAATTTGAAAAAAAAAAAGTGCCGGTTTTTAATTGAAAACACAAACGCAGAAACTGTAAAATTAAATAATGTCGCTTTAAAATAATAACAATAAACTTTTGTATTATTATGTTATCATTGTATTATTAGCAGTAGTAGTAGTATTCCTCACGTTGCTGGGGTACGTTGTATCGTCTAAACAGTAAGACATCTCTGATGTTTCGTCTTCTTTTGGCTTTTTTGTGCATGAATTTATCTTCATCCTTTTCATTCTTCTTGTCGTTCGAATTCAGAACGCGTCGTTATGGGTGTATGATCCTAGCAAAACATTCAAGTTGGACATCTCTACATAAAACGAAATAAACGAAAGTCATTTTAAAGCAAATTCAAAACGGTTTGCTGTTGCTAGGAGAACGTTTTGCTTTCAAAAAAATAAATCTACAAGAAAACAAAACTCAAAAATTTTAATCTCAGACTTCATGTAAATTACGTGAAAAGGGAAGAATCCGGGGTTCCCAGGGAAAACCAGATACCGAAAGGGTGCCTAAACTTATGCACACTATTAGACCTTCCTGTGAGATGACTGTTTTTTTTTCTTCGGAGCAATGAATCTGCGCACTGACGTTATCTTCCTTCTTTATTATGTTTTTACTGGTGGCTTTCAGAGAAGCGCTTCATAAAGAGCGAAAGCGCCGTTATTATGGACGTGTAATTCTCCCTCTCTCTCTCCCTCGCTGACCTGAGAGAGATAGACAGACGGAGAGACAGACAGACAGAGAGAGAGAGACAGACAGAGAGAGAGAGAGAGAGAGAGAGAGAGAGGAGTCCCCTCACCCAGCTGCTCCTGAACCTCAGCTCCACAACTAACACAGGAACACATCAGGAACAGCTGGACACTA
>JAQQZR010000033.1:1071750-1083442 GCA_030068235.1 Notoglanidium macrostoma
GTTTTTCATCACGAAATTTTCTCTACAAGTTTTTCACTAAGAGATTTTCTCTACGAGTTTTTCTCTACAATATTTTCACTATGAGTTTTTCTCTACGAGATTTTCACTATGAGATTTTCTCTGAGATTTTCACTACGAGATTCTCACTACGAGTTTTTTTCTACGAGATTTTTACTACGAGTGTTTCTCTACAATATTTTCACTAAGAGTTTTTCACTGAGTTTTTCTCTATGATATTTTCACTACGAGTTTTTTCTGAGATTTTCTCTACGAGATTTTCACTACAAGATATTCACTACGAGATTTTCTCTATGAGATTTTCAGTACGAGTTTTTTTCTACGAGATTTTCACTACGAGTTCTTCTCTATAATATTTTCACTATGAGTTTTTCACTACGAGTTTTTCTCTACCAGATTTTCCCTATGAGATTTTCCCTACGAGATTTTCACCACGAGTTTTTCATCACGAAATTTTCTCTACAAGTTTTTCACTAAGAGATTTTCTCTACGAGTTTTTCTCTACAATATTTTCACTATGAGTTTTTCTCTACGAGATTTTCACTATGAGATTTTCTCTGAGATTTTCACTACGAGATTCTCACTACGAGTTTTTTTCTACGAGATTTTTACCACGAGTTTTTCATCACGGAATTTTCACTATGAGTTTTTCACTATGAGTTTTTCACTACGAGTTTTTCTCTATGAGACTTCACTGAGTTTTTAACTACTCTCTGATACCGAAACCACTTATTATGACTCAGTCAGGAGCATCATGGAATAATCCACTTAGCTCCGTTCACGTTTCCCCAGTTTACGTAGCGGTACACGTGTGTATCCATGTCATTCAGCTACTATACTCATTCACTCATATAAGCTCATTAGCTTGCTAGAGTTAACTTGGATGGAGTAACGTTGCAGTGGGAGTTGGGTTTGTTTAACTTCTGCACAAATGAAAGTAAGGCATGGTTTTGTTTTCACCGCCTCAAAATCCCTCTACAAGCGAGAGCGGCTAATAGCGGTTATTTTCACTCGGCTAGCGTCGTGCGTGGACATTTCGTCTCGTCACATGTCTCTGTTGTTTCGTTGCCGGATGTCGTTCAATGCTGGATGTTACGCTGAAATGCCAGTAAACCTTAGAATATTTTGATAGGTTATGGCTAATAACGTTAAACGCATTTGATGAAGCCACGATAATCTGTGTTTAAAAGTCTGCAACGTACGAGCTGAGCAATTAAACAATATCACTCCTGTTCCAAATAAAAAAAGTGTGCGTTTACTGACTTTAAATGCATCTTCATAGGATCACTAATACACCGCAAAATAAACTAAACGACCAAAAGGTGGTAGGTTAAATTACGATTACTGGTGCAAAATATTTAAAGTGTTTCAAAATAACGTGAGCGAAGGTTCTCGCGAAGCAAAGACGCCTTCATAAAGAAATGGGAACTTTCCTCTGTGTAAAAATGGACGATAAAACAGTAACACGCCAAAAACGCTACAGGTCTTTTGGAAACTCGTAGGGTGCCTAAACGTTTCACACTGTAGTCATTTGTTCCTGGAAGCTTAATATCAGTAAAAAGAAATCTATCGGTTGCTTTGTAGTTTAAAATCAGGACTTTTTTGTGGACACACACACACACACACACACACACACATTTTTTGCTAACGAGACAGCAGTGTTCGGTGAAGTTTTGCTGGAGAATAAAGTTGGCAGTGTTTGCGGCGTCGCGGTGTGTAATTCCTGGCTGTTTTTAACACATTAAGCACGAGTGTTGTGGAGTTAATGAATTGCGAAATCGCGCATGAAGACGGGGCTTAATTGCAAAAGCCGACTGTTTTAGCGCGAATCCCCGGCTGAATAGCATCCTGCAGCTAGATAAACAAAATTTCACGGCAGCTTCGCTTTCTGGCCAGGCATTGATACCACTGTTTATTCTCGACGATTCGCAGAGCGTGGCGAGAATAAAAATGCGGCATTAAAAAGAGCGATCCTTTATTTTCATCTCATTAAATAAAAAAAAAAAAAAACCTGAGTGGAATGCAGCTGGCAAATTAGCGGCGCTCACTATTCAGCGCTTTAATGCCACGTTCACGCTGGAGGTGGGACGATAGATCGCTGCGGCGGTGGTCGATAAACAGGAAGCTGGAAAAAATTTGTAAAAAGTTGAGAAAGAGGAAGACGTAGTGAAAACAGGAAGAATGAAGAACGGGTAAAGAAAAGAAAGGGGAAATCGGGAATGAAAACGAGCGGGGGAGGGGGGGTAAACACAGAAAGGCAAAGAGAAAGAAGAAGTGAAACAAAAGGGAAAAGATGAGAAGAAACGAGGGACTAACGAGGGAGAATAAAAGAAAGAAGAAGGACAGAAGGTACATTTTGAAGGAGAAGCAAAAAAGAGAGGAGCTAGAAAGAGAAAAAGGAAAAGGAGGAAGAAAGGGGGGAGAGGTGAAGAGGAGGATAAAGACAAAAATGGAAAAAGAAGAGAGGAAGTAAGAAAAAAAGTTTTATTTTTGTCTGCAACATTCGTTTTGTTTCAAAAACGTTTTTTTTATCCACACTATTTTTTTTCAGCTTTTTCTTTATCCAAAATTCTTTCTAATATTTCAATCTCGGGTTAAAATATCTCATCTGTAACGTTTTATCTACGTTATATTGTGAATATATATTTGTTCCTAAATTGTTTTTGGTCCATAACATTGTCCCTTTTTTCTATGAACCTACTGTAACTATTTTTTGTTCCAAACATTTTCCTGTTTCCTTAAGCATTTTTTTTCCATATCGCTTTTTTTTGTTGTCCCTAACACCACACCGTCGGGGTTAAGATGATTAACACAGTCTCGTGTCTCTGCTGAAGCTTAAAGCCGCTTTGCTGGAGGCCGTTTTGGCTTCAGGAGCCTCCATTGTTTGCCGTGCTAGCTCGCTACGCTAGATGCTAGTTCCGCATTGTCGCATTAGCGCCTGGCGTTGGGCTAACGGGCAGCGCCAGATGAACGCAGAGCCCGCTGGACCACCACGCCAACTCTGTCAGGCCTTGGGTCCTTTGGCGAAATTTGATCACATTTTTGCCAAATTTCGATACAGCAGCGCGGCATTTAGCAGATTAAAGCGGCCATGTTTGGTACACTGACTCGCTGTGATATCACGCGAGCGTTTGTGGGATTTCGAGGGATCTTTTGTTAGACTGATGGACAATTTTATTGTCTTAAAGAGAAAAATATGCAGAGTAAAAATAGCAAAAGTGCATCTTCTAAACCTTTGTTTTTCCTCAGCGGACTCTTAAAACGCTAATGACTGAAGTGCAATCCCACCTTTGTCTTCTCTTAGCCCGAGGTCGTGGCTTTTATATCGGAAATTCATACCACATTTAACATAAAAGCAATTTCTTTAATCGGTGGTTTTTATTAACATCCTCATTGTGCTATCGCTTGCTAGCTTACTATGCTAACTCTCTAGATGTTAGCAAAAACAGCTAACAAGCAGTGTCACAAAAATGCAACTTTTGTCAATTTTTTTTTTTTACAATTCTCCAAGTTTTGAAGATTAAGATTAAATTTAGCAACTTTTAGTCACAGTTCTGGAAGCAGCTTCATTCTAGTCTTGCTAAGTAGCTTGTTTAGTTAGCATGCTAGCTTGATCTGAAGAAGTGCTGAGGTAGGTTTCCCTCTACATGACTTGCAGCTTTGCTATACGAACTTCGTAGCAAACGCTACGATCATCATATTTATACTTCATTTTATTTTTTTACGTGGTAAAAATGAGCAACATGATTGAAGTGAAAATAACATGGCTGATAAATAGGCTAGCATATGTTAGCATACTCCTATACCCTTTTTTACAGGTTTGTTTTTAACAAGCTGTTGTTTTATGTAGAAGAAAAAAACCCCAGAAATGGAGCACAATTAGCAAACGGCTAAGTGGCGTACAAGGTTACCTCAGAGTCTATTGCCAGTCCTCGTGCCTTTTTGTCTGCAAATGATTCGATTCCCTTTTTTTCTGAGGTAAAAAGAAAACGAAATGCGCACACACACCCCCGTCTCCTCCCTCCCTCCCTCTTTTCTCGCTCTCAGAGCCAAAACCGGGGGAAATGTGGGTTTTGATTGCCCAAAATATTAGCACAAGGGCTCATTTAGGCCTCTCGTGCTCAGCTGCTCCCGGTAATTAGCCGAGTCGCAGCGGCCGCCTCGCGCTCCTCTCCTTTCCCTGAGAGAGACACTTGACACAGGGAAACATCAGAGGGATTTTTTTTTGCACGAGGCTCTTAATTAACCACTTAGGTATCCTCCATCTCTCTCTCTCTCTCTCTCTCTCTCGCTATCAAAAGATCTCTGGTAAATGAAGGCCCTGTGTAAATTATTTTTAATGATTCCCTCCTGGCCCGTCATTATGTTCGTAAGCTATACACACTCACACTCACTTCTGAGACGCCTCTCCGTTTTTTCCCCTTTTCCCGGGCAGGGTCAGTGACCGTCAGCTAGTCGCAAGTCGCTAAGCGGCTAATTAATTAGCGCTGTTTTTTTTTTCCCCCTCGCTCTCTGGGCTGTGATGATGTGCAGAGCTGGAAGCCCTAATTGTACCGGATTGGCGAGGAGACGATAACCGATCTCGGCGGGTCTGGCGTTATGCAAATGGCCACATTAGAAAATCATTACCTATCCAAACACACCGCGGCGCGAGGCGCATTACAATGATGGATTTTTATGATAATTGCGATTTAATTTTCTGCAGCCTGGCATTTTTTTCCCCCCTTCTTAAAACAATTTGCCCATTCTGAGTGCTATTAATTCTGAATTAGATCTCGGTGGAAGGTGGGTGGGGGGGTAGGGGGTAATTGATTTCTTTCTCAGTTGAGATGCAGGAGAAGATCGTGGCGGTGAAGTATACTGCAACGCAACGCAACGCAGCGAGACACTCGTATTGCTGAAGATCATGGTATAAATGAGATCACAAAAACGTCACATGTAGCATTTCTTCTTCCTGTAGCGTCTGCTACGAGATGTCCGTTTAGACGTGAAAACCAGATGAAATTCAATTTCCGTTTCTACTTCGTGTCGCCAACTTTCTTCAAGGGCTTCAAGTAGGTAATTCATGCTCAAAAAGTAGCTAACTGCTGAAATCATGCACTAATTTGCATAATCCTTGTTAACATTTGCATATCTAAACAAGTTACATGAACAAGCCGCGATTTTCTGAAGACACTCCGAATTGAATAGAAGAGAACAAGGAAGCGTGCAGATGATCGCTGATTGGTTGTCGGGAACAGTCGTGGTCCGTGATTGGTTGGTCATTTTTATTTGTCTGTTTTTGCTTTTTACAAATAGTTATCATAAGTTTGTAACTGTGAAGAACTTCCATAGTTTGTATTTGTGTGATTCATGTGACATTTACGAATGGTAAAAAAGTTTAGTTTAAGCCCCACCCCTCAGCTCTTTGGTGCTCTCCACTTGGCCCCGCCCATCAAAGGGAATGTAACGTTTCGTTATACCGCCTGCTGTGGGTTTGCAGGAAATTTTCCTTCACACGCAGTTTGTGTGAAACATTGAGTGAAATCTATTTAAGCATGACCCCATCTCACACACACACACACACACACACACACACACATGTCTGTATTTTATTTGTAGTCCAGTGTTAATAAACGATGAGGGATTAGATTAAGTTTTCAGCTTCTTGGTTGTTGCGTAATGTCTCATACAGTAGACATGAGAATGCTGAAAGTGTGTGTGTGTGTGTGTGTGTGTGTGTGTTTCTATGCCTAGAGGATGTGCAACATTAACAGCAGAATAAACACTTTAGGAAAACACTGTGTTCCAGCCTACAGACAGACAGACAGAGAGAGATGAAGAAAGATTTACCTGTCTGTCTCAAAGTCTGACAGTGTTGTATTTCAGCACAGCTAATAATCACAGCAAGAGACAAAATGAAAAAGATGAATGAGCGGGAGAGAGCGAAAGAAAGAGTGAGAAAAATTGAAAGACTGAAAGACAGACAGATAGAGAGTGATAAATAGAGACTGAGCAAGCAGAGATGAGGACAGATGAGGAGAAAGTGCCAGAGACAGACAAACAGTGAGACCGGAAAAGAGAAGTGGACAGAGAGGGCAAAAGAGATATAGAGGGACAGAGATAGAGAGAGATAAACACAAAGAGATAAAAAGAGCAACAGAGACCGAAATAGAAAGCGGCAAACAGAGACGTGTGTATAAAGAAAGACAGAGAGAAAAAGAAACCGAGAGACAGACAGATTATAGAAAGGGACAGATAGATAGAGAGAGATATATAGGTGAATGGAGAGAAAGGCAAGGCAGAGACAAACAAAGAGAGACAGACAGATATAGAGTGGGCAGATGGACAGATGGAGAGAGAGAGACAGACTGGCAGACACACAGACAGATAGATAGAGCAAGATAAAGAGAAACAGAGTGAGAGAGACAGACGGGAAAACGTATAAATAACGTGAGGGACAGAGAAAGAGAGACAGAAAAAGAAAAATTAAGAGACTGCAAGGGGCAAACAGATATATAGAGATAGACAGACAGAGACAGAGAGAATGGGAGAGAGAGACAGGGAGAGAAAGATAGAGACATTGAGAGAGAGCGAGAGAGAGAGAGACAAAGAGACAAGGAAAGAGAGACAGAGACAGAGAGCTGAACAAAAATTTCTAAACATTTAGTAATTTCATATAACCTGAAATCCACAAAAACTCTGCTTTTAACTAAAGTTTTAAACATGGGCACCACTTCCTTTTCCAAAATCAACCCTTAATTTGTTTCTCCATCGCACATAAGTTGCAGCACCCATCCAAAAAATTTACCAATTGACACTTATCGTTTCATGTGAGGGGGAACGCAAGAATAAATCTGGTTACAGTGAAATGTACTTCTAACGGAGCTAATAAATGACTCAGTAAGAAAAACAGGGAAGAAAGTCAACAAAAATCCATAAAACAATGAAAAATTGCTTCTCTATTTGAACAATATGGACAATAGTCCCTTGTTTCTGGATTGAAAATGCACGTACAAGTGTTTACTGCTACTGCCCCATGCACTACTCTCTACTCTCCACTAAAAATCCCCAGCGTTCTTGTAAATTGGGGGTTTACACGATATTCTCCACAATAGTCTAATGTTTTCCCCTAGACCCAGTTTTTCCCTCCATACTGTATCTGAATAGTTACTAATGATTTCTTATTAAAAACCATAACCAGCTTCACCGCCTGTGAGGTCAGGTACAAGCTCTATGTCTGGGAATTTGTCCCTGTGACCAGGCTGAGCTACACCTCTACTATAATCCGCTAATAAGTCTCATTCCTCCGGAGTCTGTTCATCAGTGACTGCACTAGACTAGCTGACCTGAGTCCCAAACACTGAGCAACTGCCCCCACCTTCCTCATCCCTGGTCCTGCTTGATGTAAGAGGTGTGTCAGTTGAGTAAACCTGCCAGTGATTACAATATATGAGAACCCAGGAAACAGGGTATAGTCGAGATGAGTCCCAACAACCAAAGGGGCCTCAAGGAGCCAATGTAGGCACTTAATAGGCCCTTCTTTTGCTGCTTGAAGAGACACCACACTTTAAAAAAGCCTCAATAAAATGCTGGTAGGTTTGAGGGGTTCAAGCCTTGACAGTTGACAATGAACAAACAACATAAGATCCAGTCTCATTTATCCAGTGCCCTGAAGAATAGTCTTGGCCACTGATCTCCATATCGAGTTGGCCGGACCATTTTTTGGGAAGAATCCACTTCCATTTATTCAGTCTCACCAACACCTTCTCCGTTACACCATCCCAATTTTGTTTGCTGTCATTCCTCCGACCTTAAAAACACACCTACATACTACAGTACGTCCGTCTGCCACCCCAATCCTCCTTGCAGTTTGGGTCATGTACGATCCCACTGTCCTACCAGAAGTTCGTCGCTTTTAATTCAGTTCACCTTGGCAGAAGAAATATAGCCAAAGTCACCAACAATCATTTCAAGCATCTTTATTCATTTGAAATAAATTCAATAACATCGTCAGCATAAGCAGACAAGTGGAACCTTGTCTCAAAATGTGGCCAGGCAGCACGCAACGGATCTTATGAAGCAAGAGTTCTATTGCCAAGGTATAAAGATGAGATTCCTGCTTAATGCCCCACTTTACTTTAAAGGCCTTAAATTCCCCATTAATCTTCAAAACATCTTCAGTGTCTCGATACAAGATTTTAATCATTGATATAAACGAAGAATCAAATCCAGATTCATCAAGGGTATGCCACAAATATGAGTGCTCCATTCAATCAAAAGCCTTTTCTTGGTCTGTAGAGATCAGTCCCAGCTCTAGATTGTTTTTTCTTGGCCAACTCCAAGAGATCCCTTACCAGACTTATATTATCCCAAACTGACCTATCTTTAACACAATAAGTCTGACTGACATGGACAAGCTGTTCCATAAGTCTTTTCAAACAAAAGGCCAATGCTTTGGACAAAATCTAATAGTTACTTAACAGAGAAGGGAAATGGGACGCCAATGCTTTAAGTCTTTCAAATCACCCTTTTGGGGCAATAGGATGATAACAGGCCAAAAGGTGATGAAGAACTCTTCGATACCAGAAGACTTCCCATTTTCCATACTCATTAAGGCCCCATGAAGTTCCTGTAATGTTAGTTGCCTGGCCTTAGAGCATGGTAATTTCATTTTCTACTGTTCTTACCGCCCATTTCAGGTCTTGAGTAACATTTAAATCTATACTGCTGGGAAAGTAACCCAATTTGTACTTTACTGTCGTACACAGTCGTACCACTGCTGTACAGAAATATACCCATTCAATGTTTCCCTACCCAAAAATGATCAAAAATATCTCATATCTCATAAATGTGCATCAGCAATTAAAGCAGTACTAAAATGTTAATATGCACTCTTAACATTCCTTGATTTTATGACACCCACACGTGGCCAAACTATGATCCGAAAAAGCTACTGGGGCAGTTGAACAGTAATTAAGAATACTAAAATGAACAGTAATTCATTGAGCCTTGCTAGGGAGATTGTATCTGCAATGCACCCACCTGTATTGTCGTGTGTTCCTATGCATTTGTCTCCAGACATCACAAAGATCAGTTAACCCAACTGTTTGTCTCAAAACTACTCGTGAGGCAGTGTGTGGTTCTAAATGATCTAAGGTTTTACTTGTAGTACAGTTGAAGTTTCCCCCTGATGAAAACATACAAATCGGTTTCATATTGTTGTAACACAGTACCAGGTTTGCTAAAAAAAACCTCAATCCCTTCTGCACCATGCACAGGTGGGTACACAAGAGAATGATAGAGACATTCTCAATCCCCACTGTAACCCGCAATAGCGTACCTGCCTCAATCTCCACTACTTGTGAAGACCGAGGCAGGCAATTTCTTGAAAAAAGAAACAATTAGTACAGTTTTTATGAGTTTAAAATGTGTCCAGTCCATTCCATCATCCAGTCAACATCACTATTTTTCTACATCACTGTGTATTTCTTGAACAAGTCGCACGTCGATGTTATTGTGAGAAACCAGGTCATAGAGCGTCCCTCTCTTTAGTTGGTCATTAAGATTTAGGCTCCCTATTTTTATCTTGCACATGGAGAAGAAGGAGGAAGCGTGTTACATATTGCCCCACTGCCTCTTTTCCTCCATCAATCGAGCCTTTACTTTTAACACCAGTTTCTTCAGGCTCCAAGTTTCTGTCAGAAGCCTGACCTTTCATCCCCCATTCCTTTCATAAAGTACTTCACAGAGTCTAGAAAAATTTCTTTATCTAGAAAGTAATTCTCAGCACTCACACCTTCTATCCCCCTTCATGGTTTTCAGGAAGGACTTTGATTTTCTCAAAGTTGCACCCACTACGTAAACCTATACATTCCTTTTCAACAACAGATTGCGAGTCTGATCTTTCCGACTCACTCTCCAGTACAAAATCAGAAGCACTGGAATCTGATTCCTCACCACCTGTCAAATTTGGAGCCTCCTTGAGGTTCACAAGCTGCTCCCTCTTCACCTTGACACCTACAACTTTCGACCTGGTTTTCTTTTTTATTCTCTGAGATTTTGCCACAGCCTCTCCACTCAACGACTCATGCTGCCTCAATGCCCCTGCAGAGTCCTTCCCTGGGCAAAGTAATTCCTTCATACCCCAATAGTCTTGCCCTCTAGCAATGGCTGAGTCTTTCTGCTCTGCCCCAACACCCACAAGTTCAGACCCTTGATCAGGGTTGTCAGGGAAAGAATCCTCTCACACTGAATAGACAACGAGACATTTATTTCCTTCTCACCTGTTACACCATTATCTTCGACAGCAGCATGATTTTATCAAGTGACCCCCCATGACCACAACTGAAACACTTCGTAGTCTCTGAAGTCGCAAAAACCACACAATCGAAGTCATCGGCCTAAACTTAACTCTTCAGATAGATCCTTTAAAATCATATGAATTTCCTGTGAAAAGAAACCACATGCTTCAGTAATGGCGACTTAGAACCCATTGGACTTTTCCTGATGGGTGAGACTAACTCACCATACTAAGACAGTTCCTTAATTAGTAGCACATCGTTTATAAAAGGCAGAACATTGGAACTAGTTATCTTTGTTGCTGGTCGCATTAAAGGCAGTACACGCAATGCTAAAGTAGGTACCAGGGAGAGAGACAGAGAGATAGACAGAGAGAGCCAGAGAAAGAGACAGACAGAGAGACAGACAGACAGACATAGAGACAGGGAGAAAGCTGGACATAGAGACAGAGAGACAGGGAGAATGATAGACAGAGAGAGATAGAGAAAGAGACAGACAGAGAGACAGGGAGAAAGATGGACAGAGAGACAGATATGGAGAGACAGACAGACAGAAAGACAGGGAGAAAGATGGACAAAGAGACAGACAGAGAGACAGGGAGAATGATAGACAGAGAGTCAGAGACAGACAGATAGACAGAATGACTAATAAAATGATGCTTGTCATTTCATTAGCGTATTATTTTTAGTTTAACTACCATTTTTAAATTCTTTGAGATTTGAGTTCTGTCAGCTGTTGATGTCACAGGAGCCGACCAATCAGCAGCTTCGCTTCAACTCGCTCTCAGTGGAGCTGCACAGCCAACACACACTCTTATCATCACACTTTCTCTTTTTATTTTTCCTCTTTCACAGTCATCCTTTCATCTCTTTTCTTTACAAGTTTGTTTATTGGTGTGTGTGGGGTGTGTGTGTGAGAACGAGAGATTGTGTGTGTGTGTGTGTGTGTGTGTGTTAGAATCAGTGTGCAGCTGTCTGCACAGCTGTTTATACCACATTGTGTTGTTTACATCATAAAATGTCTGCATTATAGAATATGATATATAAAGTATGCCGTGTGTGTGTGTGTGTGTGTGAGTGTGTGTGTGTGATGGTGGTGGTAAAGCCTGTTAAAATATTCAGACACGGGTAATGCAAGTGATAGCGTCATGCCCCATACGGTTTGTGTTATACTTGGCTTAGAGAGAGAGAGAGAGAGGGAGAAAGAGAATGAAAGAGAAAGACAGATAAAAAGAGACAAAGAGACGTATGAAAATAGAGAGCAATATAGACAAATGGAAACAAAGAGAAAGAAAGAAAGAAAGAAAGAAAGAGAGGGATAGAGAGAGAGAGAGAGAGAGAGAGAGAGAGAGAGAGAGAGAGAGAGAGAGAGAGAGAGAGAGAGAGAGAGAGAG
>JAQQZR010000033.1:1083542-1095505 GCA_030068235.1 Notoglanidium macrostoma
ATAGAGAGAGAGAGAGAGAGAGAGAGAGAGAGAGAGAGAGAGAGAGAGAGAGAGAGAGAGAGAGAGATGAAGACAGATGAAAGTGGATAGAAAAGAGAGTCAGGTAGACAGAGACAAATGACAAGTTGAGAGAAACAGTGAAAGAGAAACAAAAAGAAAGGCAGACAGGTAAAGGGAGTATATAGAGAGACAGAAAGAAGGATCGATGTCTTGAGAAAGCAAAGGACAGATGGAGTGAGACAGACAAATTAGAAGGACAAAGAGATGGACAGACAGTTAGGTGGAGACAGACACAGAAAACAAACAGATAGACAGGGAAAGCCAGGCAAACAGGGAAAGATCCTGGGAAAGGAGAGACAGACAGATAGGAAAAGGCACAAGGAGGGACAAACAGGAAGAAACTGATAGAAAAAGAGAGACAGTTAATAACAAACAGTATAATAGATAACGAAAATGAGAAGGGTGGAATGATAAAGACAGACAGGGAGACAGATGGAAAGACAGACAGAGAGCCAGATAGGTGGAGATAGATAGACAGAGAGAGAAATAGAAAACAAATGGATAGAGAGACAGAAAGGAAGAGACAGACTGAGACCAAACAATATAAAGAGAGAGAAGTAAACAGGTAAAGAGAGATGGAATGACAGGGAGAGACAGACAGCTCGAGACAGACAAGTAGAGGGACAGGGAGAGACAGAAAATAACTGACAGAGAAAGAGAGACAGGTAAACAGACAGTGAGACAGATCAAGAAAACAACAGAGACGGAATGACAGGTAGAGACAGACAGGTCAAGAGAGTGTGATGGAGAGACAGACAGGTCACGAGAGTGTCCCGGACAGAGAGAGACAGACAGAAGACAAATAGATAGACAGGGAGAGACAAATTGAGGAAGGGACGGAGAGAAATACAGATACAGAGAGAGAAAGGGACAGACAGACAGGTGGAGACAGATCGACAGACAGTAGATAGATACAGACAGAGATAAACAGAGAGGGAAAGGGAGAGATAGACAGATAGAAGCTGCAGCAGCTGGTATGTAACTTAAATTGCTAACACACACACACACACACACACACACACACACACACAAACCTATGACAGAAATATGATGGATGATCCTCATAAGTCTCGCTGTGTTTAATAGATGGGAATTAACACAGACGCTGATTGTGTTCAGGCCCTGACATGCGCACTTCCCTCCTGTAGTGTGCACTACTCACGGCTGTGTCCCAAATTTCCCACTAGTTTATTTTCCCACAATGGAAACATGACAAAACTATCGAGAATCTCAACATTTTCCTCAGCTGGGATTTTTAAATCATTAAAAAAAAACCTCGGTGAGTTTAAAATGACACTTAGCTCCCATCGCTAATCAAACGCCCGTGTGTTCGGTGAAACAGGAAGTGGTTCCAGTTGACTCAGGCTAACCTTTCAGGAAGCTAACTTTTATATAAACGATGTGAAAGCGCAGTGACCATGGAAACCAGACAGAATTATCGAGAATATCGACGTTTCACTCAGATGTGACGTTAAATTCCCGAGAAAAGTCTTCGCATGACTAAAAGTAATGACACCTGTAATTACACCTAGCATCCAATGCTAACCAAACGGCCATTCTGCGCTAATCTCACCTGTTTGAGGTAATAAATGAGTAGATTCTGGTTTTTTTTTCTTAAAAACAGCTTAATAAAAGTGTATGAAGGAAAGAAGTCTGAGTTTTTGTATAAACACTGCCTGTTTTTTTTTTTATTATTATTAAAATATAATTTGTTTCCTCAAGGTTTGATAAAAGATACTATATCTTCCTTTATATCTCTCGATCTGTTTATTTATCCATGAAGGATACTCCCATTCTCTTATCCAGCTATTTATTTATTTATTATCTTTTAATTTTGGAATCATTTGTTTCTTTCTTATTTCTTAATTCATTTTATTTATTGAATATAATAGTATTATTAACTAATTTAATGAAGTAGATTTTGATTGATCCATGATTTCTTATCGTGATGGAGGACACTCGCACTTTATTTCGAATTTTTGGAATGTGTTTGTTTGTTTGTTTGTTTAGTCAGTCTTGATGCAGGCTACTCCCACTTTATTGTTAATTTTGGAACAATTCAAGTACAGCAGACGACTCTAGCTCCATCTCCTGCTTTATTGTCGTACAGAATGAAGGACGGGACATTTTCTTCTGGTTTTTCGAAAGAGAAAAGGAAAAATCCCGAAAAATGTACAGAGCAATAAAGGGGCGACGCCGCTGCCAGCTAACGCACTTCATTTACGCGCCCGGGTCCGAACAGCTGCTCAGCCTGGCGCTGCGTCGGCATGCCGTGTTTTTCCAGATAATAATTCCTGCATCTGCCAGCCCTAAGCCCGTCACTCAGCTACGACTCGGCGGCGGAATTTTTATTCCGTCCTCCTTTGAATTTTATTAATGCCATGCAAAAGGGAAGAAAAAAAAAAAAAGCGGCGAGCGAGCGGGATCGTTGATGTTATGCGAATCCGCGGCGGAATTGCAGATCCTCGTTAACATTATTTGCATGTTAATCTGCATCTTTTTAATTAGAGATATTATTTATGCACATAATTTCTCCCGTGCCAAGTCGGAGGCGCGTTAATTAATCTACCGAGATGCCAAACTGTTTATTTATTTATTTATTTATTTATTTATTTGATCCGTTTGTTTGTTTGTTTGTTTGTTTGTTTGTTTGGGTTCACTGTTCGGGATTCGGTGCTGAAATAATCGGGGGTTAAAAGAAGCAAAGTCGAAGTGTGAAACATCCCGATCGCACAAATGCTAACATCACGATAAGCAGACATGTCTATTTGTTTAAAATATATATATCATGTGGGGGTTTTTTTTTCTGCCTGCAAGACCGCTTACTACACCGTGATGTTTTATTAAAATGTATAAATTAAAATATAAACGGGAAGAGCGAGACGGGAACAGAAAGTACGATAAAATGATGGCTAGAGAGAGAGACAAAACTACAGACAGAGAGTGAGACAGAAGAAAAATGAAAGGAAGGCAGACAGACAGACAGACAGACAGACAGACTCCGTTGTGCCCTAAGAGATCTGTTACTCCACCTTGATGTATTATTAAACTGTATAATGGACTCTGGAGGCTTGCCTCACTTTATTTACACACTCGACTCGGTGTTATTTTAATCCGCCAACAACGACAGCATGCATAGACGATGAGTCTCTCTCTCTCTCTCTCTCTCGCTCTCTCTCTCTCTCTCTCTCTCTCTCTCATTAACACTAAGCCTGCAGATAAGTACGTCCCAATAATCCGTCCTCATAAACACCATAATGTTTAACAATATTATCAATAGCGATGGATATTAATGACTCACTTTAGTGATTCTTTTACTTTGATTCATTTGATTCACTCCTCCGATGATGAGGTGGTTATATTTAGCTTCTAAGGGCCCGAAGACAATTTTTAAAGTCGAATGGTTTTTCAACGATTATTATAATATCCGTTAACTAAAGGAACAGGAATCTCTGAAAGCGGAAGCCGTATCAGCCCGTAACTAGCAAAGAATACAAAATCGGGCTAAATTCATCACATTTGCTAAGAAGAGGAAGGAAATTAGGAAAATGCGTTCGATAATGAATAAGTTCCTGGCGAATATCTGGATCATTAACACCAAAGAAAATCTATGGCGATAAGCTTCAAAGCTTTTTTTTTTCCCAAACGCGAACTGTAGTTTAGCTTAACAAGAGAAAAGGAGGGCGTAAGTGTCCGCTCCTCGTTAGCGATGCCGTGACGCGTCGACCATCCGAAATCTGACCGAAGTTTGTTAGCGAAAGAAAAAAGAAAGAAATAGAAAAGGTATGCTAGCTGTTAGCATTCACCACTCACCACCAAGTCAAGATGAATTTTATGACGCTAGCAAAGAAAGCTTATTCTAAAACTACAATTTACAGCAAAAATCTTTTTCAGAAGAGCGACTAAAAATCTCTCTGACGACTTCCAAAAGTAACACCTGTATTCGGATGAAAACGAACAGTCCGTGTCTTTTGTGTGAACTTTAATAGACATCTCTTTCACGCTCCGGTGAATCCGCTGACAATATCGGTTTCAGGATGAGTCTGAAAGGCTTACAGTGTGTAAAAAACGTCATACTGAATCCATGATACGGACCGTAATTCCTGCCCGAAAGGTCAGCAAGGGGAGGCGATCGGATCGCGCCGCTTTCTGCAGGACGTCTCGATTCGAGACAGCTCCTCGGTTTCCAGAGACACCATTACGGCTCGGACGGTGGGGGGAAAAAATTCATTTTTTTCAGAGAGCGGCAGACCGTGACAATCTGGAGACAATGAGCCAAGATGACAACGGGTCTGATGAGTTACTCGGATTCCTGAGCGCACTTGGATTTGATCCTCCAGGTAATTCGGCATATCGTGTCCAGTAACCAGATCCACCAAGAGAATGAAGAACAAATTAAAAAAAAAAAAAAAAAAAAAAGGAGCTGGGGTGGAGGGGGGAGAAAAACGAGAGAAAAGTCTTGTGGGAAAAGAGCACGGGCCGAACTCCGACATTCCAGCGGCCACTCACATGAAACTGATCACTCTGATGAAACGTCGCCCCCCCCGTCCCGGTTTTCAGTTTTCCCCTCTCCTTTTTCTCCTCTTCTTCTTCTTCTTCTGTTTCTCCGCGACGGCTCTACCGCTTCTGTCCGGCCTTGCGTTTCGCCAACATGGCTGCCGTGAACCGCGCGCACACCCCTGAGCGTGTCTGGAGGCTAATTCGGGATCGCTTTAATCCACGACGTCATGTCCGAGGACCATGTTTAAAACGTGCAAATCGATTCCGGACCGCCCTGAATCGCCCTGTTCAACTCATAACCTAACCCATAGCGTGCGTTTACTTTCATACGGTTTGAAAGGAACTTACAGTATGCTCGTGGAGAGAAGTTAGCTTGCACTAGCGCATGAGTAACCAGTACCAAAAGCTAACACCAGGTGGACTCGATTTATCAACTCGTCGCTTCGAGTCATTTGATTCTGCTCAGATCAGCGATTCATTTCGATTCGTTCAACAGTTGGCGGTTGCGTAGTTTGTTGTCATTTTGAGTCGTTGCGTAGATTCCTGGTGCGTTTGGAAAAACTACGGAAATGCAGGACTTCCGACAGAATCGGAACGGAATGTGACCTGAAGAGACGATGAACTTCAGGACAGAGTGTGAGACTGATCTGTCTGTCTGATCATCAAACACGCCATGATGAAATACATCCTCCGGCTTAACCTCAATCACCTCGATGTCCCTTCACCTCGGATTTTAGACCAATTCCGTATCTCAGTGCCGATTAACAGGAACGACGGCGCCTTCCCCGTGGTGTCAGGTGTGCGTGAGGTTTCACGCTTTTCACACACCATTACCATATTTATAGCCACGGTTGTCCGATTGAGCTGTGTATTAATAAAACACACACACACACACACACACACACCCTGAGCTCTTTGATTCGCAGACAATTAGCAATTATTGCTCGCAATTACCCGAGGAAGCTCAGCCCCACCTTTGGCCTTCAGGGGTTTAAGATTTCCGCGAGAAAAATCGAGATGTACCACTGACCTTAATGACGGCCGTCCCATAATGCCCCGGGGCTTTTGGTAAATCCTAAACTGCACACTGCACACAGTGTTCAGGTGAAAAGTCCCCCCCCATCGGCGGCTCTGTAACCCGAATCAGAGGTGAAACGACGCTCCCGTGTTACTGTAGAGGAGCTCCAGTGCAACAATGGCGCGCTTTCTTTGGCCCTTTGATGCCGCGTCTCTGCCTCGCTCTCAGCCGAGGCCTCAATGCCGCCTCTGTCTGGCCTGTTTGTTTTCGGCTAATTGCCTCCGCGATCTAATAAGTTAGTGATGATGTACGGCCGCTCCCTCCTCCTCTCGCCGGCCTAGAAGAAATATTATGTCGCACTAAATTTACCCAGACCCGGGCTTTTATCGAGGCCAAGCGGGACTCTGTCTGGTTTCAGATGTGAGGGTCAGTGTGTGCTAAGCGCGGGTCACTCGAGTCCTGTAATGACGGGATAATGGAGGCGTTTAAGGGCAAAAAGCCCTTTGTCTGCTTTTCTCGCGCTTTCCGTCCACCTGTTCAAAAAAAAAAAAAAAAAACACAACAGTGATACAAATATAGGAAAAAAACGCACATTTTGTCTAAACACTTTTGTTCCCCGATGCGCACGCATCGCTTTTTATCTTCCACACTACCCCCTCCATAATCATGCTCTTCTTTGTCAGGTAAGAATAATTTCCTCATTTAGAGCGTTTTGCTGCCACTGTGACAGAAATGTAGACGGAACACGACACGGAGTATTCGACTCTTTGGGTGTAGCTGACGGCGTTGCAGCCCGTTTAAACAGTCTTCTGATTGCGATCGTGGATTTTCTTTTTTTGTTCAAGCGTTCAGGGAGAAAGACAGTCGGTAGTCGTTTTGTCGTCGATCTTCTGAGGTAATCTGGATGGTGGAAAGTCGCTGATCGACACCGAAAACGACGTCAAGACTCTCGTAAAGCTAATCCCGCTCGCTGAATTCAAATCATGTGTGTAAAAGTAAACACTCCTGTGAGCCTCGAAACGTAAGTGTGAAGTCGGGCCGCTGCACTGCTGATTTCAGCTCTACGCCACGTTACCGCTTCGGCGTTCGCCTCATACATTTTTATATCGCATGTGTGTTTTGAGGCATATTTTTTTCTCCGCACACACACACACACACACACACACACACACACACACAGATGCTCTGTTTTTATTTTGCCGGACGCCAGACGACTCAGGAAGCCATTTCACCTGCATTAATACGAAATGAATAATTTATAAATCCCAATTATTTGGTACGGCGTATGCAAAGGGTGCTGCAGGAGGGCATACATAACGCATTACGGACGCTTAACCCATAAAGGAGACGGCGAGCGGCAGAAGGTCATATCACACACACCTCCTCTGCTCACCGCGCTTTCATGGATTTCACAGAAAATGCGTGTGTGTGTGTGTGAGACTATCACTACGGTCCGATTTCCCCCGGCGACGGGCGGAGTTTAAGTTGCATCATCACTGAACGCTGGATCGAGCAACACCGCTAGTCTGCTTTTGAGCTTTGATGTGTTAGCATGAACGCAGGCGACATTAGCGAGGCTAGTCAGCCGTTTAAGCTAATAGTTAGTTATCTGACATTAGGCTAATTATTACAGCTTTGCTAGCAAGCTAGCATTAAAGCAACGTTAACGTTCGAGTATTATGTAACTAGAACTTAGCAACTAGGTCTCAGGATATAAATAAAGGAAGTGAGTATGAGGGAAGAAATCAGACGTGCATACGTCCCCGTGTCTGCGCAGACGGGTGTGCCGACGCAGCAAAAAGGCGAAGCGGGGTTTATAAAGTGTGACTTGGCCTTTACGACGCTAAGCACTTCGCAGCATAGAGTGTGAACACGTCTCTGTTTCACGCATGCAGTAAAGGCTTTTAGCGCCTTTTACACGTTCAACCTGTTCCTTCACACTGAAGAAGTGACTTTCAGACGACTTTCGTATCGTTCGATCAGAATAAAAACCTTAAAAGTGCAACATGGAATAGAGGAAAAGTGCAGTAGTTGCATTTTTACACACGCTTGTATACGTATTACCCATAATGCACCACAAGCACGCGTCAGTACTGACAATTGGACAATCGTTTGCGACTTTATATTATACATATTTGTTTTTATTGTGTATTTGCATAAAATATAAATAATAATAATACAATAAGTCTTTTACCTAATAAAATATAGCATCTACTGACAAAACAATATTTAAACTCATAAACGGACAGTGGACTGTAGTGAACAGAACAGAACGCACGGCCCTTAAAATACGCAGGATTGCGGATCCCGGGTTGTTCCTGCAGCCATGAACTCCAGCGTTCGGGACACGGCAACTGAGACTCAGCACTTTCTTTGGTCTCGTCTGGCTCGCGTTCTTTTATGACTAATGCGTGGAGGAAGGAGCAGATCGTAATCACCACGCTAACCGGTAGCAGAAGCGCTACTTCCCGACGCTGAGTGTTTACATTACCCGAGCGCAACATTTTCAAAAAGCATAGATCTGTCTGTAATGTCGTATTTTTAATAATCTACGTGCCCATCAGTCACATACACACCCCCTCCCCACAAACACGCACACACATCCAGAGCTTATGAAATTTCATTGCTTTCTAATGGATGAAACATTTCCTAGTGAAAGCCGCTTCAGGCCAATCACAGCACGGCTTAGCGGGATTAAATAGCTAGTGCGTCTGTGTGAGTTAGGAAAACACACTCCATCACCGCGCGTCTGCCTGGACTTTGGCTGACTCGGAGTTTCCATCATTTTTTTACCGAGCCTGATGTGTGTGTGCGTGCGCATGTGGTTTCCCAGTGTCCTGAGTTTCCCAGCAGGCAAACCAAAATCTGTTAGCACTCTATTTCAAGCCATATAAAAAAAGAAAAGTCATGGACTAGAGATGCTCATGGATTAGCATTGTTCACTGACAACCATACGCTAGCTACGTTCAGATATGGCCGGTGTTCATAAACTACCATTGATCGTAAAATTAGCAATGTTCATAAACTAGTGATACTATCATGGACCACCATGGACTAGCAGTGCTCACCATTGTTCATGGATTAGCCATGTTCAGGAACCACCATAAACTAGTGATGTTCATAGACGCCCATGAACTAGCGATGTCCATGCTATTAATAAACCCACCCTAGGGCCAGGTTGAGGGGGACAGTATCCCTGTCTGCCCTTGATGTCACCAGTTCTTGGTTTCAGACCAGCTGCATTTCAGAGATGGACCATCACCAAATTGTTGGCCAAGAACCAGCTGGTGGAAAAGCGTGGAGTGGTTCCAGCTTAGCCACTGGCTCCAAAACCAGTATTAATGGACAGGGATACAAGGATCTTCAGTGTGTGTGGCTTCATAGAGGTTCCAGAGTTGCTGTCTAACAACGAGCGTGGGTCCTGGAGTTCAAAGCTCCACATCTGGATAATGTGTTACACGAACAACTGGGAAGCATGTGTGTGTGTGTGTGTGTGTGTGTTTTCGATACCAGGAACTGTTTTGATTCCGACACTAGTCGAACATGAATATAATATAGCATGATTGTTCGGTACTATCAGTCCAGAGCAGCGTGTTCTTATTGGCTGACCGCAGAAGAGACGATGATGGAATAGTGATAATGTCAGGTCGCTAGGAGACGGCGATAATTAGCGGCACGTTGCGTTAAGATCAGGATGGTTCCAGATTTCGCACACGCCTCAACATGTCGGATAATGAATTCATAAATAATCAGAGTTATGAAATATAAACAGATCTTAATGGTGGGCTCAGACTTCTGGATCCGACTGCACAAACGTGTGCGCGCGCGTGTGTGTGTGTGTGTGTGTGTGAACAGTGTGTTCTGCGTTGGACTGAATTTATGGCAGTCTTTTTTGGCTGCGCTCTCCTGTTTGTGCTGTGAGAGATGAGAGCCGCTTTGCCAAAATATTCCCCGTCCATTTCAGGCGGGTGTGTAAATTACTGTTCAAATTGATGAGCTCGGTAACACAAATAAAGGTCAAATCACAATTTCCAGATGTGCCTGAGCAGTTTGTGTGTCTGTGTGTGTGTGTGTGTGTGTGTGTGTGGGCACTCATGCTGCTGATTTAACTCACAATGCTGAAAAGTAATTAAAGACGGCCGTGGAGGTCCAGCAGAGAGCAGAATCACTGCAACATATGATGCAAGTCATCGTTTCCCTTTACGGCTTATGACGCTGTTAGGAAACGCAAATTATACAACGAGGACAAAACAAGATTGACGCTATCCAGTTTTTGTCAACAATTCATAAGATCACGATCTGCAAGATCGCAGCGACGTGGCGTTGTGTCCGAGGGCGCCCACGGACAATCGGCGCAACAAAACAGAAAATAAACACTGGAGGTGATACACAAAATGATTTCAGCTGGCCATTCATATAATTGCCTAATCATTTATTTATCACTGTCTCTGTGGGAGGCAGTAAGGGTTCTATTTAACACCCTAGTTAGTGGGAATTGGTGTCCTACAACAAGCCCAGCTAACCTCAAAGTGCCAATCGCTGCAGAACCAAGTCCAGACACAGCTCCGTGTGTTTCAGGCTGAAGAAGTGCGTTTGTTGCTTACGTGTTATTTAGTGTCTCATGGGTTCGGGGGTTTATAGCCAGGGTTAGACGTATAGGAGAAGAAGGATCAAGTCCGGGTCTACCCCCTGGACTATTGGTTCTGAGGCAAGGACTGTCACAAAGCATCAAAAACATGTAATAATTCTCAGAACTTACATTACTTGGGCTGGACCACTTTTGGTGCCGTGACCCGGATTCAAATCCTATCCAATTCTAAAGAACGGACCAAGACCTGACCCGTTCCAGCGATGTAGCTGGGGAAGTTCTCTGTGAAAGGCACATTAGATTTTGTTAAACATTACAACTCACAAAACTTATAACGTACATGTCTTCAGTTTGTTACGACTCTCAGTTTTGGCATCCGATGTCCAAGTCCAGCGGCGATGAAGATCAGACCTAGTCAAAAAAAAAATTGTTATTAGCTATGAGGCTGATGTAGCTAGCAAGTCGGCAAGTAAGTCATGGGTTTTGCATTCTTTTAGGAAAACCACAGCAGGTTATATCCCCCACAGCGCCACCTCTCTTCCTCAGCACGTAGGCATGCATCACTCCACAGTGTCGGGGCAGAGGAGGCGTGGCCTGCATGCAGAAATTGTTAGAATTGATTCACATGGTGCAAAAGTCATTTGATTATATGAACTTTTAGATATGTAAGTGCTGTGGGAGACCGTTCCAGGTTGCATCATTTCCTCTTCCTGTCCAGGGTTTGCTCATGTGTCATTAGATACCATCAGATACCGTGACCTTGGGCTGTGTGTGTGTGTGTGTGTGTGTGTGTGTGTGTGTGTGTGTGTGTGTGTGTGTGTGTTGGGTTTTTCAGCGATAGTGCGGATTAGTTTCTCTGTTCTTAGTCCAGCAAAACCCTTCAGGTGTGTGTATGATGGATTGATCTGCTGCTGTTTTTTCTCCCACTGACACTTCCTGCAGGCAGCTGTCTGTTTGTGTGTGTGTGTGTGTGTGTGTGTGTGTGTGTGTGTGTGTGTGCCTTCTTACTTCATGCCTTCAGGATTACAAGGCCATGATCTAACTGGGTTGGTGTCCAATCATGGCTCAGGTCTCTCAGATAATTCATGACATTACACACACACAAACACACACACACACAGTATGCCATATTATCGCATTACTGTTTCATCACATCATGAACTGTTTGTGATGATTTTCCTAAACCAGCACAACATGGAACAAGTTCCACCTCATTTATGGTCCAAAGCGTACGTAAATTAGCTTGAGCTAAATTAATTAAAAGAAAAAGTGTCCCTTAGTTTGCAAACATTCCTGTCTTTATTTCGTCCTGGCTGTAATTGCGGTTCAGAGAGTAACAAGAAATTGCTAGTGTTGAGGCTCAATGTCATGTAACATTAGCAATTTTTCCCCACAAACGAGTACTTTCATGTTTAGGATTTAATGCTAATAAAAATGTGCTCATTTTTACGTGATAGTTTTTTTTTTTGCTAAGACAATTCATGTTTCATTCTTATGGCTGCCATTAAATGCAAACTAATTCTAATTATTAAACTGGTTAATCTGAGCTCCTCAATTTCTCACACAAGCTCTCACAAACACACACATGCATGAAAAACAACGGAAAGTGGAACTCGAAAGGAGCGGATTAGCTAATCGATATTATTAGCAGCTCCTCTTGTCCTACTTGAGGCTGAGAATAGGGTGCCAAAGAAATGACTGACGGACAGCATTCCTGCCTGAGTGAGAAAACACACACACACACACACACACACACACACACACACACACACACACACACACACACACACACACACA
>JAQQZR010000033.1:1124112-1144407 GCA_030068235.1 Notoglanidium macrostoma
CTCACACACACACACACACACACACACACACACATACACACACACACACACACACACACACACACACACACACACACCGTTTATTACTTACTCTTCATAAATATTAGCTATTTTTACTCTCCAATAGAATCATAAACAACAACGAGGACGAAAACCTGACTAATAACAGTTTTAAATGACGACAAGAACGATAATGATGACGTCATGTAGAAACACGCACGTGCATTCTGATTTCTATCGTTCGCGTGACGTGAACAGACCCGTTGGTGTAATTACTGTTGGGTTCAAATGTGTAATTTAATGGTACTTCTAAAGCGATTCACACTGGGGAGAATTAGTAGTGCAGTTTAATTAGAATATAGTTGTAAATGATTTTAAATAATAATAATAATCTTTTGTTTTGTAAGTGAAGGAAATTTGGTGTCACCTGGTTTGAATTTTAAAACGCGTTCAGATGCGTGGAGTAAAATAAATAAATAAATAAATGTTTTAATATGATTTATGACTTTATTTGTAAAATGTCATATTTTTATTCGATTATTTTATTTGATATTTTCTTAATAGATAGAATCCTGACACTCTGGCTAATCAGATCCCAGGAATACTGTGCGCGAGACGCACAGGGAGATTGGCATTCAGTAGGAAAAAATTATATATTGTGTAGATAATAATAATAATAATAATAATAATAATAATAATAATAATAATAATAATAATAATAATAATAATAATAATGTGAAAGAAAAAAAAGTTGGTCGGTGCGCTTGAGCTCGCCAAAAAAACAACAACAACAAAAAAAGGTCCACAAGTGCGCGCGAGGAGGAGCCTGACTCGGTTCACTCAGTGGCTTTTTTTTGTGTGTGTGTGTGTTTTTTTTCCCCTCAAACGCCAATCAAAGGCATCAGAACTCCGGTGGAAGCCCCGCGCACGTGAGAGGTTTAGAACGGCGAGATCTTGCGCGAGCTGTACACAGAGGAGGAGGAGGTGGAGAGCAGAGCGCGCGAGGAGGCGGAGAACGCATCATTCCGAACTCAGCGTTCAGCTCTCGCGCATTCTTTCACGGACTTCTGCGGAGGAAACACGGAGCGCGCGCGAGAGTGAGAGAGACAGAGAGAGAGAGACAGAGAGACAGACAGAGAGAGGGGAGGTTGAAAGAGTTCGTCTCTCCGGGTTTTTTTTTTCTTCCTCGCGTGTTTGTTTGTGTGTGAGTGAGTGTGTGTGTGAGTGTGTGTGTGTGTTTTCCGTTATCCGGACATGTCGTTCCCGCAGCTGGGCTACCCGCAGTACCTGTACGGTGTCGGAGCGGCGGCTGACCGGCAGCTCCTCGCGCCGCCTTCGGTGTCTCCCGCGTCCCCGCCGTCAGCCGCGTCCTCGCGCGGGGCCAGCTGCGACGTGGCGGGGAGCGCGTGCGCCGTCACCTCTCTGCTCGCGGCAGGAGCCGGTGGCGCCGGTGGCGTGTACGCGCACCCGTACGGCTACGGCGCGTTCCTGCCGTACACCAGCGCCGCCGAGCTCGCGCTCTTCTCCCAAATGGTAAGCCTGCAATTTTTACGAGACCAAAAAAAAAAACCCAAAACAAGAAGTTCGTGTTACTATAAAGATAAAGAATGTGTAAGAATGCTAAATAAATTGTTCCGAAATATTCCGAACGGCAAACATTTAACCTTAAAGCGTAGATGAGAGCGATTTTTTTTTTAATTTAAATATTTGATCATTCATTTATACATTAAAAAAAAAAAGAATTTTATGCAAAAGGAGCTAAAAATGAATTTTTAAAAAAAGGATTTTTTTTGTTAGTGCGTCAATTAATTAACGGGAGCGCGCGCCTTCTAGTTCGCTGGATTAAATTGATCCTGAAGGTAAATAAACCGAGGAAAATAGCCGACTTTTCTCTCACTCAGAACATTTCGAGGCTATTTATTACAGGTATTTCTCGAAAAGCGGCTCCCTGTAAGATTGTACTGATTTCCGGTGTTAAATGAACGTGAATGAATAAAAAATCCGCTGTGGCTTTACATTCGTTAAACGCTTCAAAAATTTAAATAACAATTAAAATCGTCACGCTTCAGGAATTTAATGGCGCATCAGTCAGAGTGGAAAATCGCTTCATGGTGTTAAACTGCCTAGAGGAGGAAAAAACGTCACAATTTTACTGAGTTCACTTCATCGCCAGATTGTGATTTAATCTTTTTTTTTTTTTTTTTTTTTTTTTAATTGTTAAAACGCTTTTACGGAATTTCGCGTCACGTCGCGGTGTTAGATTTATACACTAAAGATGGATTTGGTCTCCTTTTTGGTCTCCCTGATACAGAAAACCTTAAAAAAAAAGAAAATACAGCAACGTTATGATTTATCGATGATGTTAAATTTGCATATGAATTTATCGATTTTAAAGTTTTCTCTCGATCGATTAATAAAGAAAAAACTTTAAAAAGAAAAAGAAAAATCACATTCGATCTTTCATACAATGGAAAATACAGTGTCTTGAATTAAGTAGAGATAAAAATTGAATTGAGATTTCTTGGATTTCATTTCGTACATTATTTAAAAAGCAAGCAAGAGTCTTCTAAAAGATGTGAAAATAGCTGTAGGCTAAAAAAATTTTTTTCACTTCTCAGGCTAAAATGTAGGAGCAATTAAATAACCGCAAGTTTTTTTTGTTTTGTTTTATACGATGGAATCACGTAAACTCGCGACGCTTACGGGCCTGTGTTTTGTGACGAGATAAACACTGAGATATCGTCTTTTTTTCTACACTGAGACTGATATTTTGTTTCCTAATTTTTCACATTTCACACGTCACCGTTTCAGTCTGACGCACCGCGTGTAATTTTCTCACGTCACACAAAAGCAGAGGTCCCGCTGTTAAAGGTCAAAGGTTAAATCTGATGGGCTGAATGCAAAAAAAAACAAAAACACCACGGTGTTCAAGAGAATCATCGGAGGGGAAGAAAAACGCAACCAGAGCTTTAATATGGTTTATATTTCACTTTATTAACCTTTTTTTTAATGGAAACTAAAAGTCAAATGAACACGGTTTAAATTTTAAAAACTGAATTTAACTTTTGACTTAACGGTTCAGTTAAACACTCATTGCTCTTCATTTGTGTTTAGAATGGACAGCTTTATTAGATTTTATATTTATCATTTCTAGCTTATCTACACTTAAACACTGTAAAAAAAAAAAAACAAACGGGAGTATTTATCGAGCGACCAGTGTGGATCTGTGAGGCTTTTATTTGCGTTTAGTTCCTGATACGTTTTAAGGTTAGGCGGGAAAAATCCCTACAGCATTCCATGCGGTGTTGAGTTTACGTCTAAAGGAGTGTTCATGTTCGTGTGGATGGACACGAACGCTGTAGGCGCGAATCCTATCTGTGTGCAGTGTTTAATCAACACTCATACTGATCATGGTGTTCAATAATCCGACAGTGTTGATTCATCAGACAGCAGCGGTGTTTAATTCATTTCAAGTGTTTGTTTGAATCTTCTCTGACGCCCAGTTCAGGCGTGTTAATTAGCCGGTGTGTCGAGTTAGAAACAGGGATGGGGGACTCGGAGAAACACTGCTCTGCTGTAGTGTTTAGTACATTTAGTAAAGTAAAATCAAACTGTAACGTTCTGGGAACCTCGAGTGGAACTTTGCTTAGACCTTATGGTGTTTAGTTGACTTTGGAAATGTTGAACAACGCTTCATTAAGCCACAGTGTTAACTGCGCAGTGTAGTGTTGAACTGACCTACAGTGTTTAGCTTCACTACAGTGTTTATTAACCTTGCGCTGTGTTCAGAGGTTTTAGAAAGGGTTTATTAATCCTAGTGTTTACTCCTAGTGTTTAATTGATTGGCAGTGTTTCATTAACCTACAGTGTTTAACAGATAGTGTTTAATTAACCCTCAGTGTTAACTCTTAATTAATGTAGTTTTAATAACTACAATGGTAACTTTTACAGTGTTTAGAGGACCTTCGGTGTTTAACCTACAGCGTTTACAGTATTTGGCTGTCCTGCGGTGTTCAACTGAGTACAGTGTTAACTCTTACAGCACCTACAGTGTTCACTGTTATGCTGAATAGTGTTAACGTGTAGAATTCTTACAGTGTTCCGTTAGTTTCCAGTGTTCACTTAACCTACAGTGTTTATTTCACTCTTATTATTATCCAGTCACACTTGTCCAACACTGTAGGTGTTAATACAGCAAAATCCTTGAGTGTCACATTAACACCTACTGCTGAAAACAATTTTGCAGGTATTTAAAGGCTGAATTTGATTATCTGCGTCGCATGGTGTTGAACTGACTCCCACGGTGTAGACTCAATCATCCGATTAACCCGTATATCTCCTCTGGCGGAGAATTAACACCAGAACAGCCGTAAGCTGAAATAAATAAACACCCCGGTGTTGATTTGCAGCGTTGAATCCAGTTTAAATCGTGTGTGGTGTTGAGGTCACGTCAGAGTGTTCGCTTGTAGAAAAGCTTGGAACCCGAACGCAGAACATGCACAGTATTGACTCAGTGTTGTATCGAATTAACACCTACAGTGCCTGTTTGTTGCGCATAGTGAAAAGAGTTAACACTGCAAGGCTTGATGTTAATTCTAGTACAGTCTTTTCCATCAGTGTTGAATATAGCTCAGTTGATCTAATGAACACCTACAGAGATAAACAAACACCTACAGTTAGTTTCCGTCTGTAGGTGTTAATCCAGTTTAACTCGGCTGGATTCAATACTGATGAAGAAATCTCGATGTCCAAACGTGTGTAAATATGTACTGAACACTGACAGCACTGTTATTACTCTAAGACTGAGCTGAGCATTAGGATATTAGTTCTCTGCTGAACTGAATGTTAATGTGTGTGTGTGTTCAGGGATCACAGTATGATCTAAAGGACAGCCCCGGAGTAAGTTTCGCCGCTCACGCCTCCCCCGCTGCGTTCTACCCCTACGCCGGGTTCCAGTACGGCGACGCCTCGAGGCCCAAGAACGCCACGCGTGAAAGCACGAGCACGCTGAAGGCCTGGCTGAACGAGCACCGCAAGAACCCGTACCCCACCAAGGGCGAGAAGATCATGCTGGCCATCATCACCAAGATGACGCTCACGCAGGTGTCCACGTGGTTCGCCAACGCCAGACGGAGACTCAAGAAGGAGAACAAAGTGACGTGGGGCGCGCGGGCCAAGGAGGACGGCGAGGACTGCGGCATCTTCGGGAGCGACAACGAAGACAAGCGCGAGGACGAGGAGGAGATCGACCTGGAGAGCATCGACATCGATAAGATCGACGAGAACGACGGGGACCGCAGCAACGCCGAGGAGGAGGAGGACGACGACGAGGACGAGGACGAGGAAAAACGAGCACGCAAACTCCTGAAGGAGCGAGACGACGTGCACGCTAACGCCGACGCCGACAAAAACATGACCATCATGACATCGCCGAGCCTCCAGCTCCCCGTCAGCAGCAAACCCAAGATCTGGTCGCTAGCGGAGACGGCCACGAGTCCGGACGTGTCCAAAAACGCCGGCGTCCAGCATCCGGCCTTCCTCGGCAACCACAGACTCTACACCTGCCCCATCGGCAAGATCCACAGCTGGAACAACGGCGCCTTCCTCAGCCACAACTCGCTGCTCAACGTCCGCTCGCTGGTGGGAGTAAATCAGAACCATCATCATCATCATCATCATCATCATCAAACACAACAACAACAGCAAGGAGTCATGGAGAAGGACAAAGGCCCGGAGCAGCTCAGCCCCAAACACACAGGTTACACTCACTTTTCTCCGACTTTTATTTATTTCCAAATATAATGTTCCTCAGTAATAAAAACATCATGGCTTTCATTAGCGATTTTTTAATCAAAACCTTTTCTTAAACGGTCGTTAGAACACGGTTATTCCTGCACGATCGTAATCGGGTACATATATATATTTATTTATTTCTGGAACACACTCCTATTTGTTTAGTCCTTATATTATAGCTCCTATTTTTTATTTTTTTTTGCTTAATAAACCGCAGTAATAAATCATTTCGTGTGGATAATATAGGTATCGAACATGTAATAACTGTATTTATATTTGATTTGGATGATTAAGCTCCGACTTCATTCATTTATTTGCGTGATTGTCTTATTCATTTATTTCTATATCTATCCTTGTAACTTTTCAATTTTGCAGTAATAATAATTTTCTTTTTATATTTACATTTTTTTTTTTTTCATTTTAAAGCAGATAAAAAACAAACCATGACCGCAGTCGAGTAATAGATAACTCTGCGCTGTGTGTGTGTGTGTGTGTATGTTGATAAATGTGATGATGAGAACCGTGTGTGTGTGTGTGTGTGTGTGTGTGTGTGTGTGTGTGTGTGATTTATTAACCCATTGAGTGCAGATCACATCTCCATAATCACCTCATTTATTATTGATTGTGTTTTTTATTTGTCAGAGCGAGGAGTCGAGTCGCCCACACAGACCATCACAAAGTCCTCGTTCAGACCTCTTCACGACGGGTAAACACACACACACACACACACACACACTCACACACACACACACACACGATGTTCACAAAAATGAACTGGATAATAATAAACACCAGGAGAAAATATCCCGAAGCTTAGAAACGAACATTTTCTATATTATTATTTTATTCTAGGCTTTCCGACATGCAAACTGTGATATTTATATATTTATATATACATCTCTATTCATTTCCAGAATATGAAAAACAATCTAAATAAATAAATAAACAAAATAACGATTATTATAATAATAATTATTATGGCTTCCGTGTTTAGTGCTTTAAGATAAACAGTGTGTGACAAAGCAGGTCAAACCCCACGCCTGCACCGTCCCAGGGGAGGCTGTGTGTGTGTGTGTGTGTGTGTGTGTGTGTGTGTGTGTGTGTGTGTGTGTGTGTGTGAAGCCCCCCGGGGGAGAATTTGCCCCCTTTTTAACCGCGACCCTCCCGATGTTCTTTTCTCCAGGCTTTACGCTCATCACTCATTCCTCCTAAATACCGCGTTCCAAACGGAGAGCAGACAGGCAGCGTGTTTAAGCAGCGTCGGCGCTCACGAGATCGGCCTCGTCCTAAACGTTAGGAAGTTTTATGCGGCTCAGAACGTGGAGTTTGTTTGTAATCATCAGTGAATCAGCTAGCAGTCGTATTAGCGTTTGCAGAAATGAAAGTATCTAGCAGAATGATCGTATCATCACTAATATGACTACTGGATAACGATCTATTACGTTAGAATGATTACCTGAAATATTAATCTTCTAACGTGACTCACGTAAGTCGCGTAATTCTATTTTAACTGCTGTAACGATCGTAACCATTATAGCTGTTGTAACTGTACAACCTATCAAAAATAGTGTAAGTAAAATATTATCATCATGACTAACAGAACTACCGTACGTAATTCTTAAAGCTCACGTAACTTCCGCAGCCGGCATCATAATTTTATTTTAACAACAATTTAAATGTTAACAATAGCTACCGCAACTTATATCGCTACAAAAACCTCCGTAAAAAAAAAACTTCGTAACTTCATAATCTATCTTAACTCTCAAACATCAACAACATTCCAAACTATAACCTTCATAGCTACCGCAACTATAGAAATCACCACTTCACAATTATTTTGTAGCTAGCTAAAGCAGTTAGCTAAATAGCTGAGGCTCCTATAGTCGAATCGAACTATAAAATATTGCTGTAAGGGTAAATAGAATACTCTATCTGTAGATTTATACAATTAGTTTAATCAGCTTTGGTGTTAATAAGCCACGCCCCCGTACGATTTAACGTTCCACAGAAATCTCGCCGTAAAACTAAAACCATGTATTGCGCAATCTGCGAAGTTTAAATACTTTTGTTTTGTCCTCTGGTTGGAAATGTGTCTAAAACATTGCTCTAAAATAAATTGTACTGTTCTGACGCGGGGGAAAAGAAAAAAAAACACGCCTCTTAATATATCGCAATTCTGAGAAATAATCGATGAATGTACAATGCGTTTTCTCACTTCTTATCGCATGGACGCAGGTTTCCATAACACGGAAATATCGCAATCATTGTACTAAACGATATATTGTTCATCCATTTTAGGTGTCTGTAAGTCATACTTCTGACCGGTTGAATATTTCTTAAATACAACTGAATATCGCAATAATCATGATAAACAATATATCGTACAACCAGGATACTGTAAGTCACAGTAACAAATGAATTATGCTCGTTTAACACATCAGAATGATGATAAACAATATACCGTACAACCATTTTAGATGTGTTTTTAGAAGCCACACCCACCCGCTTTTTAAAATTTCGCAATAACGTTGATGAACAATATATCTACGAACAGAAATATCGCGATAATGCAACAATATATGGTACGACCACCGCACTCTGCGTCATGATATTGAAAACCATATATTGTTACAGGGTTCTGACGAATTATTATGGTCACAACAAATGAAAACCGATATATCGTACAACCGTTAAAGCTTTCGGAATGAACGTTTCTCCGAATTAGCGCAACAAGGATAGAACTAAATATTCATAAGTGTGACGTGTTGTTCAAGTCACACCTCTGCTTGAATATTTCCCAGAAATATCGCGATAATGATGTCAGAACGATATATCGTGCTACCCTGAAGGCTTTAACACTTTTCTTCCTGTCTCTCTCTTTCAGTCCCAGGAATCCTCATCGAGTCCTCACGACCTGATCACCACACATAAAGACTCTAAAATACGAACGGAACAAATAAATACGTATGGATATTTGGAGTTTTGTAAATACAATATTAATATGAATAATATTAATAATAATGATAGCGCTTAAATTTATCCCGGGATAATGGGTAGCTTTCACTTCCTCTCTCTGTGTTGGTGTTTTTAATTCATTTTTATGATTTTTTTTTCCCTGTATATTTTTTTTTTTTGGCTTGTTTTATTTTTTTTTGTTTTGTTTTGTTTTTTTTTCCTGTAAATTCAGCGTCTGAAATCTGTAAATAGTGACTTGACGGAGTTTGTGCAGATCATATATTTTGTCTATAATAAAGTCAATGAATTATAGAGACATTTTCAGCTGGTCTTCCCTCTGTGTGTGTGTGTGTGTGTGTGTGTGTGTGTTTGTGTGTGTGTGTGTGTGTGTGTGTGTGTGTGTGTGTTATAGAGATTTCTTATCAGTGTGCTGCTGAGGTGGATTTCCAAGGATGTAAATGATATAATGATGACGTGTACACACACACACACACACACACACACACACACACACACACACACACACACACACTGAATGTAGAGATGAAATACTGAACACACTAATGTTCACATTTAAACATTTAGTGCTAAGCTAGCAGGCTGTAACTGGTGAAATCTCTAATTTGGATGTATTTTGAACCGTTGGTCCCAGCATACACATCTGACCTCTATAGTGTCTTTTAATGACGAAAGCGTATACAGCGATGGATCTAACCCGGAAAAGTAACAACAAATATATCCGACGGGCTCCGTTGTAGATTTCTTTCACTGCCGATCTGCTGATTTTCACACGACAGTCTCTAGAATTTACTCAGAACTTTTGCAGATGGAAATGCCCGGTTGATGCGCGAGGTCGATGGAGAATAGCCAGACTGATTGGAGCTGACAGAACGGCTACAGTAACTCAGAACACCACTCCACTGACGTGGATGAGCTACAACAGTAGAAGACCACGCTGCACTGAAGACTAACCTGGTCTGGTGAATCTCGATGTCTACTGAAACGCACAGATGTCAGGGTCAGAATTTGTCACGAACCCATGGACCCGACCTGCCTCCTGTGAGCAGTCCGGGCTGGTGGGGGTGGTGCAGTGGTGCGGGGAATGTCACCGGATCTGAATCCAAATCCAAATCATGGAGGAGTCTCTCAGATGAACGTTTCCAACATCTCAACTGAGGCTGCGTTGAGAGCAAAGGGAGGCCCTACGCGGTGCTCCTGTAGTGTTCCTAATAAAGTGCTCGCTCAGTTTAACTACGACAGACAGCATTAAAAACACACACACACACACGCGCACACGCACGCACGCAAAAACCTTTAGCTCTACAGAGTCTACGGAAATACATGGGTTTAAACGGAAAAGGATAATTAAGCATTTTAGGAATTGAACGGTAAACAAAAAAACACCATTTTAAAGGTTCGGTAAAATCAAATCAGCTGCTTCCTGTTTGCAAATAATCTGTTTTTATATAAAAAGATAAATAACAAGACCTGCGACATGTCTGAAAAGTGCAGCGTGAATCATTTATAGCAGTATCGACATGGGATTATCAGATCACCCAGCCCTTACTCGAACACACACTAATACACACAGATACGCGTGAGCACACACTAACACACTAATAAACACTAAGACACACTAACACTAACACATGTAAAACAGACCTGGATTCATATTAAATACTAAAATGACTGATAGTAATGAAATAAACTGATAAAATCTGTGTGTGTGTGTGTGTGTGTGTGTGTGTGTGTGTGTGTGTGTGTTTATTTCTGTAATGTTGTGATTAATGTTTACATTTAGACACAATTGTGTAATGAGCAATAAACCCAGCAGGAGTGTGTAACACACACAAAATACATACTAAACACACTAATATTCTAATACACTGTAATACAGACTAACGCACACAAACACACTAACACAAAAACACACACTAAAGGCACACATGTTCTTCACTTTTGTAACACGTACATGCGCACGGCCGCTACGTGAGACATCTTACTTATGTGTGTGCGTAGTTACCAGTACGTATGAATCAGCAATACACACACACACACACACACACACACACAGCGTTCGACATGATGCGCATCTTATCCATTTATATTTCCATTCACTTCTGTGAATTGTCCGTTGCTGTTCTCACTGACGTTCTCTCTCTCTCTCTCTCTCTCTCTCTCTCTCTCTCTCTCTCTCTCTCTTTAAGAGACGCAGCTTGTTGTTACCTCACGCTCACAGCTGGACCTCGGACTGTCACACGGCACTGGCACTGGAGACTCCTTCCATCAGCTCCGCTTCTGGTTTCAAGCTTTAAGGTTTGTATTTCGTGATATATTTAAGGAAGCTGTTTCTCTGCAGTAATTAGCAGGATGTGAAGCCGGTTTAAAGCATGTGGATGTGGTGCAGTTTACAGTTAACACTAAATCAACTGCAGTCCAAGCACACACACACACACACACACACACACACACTCCTCCTGCGCTTCCCTCTGATGCCATGCCATCACGCGGCTTTGAGATTTGGCCAACGGGAAGTTGGGGAACGTGGAGTGTCATGGCTCCACATGTGCGTAACAGACACCGGCGTTAAACACGACGCCACTGCTTTTATTTAATCACTTACTGAAAACACAACGATATTTGTCTTTTTTTTTTCCAGGATATTTTTTTTTAAATATATAGCGTTGCATTGAGTGTTCTATTGAGTTTATAACTTTTTTTTTTTTTTTTTAAAGAAAAATAAATAAATCAAGCAAACAACTAAATAAATAAATAAATAAATAAATGTGTCTATTTTTAGTGGTATAACCTAAAAGAAAACTAGACAAGTAAACGAAAAACGATTTGAAGCAAAATAAAGTATATTTGTTGAAAATGTCAAATCATATTTTGGGATATTTTTACTATCAACTAAATACATTTTTTAAAAATAATGTGCAAAAATGTTCGTTTAAAAAAAAAGAGAATTAATGAGAATGTCACATTTATTTATTTATTTATTTATTTATTTATTTATTTATTTGTTTTTAATATACAAAAAGAAATTTTAAAAAGTAAGGAATAGGAAAAAACATAAATCGATTATGATTTGCCGACATCGTGAATACATTTTGCGATTTATTTTGCTTTTCATGATCAGAAGCTACCGAAAAAAATGTACAGGTTTCTTTTAAGCTGATATTTTTAAATACTTTTTTTTAATATGGCAATGTATATTTAAAAAATGATGTATTGTATATGACACGTGTTGTTTTTAGCTGAATGCTAGCCACTCAGAGGAACAGTAATGGATCGCTGGTGTTTAAAGTCATCAATCAAACGCCTCGCCTCCTTCTCTTCTTGTCGTTTAGCCCTACTGATATTGGCACTTTGGTCTTTATTTATTAACCGAGTCGCAGTCAGAGGAGCAGATGAAGCTAATTCGGTGTAGCGTCGCGTTTATTAAAACGTCATTTTTCCCACCCGAGCGTCAGATAGCCATCAGATCATTTCCTGTTTCCTCAGCAGATCGGTGACGTTGGTGGCTTAGCGTGTTAGCGAGCATATAAATCTTCTTTTATCTCTCCATGCAGAGCGAGCGCACTACCAGGTTTTAGTGAAGGAGGAGCAGAACGTGAAAGACACGAGGACGTGTTGGACAATAACAGTGGCAGATGGTGACGCCTAATAACGTAGCGTCTCATGTAGGACACAACGCTGGCTTTCAGACTACTAAACATTTTTTGTTTTAGCTTTTCTAAGTGTTTGTTTGGGGGTCAGGGTGTGAGTGTGTGTGTGTGTGTGTGTGAACGCTTGTTTTTACTAGCAAGTCAGCTACCAAAAAAAAGTAAAAAAAAAAAAAAAAAAGAAAAACAATCTCAAAATAAAATGTTACTTATTAAATTTTCAGAATAAGCAGATTATTACATTTAAGTTTAGATCAATTCTTTTGTTAAATAATAACTAAGGGCCCGATTGTCCCCTACGCTCCCCGACCACGCCCACTGCCTGCAAGTTCCTCATGGCGGCCTCATGAATGAAGGCGAGGTTTATTTAAACACAAGCAGACCGAGTCGCACCTTCAGGTATTTTGGCTGTCGGTAAAACGTGGAACGTGGACTTTCGCATTTCCATGAGAATCCATTCAAAGCAAAACCAAGACCAAGATTTTGAAAATCAACACTAAAGGGGAGCTCAGCTATAGTAAGGATCGCCTCAAAGGAAGGAATTCGTTTCTATTTGTTAAATTGATTACTAAATAGGTAACGCAAGGTTGAGTATAAATCATATTTGTGAACAGAAAATAGAGGTATTGATGGCAGTATTGGGAAGAATATGGAAACCCAACTTTACTGAAGAGGACCTGGAGGTTCTAGCTCGGTCGGCGACAAAGCAGCATGCTATCTTGTATGGTACGGGAGCACTGAGGTCTGAGCAGCACCAGAAGGATGTCCTTTGGTCCCAAATCGCCAAAGAGCTGGGGTCAGTGGGGTGACACAAGCGCAGCATCTCAGACCTTAAGCACAGATGCAGAGACCTGCGCAGCTCTGTGAAGGCGAGGCCCTGCAGAAGCCTGCTACAGGTGGAGCACCACCATCTTCTCCAGTGAATCTGACATCTCTCTGGAAGAGCAAGTAGCATCCACTCTAACTTGGAGAGGCATGTGGAGTTGATAATGATCAAGGTAATACCTGGAACTCCTAATTAATATATTTGCATATTGAAGAGTAACCTAAATAATTCATGGTCACCTACTTCTCATTCGGTTGCTCCCGTTCGGAGTCGCCACAGCGGATCATCCATCGTCTGCTCATTGATGTGGTACAGGTTTTCCGCCAGATGCCCTTCCTGATGCAACCTTCCCAATTTATCCGGGTTTGGGATCGGCAGTATGACCACACTAGCTTGCAATTTAGAGTAGCCAGTTGACCTAATCCACATGTCTTTGGACTGTTGGAGGGAACCGGAGTACCCAGAGGAAACCCATGCAGACACAGGTAGAACATGCGAACTCCGCACAGAAAGGCGCCCTGATCGACTCCGGGATCGAACCCGGGTGTGCTGTGAGGCAACGTTTTATGTAGTTGCAGGACCAAGCCATGCGTTGTCCTCATCTCCAGAGCAGACCGGAGGCGGGTAGGCCATACGCTGCCGAAGTGAACCGCAAATTATTTTATAGATTACACGGAACCATTAGACCTGTATTGGGAGACTGGAATGCCCAAGGAACGGAGTGCCCCTGCTGAGGAGTCTGTGGGGCATGAGTCTGCAGAGCAATACATGGACGACCCAGCAACAGAATATCAGCGCCTGCTACAAATGGAAGAAGAGAGACCGGAAGAGGAGCGAGAAGAAGAGGAGCACCAGCAGCTCATCAGTTAGCATAGACACCAGTCTGAGTTCAGTTACTGGTGCGCTGCGCAAACTGGCAGGTGCTGTCCGCTCAACTCAGGGTGCGCACTCCTCCTTTTCCTCGTACCGACCTAGACCGCACTCCAAGAACAAGGGGTGGGTGTCGCAAATAAAACTCACATTGTCTTGTTTGCCTTATGTCATGTGGTATTATGTGGGGCAGTGCAATTAATGGGAAGAGTGAACATGCCTAAATAAAATGCTGGTCAACAATCATTTGGTGCACTCGTCCTTTCATATCAAATAAATGCCGTAAGTGACTACAGTCTGTGAGCAATTTCAATTCTTTCTTAATGATTATTACATTTTATTACCGCAGATTTTCTAGATTTCTGTATAAAAATGGTCTAAAGATGGTCGATAAAGAAAACCCAATTAAACAAATAATGATCGATAATTCATTGAGGAAAATGATCCAGGGAGTCATCAAAGTCTGATCTTCCCAACCCATGTTTGTGGAAGTGTGTCAAGGCACAAATGATGGAATGGAATGAGAACTAAATAGAACTAATTGGTTTAAATGACAAGCGTTATGCTTGGAGAAAGAAAACCACTGCTCTCCAGCATAAGAACCTTATCCCATCTGTGAAACATGGGGGTGGTAGTATCATGGTCTGGACCTGTTTTGTTGCATCTTGGCCAGGACGGCTTGTCATCATTGATGGAACAATGAATTCTGAATTATACGAACGGATTCTAAAGGAAAACGTCTGTGATCTGAATCTCAGGAAAAAGTTCTCATGGAGCAAGACGACGACCCTGAACACACAAGTCGTTCCACCAAAGAACGGTCCGAGAAGAATCAAGTTAATGTTTTGGAATGGCCGAGTCAAAGTCCTGCCCTTAATCCGGTAGAAATGTAGCGTGAGCAGTTCATCTGAAGAAGCACACCAACATCCCGGAGCTGAAGCTGTTCCGTACGGAGGAACGGGATAAAACTCAGTTGCAGTTATTACGTCACAAGAGGAAAGCAAAGGTTCACATAGTTTTGCTCACTCACACATCTGTAACATTGGATCTTCTTCCTCAATAAATAACAGGTTTGTCCTTTTTGCTTAACTGGGTTCCCTTTTATCTACTTCTGATACTGCTCTAGATCATATTTATGCAGAAATTTAGACAACTCCAAAGAGTGCACAAACTTTCAAGCGCCACTGTAAGTACGCAGTGTACAAACGGAGGACTGTACTGGACGAGCTCAGTGACGGACATCCACCATGTCGTGATGAACCACAGCGGCTTTTCCTCAAGATGGCGGCGCGGCTGATAAACGTCCTCATTCTGAATAGTGAAGTTTCGTTTTCCTTCCGTTCTTTCTTTCCCATTCCTTTCGTTTTTTAAATAATTTCTTCTTCTTTTGTTCCTTGATTCTTTCATTCTTCCTTTCTTTCCTTCTTTTTAACTTTCAGTACAAACCTTTGCAGCAGGAGCAAGTCCAATGGTACAACACTGCATCCCTGTGTGTGTGTGTGTGTGTGATGATTATTTTGGAGTTGATGTGGCGGAGTGATTTACCAGCAGAAATTCCCGTCCAGTGAGTTGTGGTGTGCACATGGACAGTTAGAAAAGCATACGGAGGCCAGATGAGGCCTGGTTAACCAACATCTGCATTATTTATGGTCACACACACACACACACACACAGTCTGCTGTCCTTAAACGGTTGAAACAAAAGCGCTTGAAGACAAATTTGGCTTCACTTTCATCTCGAAATTATAGCCATAACTGTCACTATCACTTAAATCAAGTGTGTGTGTGTGTGTGTGTGTGTGTTTGAGGACGTGTGTGCTTTGGCTTCCCAATAATTACTGGGAGCTAAGAGTTGGAGAAGGTAAACAGGTTATGGAATTATAATTAGAATATAAATAAGTTTATTGCAGTGGAGTTCTTCTGAGGATTTTCATCATACGTCAAAGAATATAGAAATATATCACCTGTGACTCAGAGAATAATTACACGCGGCCACTGCGCGCTCATACACAAGCCTGGAATTTCTCTCTTTCTTTCCTTCTTTCTTTCATTTTTGCTCACTCGTGGCAACTCGTGTTCACGGTAATCCCGAGAGTACGTCAAGGCAGCAGCGTTTTCGCTGTTTTGGCCTGTGAACGACTTCTAAGATGTTCCTAAGCTAATGCGATGTTAAAATAAATCACCCGCCCGAACGCGTCACGTTCTACGTAGTTGAGCGTATCTAAATGTAAATACCAGGGAACGAAAGCTGAATCTCTGACACACAGACGTCAGCGCACAGCAGAAAGGAACTAACCGGGCTTGCTGTTCCAATACTTTTGGACGGGACTTTATATTCGTGACGAAAAGCCTTTTTCAACAACAAAAAATTGTTCCAGTGTTTACAGGAAACAGGTTTGTGAGTAACAAAGCGTTCAGGAAACACTGTTTCAGCTAACCAGACGCTAGTGGACATTAACTAACAGAAACCAGCTTAAATCAGAGCCGCTACGCTTCTGAGCCGCGTCATTTCTCACAGAAAGTCAGAACGACGTTTGACCTAAAATGTCACACATTAGGGGCCATTACGGAGTTTACATTACGCAGATCACCCTGTGCAAACTCACGTCACCTCTTTACCTCGTCAGCGTCGCTGCTTTTTGACGTCTGATTTGTTTGAACTGCGTACGCGGTTCAGAATTGATTCCCCGTTTCCAGCTAAACACGCCGACTCCTGCACATTAGCGTCTGACGGCTTTCAAAAACTCAAATAAACACGCGAGGAGCCGTGCGCCTTAGCCTCCTGCGCCGTGTGGACTGGGAAACTTCTTCTTTCAGGCTTCTCTTCTTCTTCCTCTTTCCTTCTTTCCTGTTTAAATGGCGCGGTGGCTAATTTGAGCTTTTAGCAGAATCAAGTAACCGCTGTGGAGAAATAGAATAAAAATAAAATAAAATCACCGAGTGACAAGATAGTCGCTAGAAAAGTGAAACATTAAATATGTCCCGGCGTGCTAGCTAACTCCCAGCGCTAGGCAGAGCAAAAGCTTAGCTAGTCGTTAATATTTTTGAATGGGAAACATTTTTCATTTTCTAAAAAGCCCAGAAATCCGTTTACAGTTGTGAAACAGGAGCACTAAATGTTTCCAAATAACGTAGCATTTGATTTACCGTCTACAAACTGGCGTTAGCAAAAGCAAGCTGCTAATTAGCAAAGTAGATAGTTAGCTAGCTGTCCAATAGCATGCTAGTCGAATTCTTTCCATCAGTATAATATCTGGATCTTGGATGTTGAATCTCCATTGTGTCATTTCTTTGTTTCAAATTGTAAAACTTTCTTTATTTTGGCTTTCAAATGGAAACACAAACCCTGCCAGACCCCCATCATCTTGGATGTGAAGGCAAACCTGCGCTAAAACCCTGAACGCCGAGTCTCTGTTACTCGGAGGAAGAACTTGCCCGCGAACTCGGCCTGACAGATCAGACAAAGCGTCGTGACGGTGAAACAAGAGCCACTTTTATGAGGTCCGTAACACAAGCCCCGGGGGCCGCTGGGAAACGGATCCTCCGATGAAAACGAGGGCCGAGCTCCATCTTTCATGTGCGCGTCGCTTTTATTTTGGCCCGCAGACACAAATGACAGACAATTAAGACGACACAAAGGCAGGAGGGAAATTCGGTCGCGGCCCAAATGACCCCGGCCGTACCTGAGCGCGTTGCATGTGCGCCTTTTAATACGATCCCAAGGAAAACCTTTCAGGAAGCGAGAACAGGAAGAAGGTAAAGTCTTTCTGATGGAAAGCGAAGTACAGTTAGTACAGATCTAAGACTGGCTCATGAAGCTAAGGCGCGCGTTTTATTCAGCTACGCGGGGTCTCACTGGAACCGTGTGAAGGCTTTTTTTCCCAAAGGTTTATTTTGCTAAACAGACTTTAAAGCAGGAAATGCACCTAGTACAGGGATGCTAGCATGAATTAGCATGCACGCACGCACACCCAGTTATAATCCATGCATCGTGTCGATGTTCATGTGGAAAGATTGAGCAGGTTTTTAATCTACTTTTGACAGAGAATTATGCCGCGAAATATGGCGCTAATCGCCGCGTCTAGTAGGAAAAGTCAGAAACGCTAGCGCGCGCTAGCTCTTAATCAGGCCTCCATCTTGCCGTCGGCGGGTTGTTTGACGAGGCGGCGTCGAGAGATTGCGAGCAGGATTGCGTTTTTAATGAAGAGCTGAAAAGCTTATTCGCCCATCTGTGCTAGCGCTTCCTCACATCACGCTAATAAAGTTGTTTGTCTCGCTTGATCTCTTCATAAGAAGCCGCTGATTCTAGCGTGGCCCGGGACGGAAAATCGGTCTTCCTCTTCATCGTTCCATTTTCCTTCGTTTAATCACCGCAATTTTCCGAATTATCTCACGTGAACGATCCCAAAAAAAAAATAACCGTGGCTTCACAGCGGAGAACAGTCTTTAAAATGATTATTATTATTATTTATTCAGAACTGCAGGCAAAAGTAATGGCGCCCAAGCTTTTTAAAGGACTGCATACACCGGACCAGTTCAGAATTCCGATCGGTCGGGAAGTGTCGAGTCAGAAGCGACAGAAAGACAGAAAAGTTTACGGACAAACCAAAGGTTTCAGACGTCACTGAAAGGTCAGCAGTATTTATTTCCAGTAAACCTGGAAATCTTCCTCCTCCTCCTGCTCCTCCAGCGGTGCGTAAACACGTGTTAAAGACGTTCAGGCGGCTCGGAGCTAGCGGATTCGCTAACGGCTTCTCTTTTCTCAAAGGATTCAATTTGACTAATCTGGTTCAGCTTCTCAGGACTCGCAGGCATCCTTTCTTCCCATTTACATATCTCCGCTGAGGAGAAAGTGCGCACTTCCCAGGGGCCGAGTCAGAGGGACGACATGGATCTGATGTGTTTTAGATAAGCGCGCGAGCCCCACAGAGAGAGAGGCCGAGACAGAGGTTAAAAGTTATGCTAACGTTAACATTAGCGATGATTCACGTTTTCCCCTGGAACTTCATATTTCTGTGATTATATCCGTCTGTCCGTCGTTTATTAGATTACAGCCGGGCTTTTCTGTCGTTCGCTTCCCCCTCCCCCCGACCGCCCCTCCCCCTCCCCCTCCCCCGGGGCAGGTAGGGTGAAGTGCGTGACATGGGACGTTCCTCCGCGTTCACTCGGATTTCTGCCGTTTTGAACGTTCACACGGCTCAAGCTCATTTCCTGCTTCATACGCAAGTGTGCGTGTTTCGCAACGTGCAAAATCTTTTGTTCTGTCCGCACTCTTCCTCTCACGTTTTTGCTTGGTTTTTTTTTCTTTCCTCCCCTCACGTTTCTCCTTTTTCCACTCCTCCCCGTCCTTCCTTTCTTCCATCACGTGTACCGACTCTCTCGACCTTCACGCGTTCTTCCTCCTTCTTTCTTTCTTTCCTGCCTTCGCTTTTTCCCGTATCCTCTCTTTTATCTCCCGATTCTCTCTCTTCCTCTTTTCTTTCCTCTTCATCTGTTCTACTTTTCCTCTCTCCTTCTTCCTTTTCATTTTTTTCCTTCACGCAGCTGACCGTCCCCTCACTTTCTAGCCTTCCTCGTTTTAATCCATCTTTCTCCTTTCTTTCTTTTCCCGCCATCCAGCTCTCTCGACTCTTTTCCTCTTTCTTTCATCCTTTCTTTCTCTCTTATTATTATTTTTTTTAGCTCTACATCACTCTGAACAGCATGGGCGTTTTCATAAACCTGAATGCTGTTGATCCTGATCACCTGACCTCTCTCTCTCTCTCTCTCTCTCTCTCGCTCTCTCTCTCTCTTTGCTCACGTTAATCCTAGGGGTCGCCTGAAGGTCACAGAGGTTAAATGGTATTTGATTAAAAATCACGGCCAAGTCCTGTTTCACGGCCACGCTGGGAATCTGTGTGAGGATACATGGAGGTGTGTGTGTGTGTGTGTGTGTGTGTGTGTGTGTGTGTTCTGTTTATCAATCCCCCAGCAAATCCAATTAGCCTCCCAACCCTATTAACCCGCTCAGCTGGGTGAGAGAGTGCGCACTTCACTTCACTTCACTTCTCTTCTCGGCCGCTGCCAATATCTCATTTCTCCTGATAAGATCGGCTCCAGATACTCCTTCATCTCTCTCTCTCTCTCTCTCTCTCTCTCTCTCTCTCTCTCTCTGTGTGTGTGTGTGTGTGTGTGTGTGTGTGTGTGT
>JAQQZR010000033.1:1200451-1213097 GCA_030068235.1 Notoglanidium macrostoma
ACAAGCTTTACGTCTGTAACCTTTCCACACTGAGGCAGCCTCTGCTCTGGTGAACATGGGCAACACACACACACACACACACACACACACACACACTTCCTCTGTGCTAAAACCATCAAAGCAAACACAGTGCTAATTATTACACACAGCTCAATGTCACCTTCTCACCATTACAGATTCATAACAGGCAGCTTGTGTGTGTGTGTGTGTGTGTTTGTGTTTGTGTGTGTGTGTGTGTGTGTGTGTGTGTGTGGGCTCGCTGTCTTACGATGTCTGAACTTAGGCAAGTTAATTGACTCAAACCGATTCACCTTATGAAAAATAAACAGAGAGAAAGAGAGAGAGAGAAAGATGAAGGAATGAAGAAGAGAAATGGAGAGAGGAGAGAGGATGGAGAAGAAAAGAACTGGCATAGCATAATCAGGAAAGAAGAGAATAAAAATGAAGGAAGATTAAAAAAAAGTGGAGGAGATTAAAATGAGAAGAGGAAGAATAAATGAAGAGAAAAGAGAAGATGAAACAATAATAGAAAAGAACAAAGGAAAGGAGCAGAAAGAAGAAAAAAAAAGAAAGAAAGAAAACAAGAGGAAAGGAAGTGTTTAAATAGAAGAAAGGATGAGGGAGGTTAAAAGGAGATAAATGAGAGGAGAAGACGAAAAAGAAGAGAAGAAGAAAAAAGTACAAATGAAGGAGGAAAAAGTGAAAAATGAAGAGTGGAAAAAAAATAGCAACAGAGGAGTTGAGAGAGCAAAGGAAGAAATTAGAAGAGAATGAGAAAGAGAAGGAGAAAATGAAAAGAGGAGGGAAAAGGAGAGAGAAGCAAAGCAGGGAAAAGAAATATCAAAAAAAGAATTGACATTGAAGAAATGATGGAATAAGAGGAGAAATGAAGAAAAGTGAGCAGAAATCAGGATAGAAAAAATAACCAAAAAAAAGCAGAAGAAAAGAACGAGAGAGAGAAATAAAATAAAGATGAGGCATGAAGAAAAAGGTAGGAGAGAAACTGTAGACAAGAACAGAGGAGGAGAATAGGAGAGAAAAGTGTGAGGAAGAAGAAAGGATGAGAAGGAAATTATATTTCTGGTCTGGGGCAAAAGAGAAAAAAGGAGATGAAGGGATAAACTATCCGAAAAAAGAAGGGCAAAGAGAAAAGCGGAGGAAAAGATGAGACGAGTTAGAGGGAGGAATTAAGAAGAGAGGAAAACAAGAGACAAATAAAAGAGTGGAGAAAAAGAAGAGTAAAAATATGTCAAAGAATGGAAAGAAGGAAGGAAAAAAGGATGTGAAAATGATAGAAAGGCAAAGGATAGAAAAAAGCAAAGAGAGAAGAAGGAAAAAAGGAGGGAAAAGAAGAGTAAAAAAAGAAGCATATGAGATGAGGTAAGAGATGAGAAGAAGAAATAAAACCAGAAGGTAGGTAAGGGAAAAGAAGGAAAGCGGAAAGGAGAAAAGAAAATGAAAGGAGAGGAAAGAAATTGTCAAAAAGAAGAAATGATGAGAAGGAAATTATATTTTAGGATGATGAGCGAACGGAAGAGAAAAGGAGAAAAAAAAAAAAGAGTTTAGGAGAAGAACAAGAAGAGACAAGACAAAAATAAAAAAAGGACAACATGAAGAGACGAGTGAAGAAAGGCTGAAAAAAGGAAAGGAAAGAGAAAAGAGGAGGGAGAAACGGCTCCTCTGTCTCCTTCTCCTGATGCTAATATTCCAGCGTACAGACCGGTTGCTAATCTGTCCCGCCTGTAATCTCCCATAATCCCTCGGTGCTGCGATCACACGCTGCTGAATTTCAGTACAAAAACTTCACCGTAACACAACACACCTCTCCTGCACTCGTCCGGGAGTTAGCGCTAGTAGGCCTTAGGTCTAGTGCAGACAGACCTTATAGACCTTGGAAAGGCCGGACGTGGAGGTTGTGGTCTCAGGATGGCAGGAATATGAGCCTGATCACCTCAGGAGAACTTTGTAAGCTTCAAATTGTCAGAAACAGAAGGTTCGTGGCTCACAAGCAGACAGGATTAGGAGCTTCTAGGCCTCCCGGTGGGAGGAGCAGGACTATGTAGGCCTCAGCATGACAGAGGCAGAAAGGTCCTTGGTTCTCAAGATGGCAGCAGACAAAACTTGCCACCCTCAGAAGGGAAGATGTAGCAGCAACTAGGCGTCAGGATTGAAGAAACTGGAAATGGTTGGCTTTGGGAGGGCAGTGATATGAGCTTGAGAAGTGCTGAATGAAAGAAGTGGTAGCTTGTGATTGGAGGAGTATGCTTAAGTGTGGCAGAAACAGAAGGTTCCTGGCTCTCAGGGCGGCCGGAGGACGAGCAGCTAGGCATCAGGACTGGACTCGATGGACATCAAAATGGCAGGATGACGTGCTATAGTCCTCAAGCTGTGAAGGAGTAGGACCTAATGGATCTCAAGATGACCGGAGTTAAATCTTGTAGGCCTGAGGTCCTGGACAAGGTGGAGCTTCAGTATGACAGAAGCAAAAGGTTCTTATTTCTCAGGAGGGCACGAGTACAAGCTTGGCCGCAAAAAGATTGCAGGGGCTGAAGCTTGAAGATCTCCTAAGGAAGGAGGAATGAGGGCTTAAAGATCTAAGAATGACAGAAGTGGGAGCTTATACGCTTCAGAATAATGCAGACGGTTTCGAATAGCAGAAGGAGAAGGTTCTTGAGGACCTCCGAAGCAGTAGGAGCTTGAGGACCTCAGGATAAATGAAGGAGCCGTTTGTAGGCCCCATCATGATCGAAGGTGAAGTTTGTATGTCTCAGAATAACGGAAATAAACCTAAAAAGAAGGCAGGAGTTGCTTGCAGGCCTCAGAGCCGCAAGAAGAGGAGAAGCTTGTCGGTTTCACGGCGGCCTGCGCTCCACTATCCAGTAACGATCCGAAAAATAAAGTATACCCAAAACATCACGGTCGATGCAGTCCATGTTTCTGATTAAGTCAGAGCTAGCAGGTGCATGGCATGGAGCTATTAGCGTGTGGCTGATGAGAAGCAGTTTGGGACGTGGCCATGGACAGACTGCAATGTACTCGCTACGTAATCAATTATTCCGGACAATCTGCTTAAATCTCACTTTAACACATCCTGTTTATCCATGTGTTCAATTAAAATGAACACTTTTTTACATTTTAGGTCTTTTTTATTACTTCCAGTTCACTTACACAGAAACTCCATATTAGCATAAGAACAGGTGGAGGAGGAAACCCCGCTACTGTACTGAGGCTAATTTGACACAATATGCATGACTAATGACGCCCAAAAATAACAAATTAGGGTTCACAGTTGGGACACAGGGCTCTGGTGACGGGACGCCACTGTGTGCCAGAAGGACAAAAGCCCAGAAAAGTCAGTGAGTGGTATTGGACGTCCTGTCCTTGGCACTTTTTTTGGCATGCGAGCGTCCCCAAAATCAGTGCCATGCAATCCTGCTGGCAGACAAGAAGGACGCTTGGCTGTCATACTCACTTTTCCATCCAAAGGACTACAAAGGGTCTGGATTGTGTTCATAGCGTGCTAATCATAGCGTGACACTGACACTGACCCTGCCGTACAAGCCAGAGGTGAGACAATTCTTATTTTAATCTATTCTGACAAGTTTCAGTCTTCTGAAAGACCTAAAAGAAAATGTATGGGAGCCCAGGCAGAACTAGGTCCTCGTACAACTTGCTAATTAACCAGGCTGATAGCTAGCGTTCGTGTGGATGAATGCAGCTGAAGCAGAAACGAAAACAAGGACCAGTAATGTTAGCTTGTAACATATTGCTAGAGGTTATAGTTTTAGCATATGTGTGTCCTTTACCAGGTTTGTACAAACTACGAAAAAGACCCAAATGTGAACATCTGACAAAAAAGAAAACTGAAATATTGTACCGTATGCTAAAAATATATATACATATATATATAATCATTAGCAAGATCTATTTTTTTTTACAGAAGAGTAGCGTGGCATCTGCTAACGTAGCTCATCATTTTTCTCTAATAACAAAATGTGCTTTTGTTTGTTAATCAAAGAAAGCAGTTGTGCTAACACCTGAGAAGCATGTACAAAAGTCAGTCTATGAAATCCTTCAGCATTAGCATGGCCTTTCTCAACAAAGAAAGCAAAAAAGAAAAATAAATACATTATTATCTCTTTATTATCTTTGCTTTTTTTTCCCACAGGGATCCCTCCCTGTCATTCTGTCTTTTTGTCATCCGATGCTAACGCCTGCCAGTTATCCGGAGCGAACAGGTGGCACTTTGCAGGTGGCAGGCTAATCCTTATAAAGATCTTACTTCATTAAGAAATCCGTTTAATGTAGCCACTCGATTGATAAATCGTCCAAACCACAGGCCTGCTGCTTCTTACCCTTCGCTATGCCAAGATTGACACACAATGCATCTGTGTGGCAAATGAATTCATATCAAAAGTAATTCACATGGAATTAAAATAATAATAATTTTTGTTTTAGCATGTTGTGTGAAAAGCTTACACTGCTTCAAGAGCACTTCCCTGTTTTTTATGATTAAAAAAGCGAAATATGCAATTAGGTGCTGGGCAAAAAGGAATAAAAACTGTTAGCATGACAGTTGAAATGCTAACACGCATCATGCATTACCGAATCCCCTTTAAAGCAATATGTTGTTTAAAAGGAAAACTGAAGCTGGATTAAATTAGGATTACCTCAGCCATGCTACAAGGCTATGCTGGAATGCTAGCATTAGCAGGGACTTCCTTTGCGAAGTAATCAAACAAACAAAATTCTAGCTAAATTGCTAAATGCTAAATAATTGTCTTAAGTTAGCCTTAATACATAGTAAGAGGATGTGTCTGTTCCCGCACTCACTTTAGCGTTAGCCGAACGCGATTTCCGTAGAACGCTAATCTCCACTGACTGCTAGTTAAATGCTCGGCTAGCAAAGCTCATTTCTGTGTTACACAATATCTGTGTCCAAATCTATATTTGATTTTATTTCATTTATTGACTCTTCCATCCATGCCTAACCACCAGTATTATTATTAGCAATATGACATTGCAACCGCTGTAACATTTACTTTAAGATCATCACGCGGGCTCATCTCAATCTTGGTGATTAGCAACGTAAACCGTATTGTTGAGAGTAAGACAGAACGCCTCAGAGGAAAACCACTGGAAGAAATTTACATCTTAAAGTACACGCTGAAAGGGTAGCTTGCCATTTGATGCGAAATGAGGCGGGTTTGATATGCAGGTTCTGACATTATAAAACTTGAATGCTAATCCTTGAGAAATGGGAAGGTTATCTCTGTGGAAGATAAAGAAAGATAAAGTGTGCTTTGAAAGTAGCTGAAGCTAGAAGTCTGTATATAGATGTATTGTTAGCATGCTAATTTTCTATTTAGCAGAAGTTCCATCAGCCGTTATGTACCACATTAACACAGCAAATCCGATGTTCTCATTTTGAAGTCAATGCTCATATCGTTGGCATATAGGTTTCATCCGCCATTTTGAAAATGAAACCCTTACCACAAGCGCTCAATTCCATTAAGGAAGAACGTACAACATCATAATAACAGCTAATGAAGCGTAGTAAGGTAACAGTAGCCTCCTCTAGTCATTTCTGCTAGCTAGCAAGAATGTCCTAGCAACGATTTTAGTTATCCGACAGTGATAACTTGTTTCTAGTCCTAGCCGTAATGTCCCGTGGTAAGTTGAATTTAATCTAAATATCCGAATATTTAATAGTGATATCCTTGTGTGGTAAATGTGAAAATTTTCTAGCTAGCTGTTCCTTCCTGTAGTAATTTGCTAGCTATCAGTACTATCCTGTGGTAATTTTTCTAGCTAGTTGTAACCTCCTGTGGTAAATATCGCTAACTAGCATTAACCCTGCGAGCTAAGATTTTTTTTCTAGCTAGCAGTAATCTCCCATGGTAAATTTCTATGTAAATGTACCCCTGTTGTAGTACATTTCGAGCTAGCAGTAACCTCCTGTGAGAAATTTCTAACTAGAGGTAACCTCCAGTGGTAAATATTTAGCTAGAAGTAAATTTCTAGCTAGCAGTAACCTCCTGTGAGAAATTTAACTAGAGGTAACCTCCAGTGGTAAATATTTAGCTAGAAGTAAATTTCTAGCTAGCAGTAACCTCCTGTGAGAAATTTAACTAGAGGTAACCTCCAGTGGTAAATATTTAGCTAGAAGTAAATTTCTAGCTAGCAGTAACTTCCTGTGAGAAATTTCTAAGTAAAAGTAAAGGTAACCTCCAGTGGTAAATTTTTTGCTAAAAGTGAATTTCTAGCTAGCAGTAACTTATTGTGAGAAATTTCTATGTCAAGCTAATCTCCTGTGGTAAATTTCTAGCTAAATGTACCCTGCTGTGGTAACTTTCTAGCTAGCCATAACCTTCTGTGGTAAATTTCTAACTAGAGATAACCTCCTGTGGTAAATTTTCAGCTAGAAGTAAATTTGTAGCTAGCCGTAACCTGTTGTGGTAATGCATCATTCAAGCTGAACAAGCAACGGAAAGGCTGCGTTAATAGCCACAGCTAATCCTGTGCGATAAACATTCCTATCTGTCAAACTGTAACGTTCTGTGCAACAAGCTGAAGGACTGCTTAAATATGTCAAGTGTACATTTTAACTTTAAAGAAGGTACGGACTACGGGATTTCATTTAAATTAGTGATAATAAGGAGAAAAAGTTCTTATCGTCGAGCCAGACGCGCGTGGCAGCTAATTTAGCGAGCAGCTAGTTCTTCATATCTTGGAGCGAGGCTAGGTAATTTGCGGTTTGGAAAGACGGAGGGGAAAAAAATCTCAGTGTTACAGGTGTGAAGAGGCAATTAGCTGTCTGTCTGAATCAAGGTCATGATTGTTATCTGGTAATGGTAGTTCATTTTCTCATCCTCTCTTTATAGCCAAATGTAGTCTTTAGACTTTAAATTGACAACGCAGCGATCTGATTTAGCTCGTGTTTCATTAGCGTCTCCATTCCTCAGAGCGGTCGTTTTTTATTACAGAGGATGGTACGAGCGTGCAGCAGGAAGAGGAAGAGATGGATAATGAAGGGTATCGAAGAATGAGTCATTTTCAGTGAATGCATTTTCTTTAGTTTATCGTTACCTCCTGAGGGAAAGTTCTAGCTATCAGTAACAACCTGCAACACTTTTCTAGCTAGTTGTAACATCCGGTGATTTCTTTATAAACTAGCTTTAAATCAGCACATTTCCATCAACAGTAAAGAGAAAAAAAGTTCTCATCATGGGCCGAAATTGGCAGCTAATTTAGCGAGCGGCTAACGGTGGTCAAGTGTAAAATACTACAACGTGCTAGCACAAATCCTACAATTGTGAGTTATTTTAAAAACTAACATCCAGTCAGCTCCGCATCTTAACCCGAAGTCAGTCGTGAAAGAACATTCACCGCGACAAATGGTTAGGAAATGGCTGGATTTGTTTTACTTAATTACTTTTAAGCTTTCGTACGAGTAAGTGGTTAGAATTAGTGGTAAACTGTTGGACTTTGTAAGTCGTTACAATTAAAATAGTTGCATTTTATAAAAGTCGTTATTGCCGGTGTTCGTCGATCGATCACGTCATGAAAAATTTGCGTGAAGTTGACGGACGTCGTGAGCGTAAGTCATTCGGATTTCGGTCCAAATCTGCCGAATAATAGCTTAAATAAAACATTACTATTTATTTTAAAATCACTAAAATATTATTTCTTCATGAGAGTGCATTCCTTCCAGGAAGTTTTTCGAACCTTCCAGCGAGAAGAATAATCGGATTGTTCCTAAAAAAAAAAAAAAAGAAGTCATCTAGAAGAGACGGCTGTCTGTCGGCTACACCGAAGAACATGGTGGGGTCCTGATGAGGAAATATGATTTTTTTAACCATCATCCATATTCTCTTGGTTCACACAAACACGCTGACCGTTCGTCGGCAGCGTGCCGATTCCTGACGTCCGAACCCGATTCGAAACAAACGCAGTCGAGCAAATTGCCAGCGAGATCTCGTCATCCAATTTGTCTCAACAGAAGTAGAGGGACGTCATGACGGTGACCCTTCCTGCGTCGTTATTTCCCTCCGACATATCCTGCTCGGCTATTTCCGAGACGACGGAGAGAGAGAGAGGGGTGGTGTTGTGGGATAATGGTATTGGTGTCAAATTTATTCCTTCCCCATCTACCTCGTCTCTGTGAAAGCAGACATGCGGCGAGGTCGCGGGGTCAAAGCGTGAGGAGACAGCGTCGTGTGCGAACTGTCACGCTTCGCCACCTACTCTGACACGCGCCGTGCCGTTTGTCGTCTGTCCGACATGCAAATTGTCCCGGGCCCGCTGTCACGGAAAAGACGCAGCTGCCGAGAAACGAGAAGAAGGAGAAGGAGGAAACGAGCCCACCTGTAACCGCTGAAAGGAGTGATGGACAAGCGTTCAGAAGCGACGTCGAGAAACACCTCGCTTTCGCAGATTCCTCTCGGGGACCCGGAAAACCCAAAGCTTTCGCATCAGGAACGCAGCCGGAGAGGAGAAAGGCCACATCAGCCGTCTCATCTGCTTCTTGAATTAATGGCTGCAATCTCGTCATGTGCGTTGAGGCGCCTTTCGTAAAAACGGTCTGTTTCGCGACAAAGCAGCGCGAGGAACAAAAATAAATCAAATTAACAATAAAATTCTGCATCGCAACAGTCAAAAGTCAAAATTCGCACTCACACACACACACACGGAGGGCTGGAGCTTGAGGTCGTAACCTTTCTTACAACTTACTGGTAAGAAATCTTTTTGAATTACGGGATTTCATATGAATCATTAGAATTCGTGTCAGATTGTTGGATTTGAAAATAAACGATTCCTTCCAACGTTCTTTTGGGGGTTTTTTTTAACCGCGATTTAGATTTACAGTATAATCCATTTGAAATATTCCAGATTTAGACTTATTACAGACAGACGAAAATTGAAATGCATTTAAACATCTTGTTCATTATCTGAATTATATTAAAATCTAATTCTAACACGTGTCCGCTACTGACACGTGCGCGCGCACTCTCTCATGGTCTCCCTTCACACACACATTTCCTCCACTCTATATGAAGGATGAAATATAACCCCGACGCTTTTTTCCTTTCTTTAATGATATGACTCTTCTCTCATGGTATAATTTTCCTCCAGGCAAATATATTCATCCTCCACCTTTCTAATCGCGTGGGACGTTTTGCATAAATCCGCCGATATTCGCCGAGAATCAAACATATCAAAGGTTTCCTGTCTTTGAAGTGTGGTGGTCCCTAATTTCAAAAACAGATTCTGATGATAAATAAATGCATTATTTATGATCCAGGAGAGGAAAACAACACTCGGAATGCGCGGCCACATTTGAAAAATGTCATCCGAGGCGGGACGGACGCGTCTCTCCAGTGCACGCCTGCCTTTTCAGCTCAAGATACAAAGACCGAAGTGAAAATAACACCACATGGATAATTATTTATTCGGGCCGTGGACGTAATTATCATCGTGTACAATGTTAGTTTAAGAGCTGACATATGCTAATGAGTACACAAATCTCTTACGCTGTAACGCATTCTTGATTAGATGGGAAAATTTTACTCAGGGAACAGAATAGCACAGTTAAACAAACAAACAAACAAAATCAGGGAATAGAATAACACAATCGAATAAACAAAAAAATAAATTACTTTGGTACAGTTTAAAATGTCTAAGAAAATATAAAATTTTGGTGCACTTGGACGTTCTCCAAGTCTCTGCTTTCTCCCTGTTCACATTTTCCCAAATAATTCGAAATCTCCACAGCGAAACATACAGCGATCGTGTCACGCGTATTCTGTACCCCTTCAAAAATAACACAATTAAATGGTTTTAAAGTATCAAAATACGTTAAGTGGAAAATAATAAAACCAGTAAATATTTAAACCTTTTTTTTTTTTTTGCTGGTGCCATTTTTGAGCCAGATGAGAGCCGGTTCTTTGGCTGTCGAAACATGAAGAACTGGTTCGAAAGCGGTCCTGGTGGAAAAGGGTTAACGGAGATCTTTTTTTTTTCCCCTCGTTCTAGTTTTCGACGCACAGGTGTTCCTAATTTAGTGGCCAGTGGGTGTATGTACCGTTTACCTCAGATATACCGAACACAGAGTATATAAGAATATTTTTATGAATCGCTTTCTTATCGAAATGCATCGTGCGGTAATTCCCGGTGAGCTCACTCATTCACTTCTTCTTCTTTCAATCGCTTTCATCCCACACCGGAGGCCTCGCTCTTCACACAGGCGTGTTATGCATTAACGCCGCACCGAGGCTAATCCGACCCCCCCCACCACCCAGGTTTAAATTTCAAACCACTTCACACTTTCACAGCTCAGTCGTTAGAGCGCGTGCTAAAAACGCCACCATTAGGCAGCCAAGTGTGTCTAAAGCGTCCTCTATAAATCGCTCCTGTGAGCTGCCACTCACGGCTCTGGCGTCTAATGCGGCCTTTACTTGGTAATTAGTGACGAGGTGAGAGGAAGAGACGAAAGAGTGCGTTCGCAGAGGGCGGGTGGAGGTCAAACGTCTCGGCGAACTACCAAGAAGTGTTTTTATTCCGTTACGATCTGCAGGGTTTATTTAGAAAGGACACGTTTCGCTACGTAAGAGATCCACATAAACAACCACTTAGCATCACGTGTTCGGTGTCCACGCGAGACCACGAGATCGGCACGCTCCGGCGGTATTCGGAATTTGATCACGGCTTCGACTTTACAGGCAGCGACATGTCGCTGAAGTGCATTCGGCTACCAGTTGATGCTAACTTTAATAAGCGTGTCATTTTAGTCAGACAATCGAATTTGTTAGTAATTATCCAACACTGAGAAAAACGTCGATATTCAAGAGATTTCTTTCTGGTTTTCACTTCGTGTGACTTTACATTTATATTTGCTGTGTAACAGCTAAGTGCCAGCTTGCTAAATCACAATTGTTATTTAGTAATAAATATATATATATTTTTTTTAATTTTCAGTAAATTACCAACGTATGCGAGTTTAACACTGGTGAGCTTGATGTTTGTATCTTATTCGTACCTTCAGATTGCCTGTGGAAGCTCTAAAGATTGTGCGCCAATTTCCACTTAGTAAATTTCAGTTTTCTTTAGAAATTCTGAGGTAAAAATGTAGATAGTCTCGTTTTCAGTGTCACTCTTAAACGCTTGTTCGTCGTCCAGATAAAAGACATAACGAAAGACGAAAACTGAAAAACTACTTTTTTCTAAAATTCATACAGATGACAGTTAGCGGCATTTTAACGCTAATAAAATGGAAATGATGACGCATTGTAATGTACGTATCGAAAGTCCAGGAGATAGAAGGATGAACGGATGGATGGATGAATAGATACAGAATGAAGGAGGAGGCCAGGAACGGGGATTGATGTATTTCAGACGTGTAACAGTACTACAATGGCCGCCGTGTGTGTAAGTGATGAGCTCTGCTCCTTGGAGTGTGTTCGCTTTAACCTCCGAGTCACAAGGTTATTTCCACACACAGCGGCCTGTGATTAATGATTAACGCTCCTCAACTCACCTTTATCTCCATCAGCGTTAATTAAACGAAGGTCAGCTTCGGCCTGCTTCCACATAATAAATCACCTCCGGGCCTCTGTATGCGCTCTTTACACTTTCCCCACGTCGCAATACTGTTTTTTTTCCCCCCCCAACATCGACTTCCCCTCTCCACTTCCCCTCCGTTTAATCCCGGGTGCCATCTTAAGGGCCGTTTTATTACTTTATCAGCTCGAGTGAACTTCATTAGATGAGGAATCGAGTAAACAATACCGAAGACCGAGGAGCATGACTTACCCAGAAGGCATCATGTTGTTTTGCTTTTTTTTAATCTCGCTGTGTAAGAGATTGGTCTGAATATACAAGCCTGAAAAGCTAAACTTCAACTGAGCTTAGCATAAAATAATCGTCTTCATCCGTTTTCCTAAAAGCCATGCTCTCTGTGACCTACGTGCTAGCTACTACGTGCTAGCCAGCTAAACAGGGCCCTTTTTAAGTAACTTAACACCACACATGAAGAAAAGGTCAATGTTACGCACCACTTTATATTACTTTCGCGTCCACTGCGCCTTTATATTTGTTTAAAAGGCTTTGCTAGCTAGGTAATATTTAACTTTAGTCATATGGAATGTTTCAGGAAACATTTAAAACCAGATCTGAGGGAAATTATGATATACCAGACTATCATTTTCTTGTTTTTATTCCAATTGTTCCCTTATTTCTGCTTTAGCGCTAGCTAGCTAGGTTTTTTTTTTTACCGTGCTATTTACATGGTCGCTCACTGACTAGTTTGCCAGCTAGCTAGATCATAATTTCATTTTGTTGATTAATAATTCCTCAGCACATCTGAGGAAAATATTTTGCTCTTTGTTTTCCCCGCCCAAACACTGTGCTTTACGCTACCGGTGTAAAATACTTAATGGTTGCATGCTGTCAGTTACGTGCTAGCTAGATTAATTGCCATTTTTAACAGTATGGAGTCTTTTCCCAGTAATTCACCAACACAACTGAGGGAAATGTTGATGTTTCAGACAACTTTGTTTCATTTTCAAGGATACTGGCTGTACAAAAAAACAGCTCAAGTTAAGAGACTTAACAGCTAAGTGCTAGCTAGCTAGTTTATATATATATA
>JAQQZR010000033.1:1230300-1242108 GCA_030068235.1 Notoglanidium macrostoma
GCAGTTGTCTCTCTCACGCACACACACACACACTCACAAACACACACCTTCTCTCAGCGAGTCATCCGAGGTAGCTGAACCAAGACATGCTAGGTACGCTTTAGAGTTTAGCAAACTTGTACTCTGAAAAGTCGCACCGAAATGGCAAGCAACGGACAGAACTGTAGCTACAGGCAATAACTGGCTGTCATGGTAACCGAACAAGATCAGTTCTGACAGTTCTACATTTACCTGGTTTGCTAAATGCGATGGTTTGTTCATTAATAAATTGAAAACTGTAATAGTTGGCAAACTGCTGCGGTCTAAGAGAAATAAAACAAACTTTGGAATACGCTTCCAATTGGCGCGGTGACGGTAATTCCGCTTCTTCACGCCACCCTGTTGTTGATTATTTTCCCTGCAACAGTGTGTGTTCTGTTCCTTACGCGTCACCGTCAGGACATCCACTTGGCTAGCTAGCAGTCTCACTGTCCAGCATTACCAAGTAACCGAACATGGTTTGCTTGATGTTAATTTTGAATAACACACCAAGACGCTATAGAAATGCATCACCTCTTCTTGCTCAGAGAACGTCTACCGTCGCCTCATTGGCTAAACACCATGCAAGGGCATGGTCTCATTTGCATAAATTTGAACGCTGAACTTTTGCGCCGTACTGCTGAACAAAGCATCATAAATCATAACAATTAACAGTTACGAGAGACCAGAGCGCAACAGTCTCGTAAAGGAGGAGGGGCTTAAAAACAAGCCGATGCCTATGACTGGCTGCTACTGAAAATGTGTTTTCTGTACATTCCGCTACAATATCACGCGGACAGGAATTCTCTGCAACCCTGCAAAACTGGGATGTCGTCACCTCAGAGCTTCTCTTCAGAATGTTCAACGTTTCCACTGAAGTCATTGTTGCTGCTCTTTTTCCTTTCTCCTCGTGTTACTGAAAGGCCTCGTGTTTCTATTAGGACGTTCTCACCCTGGGGGCATTGATACCAACCAATAATGTGTCACAGTGACGTCCCACAGAACAACTCGGAGCTTTCATTCGGAGTGTGGGATGATGTGCAACCCAGGACAGAAAGAGTGTTCAATACGGTCTTGCCAAATCACCCAACCCTTGTTGGAATCCGCTCAGCCATCTTAAGGGCTCTTCTGTTATTTCAGGATCATGAGTTACCCAAAAGGCGATGTGATCAGACGTGTTTTGCTATAGAAGATGGTGGATAAAGCTAGAAACAGAAGCAAATACTTATACTTAAGGCCATATTCAGAGTAAAGTGAGTGATTTCATACAGGATCGGTATTCAGACCTCAGACTTGACTACAGAAATCACACAAGACATCAGCTTGAGCAAGGAATAGTAAGTTTGACAGTTTGACGTAACCCTGATAGGTCATGCCGAAATGTATGTTTTGGGCTGTAAATACACTCAAATGCCGAAAATTTTACACTAAGAATTATGGTATTATTCACAATAAGTGAAAATCAGAGGAGACATCTTAAACGAAGCTCACGTAAGGTGACGCTTATCCTTCAAAATGCGGGAATGTTTTCTTCACAGGAGGAATATCAAACAGGAAAACTGACTTGCGTGTGAGTAATCCCAACCCAACTGAATATACATACGACTCTTCTGGACTGTCTCCAAACACACTGCTGTAGAGTGTTATCCTGGTCTCTGTCGCTGTGGAGCCAGAGCCTATCCTGGGAAGAGTTGGCGTGATTGTAGTTATGACTGATAATAAATACAGCCCCGGAAGTCCTACCGAGGCTAAACTGGAGTGGTGTGAATTGACCGGAGAGCTTAGCGGAGTAAGGAAAAAGATCCGTGTTTGCACAGGCTGTCACCAGTCAGCATTAGAGGTCAGGAAATGCAAGAACCACTAAACTCTAAACAGGATCAAAATCGTTTCGGTAAACACTTCAGAGCTGTTTTGTGGTTGTTTGTGGGCAATTTTGCTGAAGTGAGAATGTGTCTTACCAAAATAGAGAACATCCAAGATACAAGTAAGCCATGTGATGAAGCTGGGTTACTGTTACCATGCTGAAGTTTTCAATAACAGCATTTCAGGTTTTATTCCTCTCATACCAAATCAAGTTTCCATCAATTACATTTTATTTTAACAATATATTAAAGAATGGCATGTCATACTTTTTATTTACTTTTTAGTTCATGTTGTAACTTACTCAATGCAGGAAACAGCTGTACCTTCACCAGTCTCTCTTTTATCTAAAGTAAGAGCTTTAGCATGGTCGGGGTCATGGTAGATCCAGAGCCAATCCTGGGAACACTGGATGTGAAGTGAAATACACCCTGGGCTTCTCAGGGTACCATCTACAAGAACATTCACATACGGGAAATTTAGAGTGATCAGTCCACTCAGGAGGTCCGGGGAAACCGGAGAAAACCCATCCAAAGGCACTGAGAACATCTAACACGCTATTCGGAATGAAAGCCGAGTTCAGGGTCCCCGGAGACTGCACTGAGGCAGAAGTGCAATCCACTGATATCAACACTTGGTATCCTCAATGGTATACCATATTTGTCTCTGAAGTTATATTTAGTTATATTGAGGAACAAAAGGAAATCTACCTTCTTTCTGAAAGTGTACTTAAGGCCCTATTCTACCATGTAAGATATGGTCTTGCATCTTAGAGAGAAATCATTGGAACTGGATCTTAAATCTGTCTCGGATACTTAAAACCGATGACCACTGTCGTCTTCCATATCGACTTGGATTTGCTCATCGGAGTTGTGCAATTTCTCAAAGCAGAACATTGCAAAATCAAACCAAATTAACCACTCTGGCCAGTATCTCGATCCCCGGCTGCAGGAGATCATCAGGGAGCTCTGAGATTTGGCGCTGTTGCTCTCACGCAACCACTCACCACTTCCCATATCCTCTCTCCAAGGGCACTTTAGTGGTCAGAGAAGTGAGGGCACATACAGACATTCTGGCTGTGGGATTCTCTCTTTCAGCCCTCTCTGGCTCGCTTCCTCTCTTTTGTTCTCTCTCTCTCTCTCTCTCTCTCTCTGGCATACAGACTGGCACTTGAGTAAATCATTTGTAACAGATCAGAGGAATGTGGCCAGATTTTAACCTCCTCTTCTCTTCTAGACTCTTGCCCTGTTGCTTAATCTGAGGCGTTGTCATGTCGGGTTTTTATTTTTTTGAAAGTTTAACTTATTTAAATAAAGACTTTCCTTTTTCCTCTGGCCTAAACTGAGCTGCCATGTTGGTCTTACTGTAAGGATTTGTATCATCATAAAACAATATTATAAAATATAGGATTATACATAATACAAGCACACACCACAGTGGTACCACTAACACTAGCATTCACCAAGCATTTAGCACCAAACGTCATCCTTCATACAAAACTAATTCTCCACCTTAATGTCCTCATTCACCAGCAAACTCCAATTTTCTATTGACCACCAACATACTATAACAAAAACCAATATTCATCATCTAATACCACCATTTTATCCTCAACAACAATCTAGAACGCCAGTATTGTACACAGAACACCAACACTCACCATCAAATGCTAGCATTCTCCATCAAACACCTACATTTACCAACCCTTTCAGTAAATACCAAACAGCAACATTAACACCAATATACTTGTCAAACACAGATAGATATTCTCCACCAAGCACCATCAAACATCAACATTCTCCAGAAAGCATCAACACTCGTATTTTCCATGTTACGCCAACACGCACCACTAAGAACATCATTTTCCCCACAAACACCACCGATATTTCCACACTTTCTTTACCACAATTGTCCATCAAACACCATACTTTTTGTTTTTACTAAACACAAAGAAACTTTATTAAATACCAACACGTTTTTTTTTTTGTTTTGTTTTTTACCAAACACTAAACTTAAAACTGCATTAAACTTTATACACCTGCATTTGTAAGAAATAAACAAACACTGAGAAATCACCATAATCCAAATATCCCAAGCCGCAATCGGGTGTGTATTATGAAACATATTCCTAATGTATTGTCAGCGTTAAATAGTCAAACACAGTTGAGGTCAGACTTTTAAAAATTATCCATACACACCTAACATTTGGTTAAATGTCCCTTAGTGAGTTTCACCTTGACCAGACGCTTTTGGTAGCCACCAACAAGCTTCAGGCAGATTTCTGGTTGGATATTTGACCACTGTTCTTGGCAGAGTTTAATTAAATGTGTGTGTTTTCTGGCACAACCCCGACTTTTAAGCACAGTGTGCATATTTTCGACAAGGTTGAGGTCAGGACTTGTTTTAAGCTCAATGTTAGCTTGCTTTATCCGTTCCACAACCAGCTCTGGTGCTCGTTTGGGGTCATTGTCCTGTTGGAACACCCAATTGTTTTCAAGTTTCAACCATCTCACTGATGGTTTGAGGTTCTGCTGAAGAATTCTGAGGTTGTTCATTATTACATCCGCTTTGTGCAGTGCACCAGTTCCACTGGCAGCAGAACAGCCCCAGAGCGACATGCTTCCTCCACTATGCTTAACAGTTGGGACAGCGTTCCACAACTCAATCTTTGTCTCACCTGAGCATAAAACTTCCCTCCAGAAGGCTTTTTCATTGTCCATGTGGTCAGCTGTAAAGCTTGAAGGTGTAGATTTTAGAGCAGGAGCTTCTTTCTGGACGGCAGCCTCTTAGTCCATGGTGATGGAAAACTCTCTTGACTGTAGACGGTGTTCCAGCAGCTTCCAGTTCATGGCAGGCCTGTGCCTTGATGGTTCCTGGGTTGTTCCTGACCATCAGAACCAGTTTCCACTCAGCTGAATTAATTATTGCAGTGGGTATATGTATATTTTTCACCCTGTATGTATTATTGGGACCCTGGGTTGATTTCAGAAAATAAATTAAAACTAACTTTTTTCAAGGAATTCTTGATAAAGCATCAACTTTCTTCAGCGTCTTTATAGCCTTCAAACCTCAACATGCAGTACCATGCGAGTTGGGACACAGCCAGGGTGTCTTTCATTCTTTCATTTGGAAGAAAACAGACCCCACAACGGAGTGCTGAAGCTTTAATCCGTAAAAGCCGAGCTGTGTACCAAACACCAAGGTGCCAACCTGTTCCTCCTGCGGCGAATCATGAGACCGAGCCTGCCACGCTCACTCCTTTTATCTGCGTCTCCAGGAGCGTGTTCTTTCTGCCCTGATGCTCACACAGACGTGAAGGAGAATAATTGGAGACGTTTCTCCTGCACGGGTCACTAAAAAAGGCCGCGGTTCAGTTTAAAGGCGGTCTAGGAATGTGAGCATGACGAGAGAGCGTGCCGTGTGGCTCCTGTCTGTACTTTTAAGTGGATGGTGAATTTGCGAATCGGAAAACCTGTAGAAGTTCGCGACCGGGTAGAGAATTTCAGTAGAAGCGTCTAGCAAACGTATTCAGCTAAAAAATACTATGTAGGACAGGATAAAAAAAAAAAAAAGCATAACTTTTAAAACGTTCTTATGTATTAATCTAAATACAAGTATTTCCGGGTCACGTAGCTTTGAGTAGCTGTGTGCGTTTTCTGCTGTAAGCATTTCTTTCAGACGGGTTCTTTAACCCAAATGCTGACGAGGCAGGTTTTGCAGTTGCAGATGGACAATCAAAATGTCTTTCCATTTATTTATTTTTATGCCTTCCACTGTCAGGGAGCACTTTATGGTTCTTTGCTTACGACGTTTTATGCCGGTGTAGTTTAGGACAAATCCACACTCGGACGTCTATATAAGTATAGACACTGGAAAGGTCCATTGGCTGTATTTTGGCAGCAGAAAAAGATACTTTATTGTCTGCAGAGTAAAAAATTCTCCTCGGAGAGAAGCGTCTCGAATGCACACAGACTCCATGCAGACTAAATGAAGTTTGTCGATGGTAAATCTAGCAGTAGGGGGAAACTGGACGTGTCCCAAACGTGGAGAAATAAAATTCCCCCTCCATTCACCCGGACAGCACGCACACACACACACACACACACTTATCTTTTGTTCCACTCAGCAAACAGTATGTGTAGTCTGTGAGAACTGAAAACAGACTCTCGTTTGTGTTAATGAAGGATGACAGGTGCAGAAATCTCAACACACTTCTCCTTTTTTTGTAACTAAATCAAATCCACTATTTTTTCCACTTTTTTTAAGTGCAGTTTAATAATAATGCAAAGGTAAAGCAAAGATGGATGAAACAAAGGCAGATTATCAGTACATTTTTTTTTTTTTTTTTTTTTTGCATTTTTGATATACATTTGTATATCTAGGTTTTTTCTTTTTTTTTTTAGTAATTATTTAGTAATTTTGTTTAGCAGTTTAGTAAAAGAGCAAAAACAATTTAAATTGCAGGTGGTCTGTTAATAGTTTTCATATTTTATTTTATACGATACTATTAAATACTTTTTATAAGATACTGTGGTCAGTATTATAGTTGAATAATAGAAAATAAAGAGGCAGATATTTTAAAAACATCGCATTAGTGTTTGCAAAAGTTGAATATGAAATGAAATAATCAACTTTTCTTCTTTTTTTTTTTTGCGAATGTTTTACAGCAGTTTAGAAATGTATCCGTCTAGAAAAACAGTTTAAATGAAACGGTGTACATTTTCTTTTTACCTTTTTCTTTGGGCCGGGGAGGAACATTTCCCATGATTCACTGGGAGTGAACATCAGTTTTAAAGCTCAGAAATTTATCTGATGCTAAATTTAAACGATTCAAATGCAACGCTGTCACTTGGAGACTAGCAGACTAGTAGCTGGGCTTTAAGATACGATTTTATGTATTGTTGTTTAATTTGCTTTAAATCCCGTGATTTATTTGAGTGTTCCTCTGAAACAGTAGCCCTGGGAACAGAGCCAGAGTTTAATATTTACATTAAACCCCCCAGAAAACCTTCTTTCCACTCGCTGTGGCTAATATTTAAGCCCCTAGGATAAATTCTCCACTCTCTTCGAGACAGCTGGGGATTAGTCACGGCTACTTGTGGCAGAAATGTACAGCAAATGGGATCATAAATATTTAGATTACAGCCTAATATTCTGAGTGACGTATCAAGTGTGGCCACGAACCGACACCGTGGCAGCGTAGAACAGGGCCGAACCGAAATGCTAGGAGAAATATCGGACATAAATAGGAAAATTGCACGATGATCGTCCTACCTCGAGCCACGTTTGTGTGTCTGAAGTTAGCTTTCACACAAGAGCTAAAGGAGAGATGAATGTTTTCTCTTCTCAAACACACACAATTCAACCAAGTTCAGATGTGTTCATTAGCTGGTTAGTTGAATCAGGTGTGCTGGGAGAAGGGAAAACAGCAAAATGTGCCAGGAAAAAGTTACCTCAGGATCAGGATTGAGAAATGATTCTCTAACATATTTCACGAATGCCTGTTTTTACAGAAAAGTTGTTATTATTATTATTATTCTTCACATGATTCATTTATTTTACACGTGACTCGATTTTCCCGATATTTCCATATGTGATTCTTTCACACGATTCATTTATTTTAACATTATTTCCCCCCACATTCATTTATATTCAGATGTGATTCTTTACACGCGCGACATTCATTTTCACGTGCGACCTTTTCACACGGGATTTGTTAACTTTCACGTGATTTTTTTTTTTTTTGCACGTGTGACTTTTGACAAAAGATATATTTATGTTCCGTGTGACTCTTTCCCATGATTCACTTATTTTTTTTAGATGGATTTATTTTCATAGACGAGCCTTTTACACATGGTTCACTTACATGCATGTGATGTTTTATGCATGATTCATTTATTTTACATGATTCCCCGATACTTTTTTTTACATTGTGATGAAAACGAATCATATGAAAAAAATCATGGGAATATAAGTGAAATGTGTTAAAATCATATATATGTGTGTGTGTGTGTGTGTGTGTGTGTGTGTGTGTGTGTGTGTGTGTGTGTGTGTGTCGTCTAAAATGATGCTTGTTACAAAAATCAAGTGTGGAATAATAAAACCATGTGTTGCAGATGTGAAGTTAAGTTCGTGCGAATTTTCTGTTAGGGTTAGAGCCTAACGTAAACTGAGCCATGCTGTTCCAGATTTAGTCACACACACAAACACACACACGCGCGAGCGCGCGCGAGCGCTAAACCGCTGATGTTGCACGTTTTGTGATTAGGGAAACGTTATTCTAATTTAGGATGCGTTCATGTTCAGTTTATCGTGGGTGTGCACGAGCAGACGCCCTGAGAGAGAGACAGAGACTGAGAGAGAGAGAGAGAGAGAGAGAATCACTCCGCTTACCCGAGAAACTCTAAAGCAGTCTCGCGCTCTCACCAGGTTTACACCAAAACGCTTTTCTTTTTTTTTTTTTGCATCCCTGTGGTTTTTGCGCATTGATGCACTTGGAGTGTGGTGATGATGATGATGATGATGATGATGCAGGACCGGAAATAGCCTGCAGTGCACGACTTCTACGCCCCGGGGAGGTGGCGGCGGGCCGGTGGTGCGCGCGCGCCAGTTCCCGGTGCGGATCTCTCATCATCATTCACGGAGTTTCTCTTTAATCCTGAGAGGACATGGCTCGTGAAGGAAGGACCTGGACTGCACGGCTCGTGCTGTCTGTGTTTATTCTCATTTCGGCACGTCTCGAGGTGAGCGAAATATATATTTTTTAAAGAATCAATGCACCATGCACCTCAGATCATTATTATTATTATTATGATTATTACTATTATTATTCACACGCCATGTCTACACCCTACAAACTACACACTAATATAACCTGTAGCGTTATTTACATGATTACATGACGTCATAACGCTGATTTCTACCCCAGGTACCAGGATGCGCACAATCATAATTAAAAAAATGTCATTATTTGACATTCGTTGTTTTCAAACAAACGCAAGCTGCATTATAGGATTTTATTTTCATAAAAATGTGTTTCTTATTTCCGAATAAAGCAGTCCGGTTTCCTACAAACGCAGTTTATTTGCAATAGTCTACACTTTTTGTCTTTGGCTGTGTTTCCACTCTTAAGTTTAGATTTTTTAAAAATGTTTGTAAGTGACGTGATGTAAGGATACGTTTATTTAACGCGTATGGAAGGAGTAAGACTTTAAGTTTATGTTTTAGGACGTCGCAGGAAAAAAAAAGAGGCTGTGAGGGAACGACTGTTTACAGCTGCTATAACATAAGCGAGAACCTACATGAGGTGCAACTCTAAATGGATAAAAATATGACGTGTCATAAGCTACAAAAATTGTAATCGGTGCCAACTCGCTGTGGTGTAAGAGGAATAAAGCTGTCACCTTTTTTTATTTCATTTTTTAGAGCACTGAATCCAGTTCTCCCTCGCTGCTGGAAGCTCTCCGCTTACCTTCAAACACAGGTGAGAGCTCTGCATTAACGTGCACTAATGTGACACTGTGAGAGAAGGCCGTTCTGGAACGGGTTCCATTTTCTACTATGGAAGGTTCTGGAAACAATTGAATTCCTTTTTTTTTTTTTTGCTTGTATATCTACTACACGTAAAAAAATAAATAAATACATAAAAATCCTGATACAATTCTGTCCGTTTTCTCGTAGCTAATTTCCACTAGTTGAAATGCTAGTTTCACTTGAGCTCATGACCGTTTGTGTGATCTTAACTTTCTTTCATTCTTATGTACGTTTTCCGTCCTTTCTTCTTTTCTTTCCTCGACATCCAACGCATAACTATAGCCGTCCTTAACCATTTCTTTCTTTCTTGTTCTTTACATATACACTGCATCTGTCTATCCAGTCATCCAGTCCTCTTCCACCCAGGGTTCACACACACACACACACACACGTGCGTCACGCCGCATGTTTACTCTTATCAGTGTAACGTGTTTTGGCAGCTGTATAACGTTCTCCTCTCACTCACACTGATTTGGCAACATAGTAGTGAAACTTGAAACCCGTAACTCATCTGTATACAGGAGCTAAAAGACGCCCGTGTCCCTGTGATTGACAGGGGAGACAGGAATGGAATGGAGAATGGAGACCACAATCTTGATATTTTTAGGGTTTAGCTCCCTCCCAGTCTCTCTTATGAATAGATCCTCTTCACATAAACACTCAATTAGTCTTTAATCACGGTTAATTCAGTCTTTGCCATTACGTCCATCCCACTGTACTTTCTTCGTTTTACAGAGTACGAGATCGTGGCTCCGTACGAGGTGGACCGTCACGACTGTTACGTTTCCCACGCCGTCGCTCATCATCATCGCAGGACGCGCTCGCTGGAGGATCACGGGATTGACCTCGCCTCCACGGCCCACTTCCGGCTCCGCGGTCTCGGGCAGGACTTCCGCATGGAGCTACGTCCCTCCGTCGGTCTCGTCGCTCCGGGATTTACCATCCAAACTCTGGGGGAAAACGGCACGGAGACGCTGGAGACCTTCCCCGGAGAAGATTTCTGCTTCTACCAAGGGTCACTGAGGTCAAAGGTCAACACTACGGTGGCGTTATCGACGTGTGCGGGGATGGTGAGTCGGCTGTTCGTGTGAGGAGTTCCCAGGCCGCAGGGGTGTGGCCGTAGATCAGGACGATGTTCTACCACGATGATACGAGCAGATTTATTCATAAATTGTTTGCGGGCGCAAAGAATTTGGTAATTTCACGATTAAAGTTAGCGCAGGCAAATTGCTATGGTATAAAGGAGGAATGAAGCGCTTCTGGATGTATAGGAAAATAATCATCGAACGGGTGGGGCGATGAAGTAGTTGCCACGGAGACGTGTCCCGATGATCTCTTATACCACAGCAATTTGCACGTTTGTGTCCTAGAATGAAGACACGCAAAGCAAAAGAAAAAAAAGAATGGATGATGGGCTGAGAGAATGAGTGACAAAAATGTGCCATCAGATTTCTCATGACTTTTTCATCAAATTCTTTGTAACCACATAAATTCAGGGTCAGCGAGTGTTTACTGGAGGACAGAGACTCCTCTGTGAGTCCCAAAAGACATGGATTTTCCCTCGCTGGTCCTCGGCGTTTAAGTTTACCCGTCGTTGGATGGGGACTGTAGCGCTTTAAGTCTTCAAGCGGCGCTTTTCACTTCACACGTCTTTGTCTCGCTGTGTTCTATGACCGCTCGTTAGTGAACCTCGCTGTAACAGTAATAAATATGCAGCATGTCGCTGTACGTTTTGTAGCAGCTGAATAATTTGGAGTTTGACGCTAACGCTCTGCTAGATGGCGCACATCTCAAAACGGACTTCTGACACCGTAACACGCGAAGGCATCTCTGACGAGTAACTACCCTCGGCATGCACTCGTAGCCAGCTAGCGTACTACTGTGTTAGCTAACCACGGGTTCCCGTAATACAGTAGTGTGCGCTTTAGGACGTGGCCATGAGGAGACTCACACGCTCACTCGCGAAGTCATTGTTTATTCGTTTCATCCATTTCAGCCACGTCTTCTCTTTATCTGCTCTGGCAGCTGGACATTGTTATTGTTGCTCTCAGATGGAGCTGGTTAAAAGCTTTGTGGTTTCCAGAGACAAATATCGAGAAGCACCATGGTTTCATTTGGGAAAAAAATGTACTGAGTGAATGAGGGCACTTGGTAGGGTCCCTAAAAAATCGCATCGTGGACAATTTAAAGAGCTTTGGCATTTTTAAAGTTACTTCTATGTCTGGTTCGTTGTGACCTGTGTTTTAGAAAAGGAGGTGTGGCCTTTGTATCTCCACCCGTCAGTCTGAATGAAGGAGGCGTGGCCTTTGTTTCTCCACCTGTCAGTCTGAATGAAGGAGGCGTGGCCTTTGTTTCTCCACCTGTCAGTCTGAATGAAGGAGGCGTGGCCTTTGTTTC
>JAQQZR010000033.1:1266215-1290648 GCA_030068235.1 Notoglanidium macrostoma
GTCTCAGTTACACACACACACACACACACACACACACACACACACACACACACACACACACATTGTTCTGACACACCACAGTGGCACACATCAGCCTGGTCTCAGGTACACACACACACACACACACACACACACACCGCTCTCACACACCACAGTGGTACACATCAGCCTGGTCTCAGTTACACACACACACACACACACACACACACACACACACATTGTTCTGACACACCACAGTGGTACACATCAGCCTGGTGTCAGTCACACACACACACACTCACACACACATATCACTGTGACACACCACAGTAGTACATATGAACTTGGTCTCAGATATGTGTGTTTGTGTGTAGTGTACAGTGTCGTGTGGTGGTGGTGTCCAGCTTCGCTCTGTTCAGTGTCTCCTCCACAGACGCCCGTCGTCCACTTGTTCCCTTCATCTGAAACCGGCTGCGTCTCAAATCTGCAACACCAACTTCTGCCCTCAGCAGCACACAGGTATACACACACACACACACACACACACACACACACCTTTCTGTCTCTATGTCCAATTGTCTGTTTCTGTGTATATATCTGTTTATCTGTCTCAATCGATCAGTCTAACCATCTGGTTATCTGTCTGTCTCTTTACCTCTCTTCCTGTCTGTCTATGTGCATTACCTGTCCATCTAACTGTCTGATTTCCTGTCTATCTGTCTGTCTCTCAGTCTCTCTCTTTCCATGTTTTTATCTATTAGACATATTTAAGAATCTGAAACTACGTTTACTCGTTTGATGTGTGTGTGTGTTCTAGACACCGTGTGTAAGGACTCGTACAGTTGGTGTCACCTGGTGCTGCAGCACGGAGTGTGTAACCATCACCTGTACAGGACGCAGTGCTGTCTCTCCTGCTCAAACACCAACTTCTGATTGTCATCAGCAAATAAGATTACGGATTTGCACGTAGCATGTGAGACGCAGATGGACAAGACACACAAACGTGCGCTCACACACCCCATTTTCGTCTGTAGTGTGTGAGGAGCAGCTGACGTCAGACTGAGATGCTGGAATGTGTGGACATGTGTTGAAGATGGACACCGAGGACGGAGACATAGAGAGATCTCTGCAGTCCCTCACATGACGGGTGCAGCGTGAAGATGTAGGACACGCCCATTTCCTGAGATGGCTGTGATTTGGTTCTGCGAGTGTGTGCCGTGACGCGATGACGTCGCCATTTTGCATTGCACATAAAATGTAAAAGTGACTGTCTGCTTTTTGGAAACTTATATTTAGGAGAATGTTGAGCTTTGTGCCGTGGACTGACTGAAGAATCAGTTTCATAAGTTACACTGTTTGTATTAAAATGGAAATAAATTTTAAAAAGGATGATATAAATGTCATGGTTTCTATTTGAATAAACGTTAAACATCAAGGTAAGTTGTTTCACTAAGGCTTTTCCCATGACAATTTCAGGATTTGTTCTTACACAGTTTCACAATCATCATACACCTGAGTCAATCCTTGTGAAATCACCTGAGGCCTCACGACTGCTCAACTCGGATTTGCTTCATACTTTCTGAAAATAAGGAGACAATTCCCAGTAAACAGTGTGCTAAATTTCAGGCTTGTATCAGCATTAGTTTCTGAGATACAGAGGGTTCAAAAAGAGGGCGTGGTCATACGTTTACTGTTAAAATGAGTACTACAGAAAGATTTACAAGTTGTTACTTTTGAACTTCTCATACTAGATGCATGAAATTTTCAGGGATTGTTTTCTAGTATATGATGTCTTTATATCCTGAAAAAGAAGGCCCACAATTGCATATTTGCCAATTTATGTAGTGCTGAACATAGTAAAATGAAAATAAATGCATAAAATAATTTTCATGTTTTAGCTCTTTGTATCTCCATACTAAAGCACATCAGATCTTTAAATTTTTCATATCTATTACATTAGTCATATTTTTTTTGTTGTTGTTTGTTTTTGTTTTTTTTTAGCAACTAGGTGTGTGTCAAAAAATGAAACTTTCTGATTCATGTGTTAAAAATAAAGAAAAATATCATTTTGCAGCTATATTTCAAATACATATTCACCACTTGTGGATATGTATTTGGAATGATGCTACTTGACATGGCATGTTTAATTGCAAATGCACAAAAGATGCAGTTTGTATCATGGTATCAAATGTGCCAAATGTTCTACAACAAACGGAAGTGCAAAATACAGAGGCTTATGAACTACTTCCTACTACTGGTGATTTGAGGTGGATTTATCCATCTTTGTTCATACAAATTTCTTCATACAATCAGTTTTTCATTCTCATGCAGTTGATCTCATGCAGTTTCTGCACTTTGGACCCCCTCTAGTGACCATTTTCTTCCAGTCCATTCCAGTTGCAACCTTACGTGTAGTTGTCTGAGATACTGATGGGTGGCAGTAAATTTTTACGACTCCTTATTCTTAGTTGAGTTTTTTCGATTATTATTGATGATTCAATTATTATCAATGTGATGATGTACATTGGTAATGCATGTCTATGTTTATAATATTTACAGAGGTTTGCTTGGATTGTCATGTTAACCAGTAAAATGGGGTGTGATGCAACACCATAATCTGTATCTGTTCACTGCTCCAAATGTTTGCATCTGTTCACATATTCAGATTTACACCAAAAGTGGGTGTGGACATTTTTTCCTTTCTTTCTTTTTAATAATGTTAACCTTACCATTATACCCTAGAAACACTGGGGAAAAAACACAAGAAAGTCAATGCTGCTGGGGTACAAAATAAATGTATTTTCATTCGCATGTTATAATAATAAGAACATATCTTTTTTCAACTGAACTCCTTGTGGAACTTTCTGGAAAGCTTCCGATGTTCTATTTAATTTGAGTAATAAGTAAGCAAGCTGATCATGTATTAAACCAACAACATCTTTCTCAGATTAATGAACAGGTATTTAGGCATAGGCATATGAGATGTACTTTACTTTTAGCTTTTAGGTTTGTTAGGTTGAAACTACAAGGGCTCTCGGAGAGCGCAGACCTCCGCCAAGTGCGAGTCGACTCTTCTACGATATGCATATCTGCAGCTGCAACCTTTATATGTCTGAATTTATTTCCAAAGGAGTCATTGTATTTCTACACTGGCTATGTTTTATTACTATAGAACTTTACTGCCAGCTACTGGGTTTTAAGATGTATGGCATTGTTGAGCGCAGACTTAGACCAAGCCCAAGTGTCGTATCTTGCAACGTTAGTGAAACTGAAACTACATTTGCGGATCCACCCCGTGACTCGGATCCGCTTGAAAATGTAACGGGCCCTTCCCCGGCCCACGCTACACCCTGCCACCAAGTTTCATGGAAATCGGTTTTCCACAATCCTGCTTACAGTCAGACGAACACGCCGTAGTGAAAACATAACCTCCTTGGCAGAGGTAAATATGATGCGAAATAAATAGGTTTACCCGACTACATTGCTAAACTTACAAATTCTTTTCTAGCGCTTGACCGTGTGTAACTCTAACCTCGATCAGCTCCTCGGTTTGTTTACAATTTTCACCATTTTCTCAAGAAAGGATCAACTGTAAAAAAATTTCTCCTTCTACCAAACATTTTATTTTGTATTATCTGTGACTACAGCGTGAAGGCCTAAAACACTTATTTTGATTCCGTAAGGAGTTTAAAAATGGCGGACGCGGTGAGGTTTGTCGCTCCGTGCGCCCCCTAGCGGTCTTCTCCGTAAATGAAGCCCCGCTCGGCTCCGGCTCAGGAGAGCAGAGGGAAGGAAAGATGGCGGCCGGAGCCGAAGCGGCCAGTAGCGGCGGCCGCAGCAGCAGCAGCTCCTCGGCGGCTCTGGAAGCGAGTCTGGACCGCCGATTTCAGGGAGTTACCAACACCATGGAGTCCATTCAGAGCTTATCCTCCTGGTGCCTCGAGAATAAGAAACACCACGGCGTCGTAGTGCGTTACTGGATGAAGTGGCTCAGAAAGTGTGAGTGGCTTTGGCTTGTACACAAACACAAACACAAACACGCTAACAGTAGCAGGTCCTCACTAGCCTGTGTATGGTGTTTTTGGGGTGTGTATTGAGTGTTTTGTTTATGCAAAATGCAGCTCGTGCTTCGTTTTCGATCGTGCACGTTTAATGCGTGTTTTTGCACGGACGTGTGTGTAATATTTCCCAGCCTGAGAGCTGCTAACATGCTACACAGCTGGGCTCCGGGTTCTAGGCCAGGCTTGGAAATGAGCCCACAGTGAGCTTCAGCACATGAATCTAGACCCCTCATGTTAAGCCTTAGTGTAATATTACCTTTTTTTCTGCTTTCCTTTTCACACACACACACACTCCTTCATGCACAGTGAATGTTGCAGTTTCCTTCGTGATAATTGATTACATTTATAAGTGAAGGCATTCAGTAAAGTCTGTCATTTATAAACACTTTAAAAGCTCTAGGAAGCGAGAAGCTACACAAGCAGAGTACTGGGATCAGGTTTACTTAGTGATTCATTGCTTTTAAAAGGGAAACAAACCGTAGTGCCACATGAGTTTTCAGAGCTGATGTCCCAGAATGCACCTGTGGCTTTCAGACCCCATGTGGCTGATCGAGATGACAACAGACAGGTTTGTATGTATGAACTTTACACGTTAGCTTTGATCGGTCATCACCTGCAGAAGCTACGCAGAGGAAGCCGCGCCGGGTCTCACTACACCCTGCTCACTAGATCTTTAGGATCTGTGCTGATCACGGTCGAGTACATCCAGCGCCGATGATGGTCACTGAATGTGACTACTCTTCAGATTTAAACGATGTGATCGGCTGAGTGATGTGATCCGTTATGTGATCTAGTTGCCTCGGCTTAGCTGGGTGATGGGATCTGTTGGGGAGTGGGATTCAGACGAGTAATGCAAGTGAGGTGATTGGCTGAGTGATGATTTGTGATCTACGGAGTGCTCCGATTGGCTCCGTGATCATTTGATTGACGTGATGTGATCTGTTGAGTTTTCTGGGATCTAGTTTGCGTTAGGTTGATGTCTTCATTGTTATGGTTGAATGGTGGGATGCGGTTGAGGAATATGATCAACTCACTGATGGATCTTATGTAATGGGTTGATGGATGTACAGAATTATCATGATTTTTTTTTTTTAAAGTAAAGAAATTCTTTTTTTTTTTTTATTATTATTATTGTTTGTTTGTTTTCTTTTCCAAACCCTAAAGTATTAAAAAAGAAACATGATTAGGAAGCAGTCAGATTTTTCTTGGTCTTTAGTTGAGCTCTAGCATGTAATGTATATTTAACTCACTAGCTATGTTTCGCTCGAGGCGTCACGCTGCTAGCATGAGATGAGTTTTAATACTCTTGTTATGGAAAGTAATAAAGCTTCTTTGCTGATAGACCTGTCCCCTGTCCTGCCTACACTGCGATTAATGTTGTAACATAAAGGAGGACTTAACAGTAGGGTAAAACCTAGCTATAATTTTAGGTATCGCTCCCATTTTTAATGATAATTTAGTGTTTACAGAGAAAATGAATTAAATATTTAAAACAATGGATCAATTAGATTGCAATTGTGGTTTTATACGTTCTTTTCTATGTGTATTTGCATATCTCGCTTCGTTACCTTCTCACTTCGGCGTTAAGACGAACACAGTGTAAGTATATCTAGCGTAACACTGAGGGGTTGCCATTTAACATTTATCAGTACTTTATTCGGTATGAATTTGTTTAGAGGTGCCAAATGTCATACTGTCTTGGTGAAGCTATACCTGTATGCTGAAAATCATATATTAAAGCTGATTCATAAATAATTTAATAGGCTAGCAAGCTGATTTGCCTGTAACGCTAATACTTATATATATATTAATGTGTAACATAGAGAGAGGGGGATGGATGGATGGATCTAGTTAAGGTTTCTTTTAATTTTACAATGTGGGAATATCCTGTAAAGATTTCAGACGCTGGTCAAAAAGAATGGAGAAATATTCAATATCCAAATGCTGAAGTAGCACAGAATTTACTGGCTTTCTCTGCTGAATATGGTTGGAAATGTGATTTACACAGTTATTGAGTTGGCGTGCTTAATGGAATATCTGATCTGAAGAAGGCAGTCTGTGACAGCTGACAGGGTTACAATAAAGAGAGTTTTCCAGTCAAACTGGCAGCAATAAAGTCTGGAAGAATGGGCCAGAATGTGGACTACAGAGCAGTTAATATCGTGGCGTATGCTACTTGCACGTTTGTGCTATTTGGAGTAATGAAGAAATTACATTTCTACATGCTGGGTGTGCAAGCTTTTGGACTTGGATACAGTTTCAGATCTGACTATGGAAAAACTTGTATAGTGCAGGTTAATTACAGGTAGCTTGCAGTTATATAGTTCACGTTAATGTCTGAAATATGAAGGAATCAAGGGAGAGAACTTGCGTTACTGGGGACATCCCATGAAGTGGTCCGTTGTGGGAGGTTGAACCTCCTGCTCCGTGTTAATGCATATCTCCATGTTAAAAGACTGATTATAACAGACTCTAAAAAGATACCCTTCCAAAACCATGACAGATTTCTGATGGTTTTTAATCCATTGTTTCTGGTAGTCTGTAATGGTAGTTTAATGGTGGCTGCTGTGTGATGGAGGGTCTTGCTGCTGCACAGAAAAAGGCCATTGTAGTGGGACTTAAGTGCCACAGGGGCCTTGCTGTTTGTCAGCGTGATGCCACATTGTTGCAGCATAAAATATGGCCATGGTTCATGGTAGTCATAGCAGAGGGTCTTGCTGCATGGTAGACTGTCTAACTGTGTGGTAGAGGTGAGTTTTGCTGAGTAGTATAAGGTCTTGCTGTGTGGCAGAGAGACTTGCCAAGTGTCTCGCTGCGTTACGGCAGGGGTTGGGTCAACTGAGAATTTCCCGTCATTTACAGAAATTTAAGAGCATTGATTGAACATTCTGAAAGCAATCCGATACAGAATAAGTCACTCAGTTGACATGCATGGTATTCATCTTCCAACATGGACATAACATCAAAACTGTTCCAGCAGCATTTTACCAGCAGAACATCCCTTTGCATGAACTCCTTTAGCAGCTGTGGCAGAATTGTACACTTCCATGTTTACAAAATAAACTATGACACAATTGTTACAGCCGTGCACGCCAACGCCTTTGGCGCCAAGCACCCTTTGGAAGTGGGTCTTGCTGCTTATAGACTGCCTTGCTGTGTGGTGTATGGTCTTCTGGGCCTTGCTTCAAGGTGGAGTGCCTTGATATGTGGCAGAAGGCCTTATGGTATTGGTAGAGGGACTTGAACCAAGCTTCATGGAACATGTTGCTGCATATTGGTGCATGTTGTGCTGTATGGGTGTTGCTGCATGGATGGTGCTGTTCCTGGTATTTTGAAGCAAGTGTGGCACCGAATGGTTGAGATGTTTTTGAGAGACCGCTGTGGCACTTGTTTTGTTATTTGTTGTAGAGAGAGTGTGCTGGACCATGTTTAAAGGTCCTGTAAGGCGCCTTATTTCATGGTTGATGGTTTTGCTGCCTTGTCTAGAGTTTGTTCTGCATGGTAGATGGCCTTGCTTCATGGAGGAGTTCCTTCCTGTGTGGTAGAGGCTCTTGCCTAATGATTGAGGACCTTGCTGTGTGGTAGAGGCTCTTGGCGATTTGGTAGATAGCTTGGCTATCCTGTGTTGATGGTTGATGTAGTTGATGGTCTTGTTGCATGGTACAGGTCTAGGCTCTTGGTGTGTGATGGAGGCTTTTCCTTAATAGTAGAGGGTTTTGCTGCATGTTAGGGGACATTACCATGTGGCAGAGGGTCTTGCTGCACGGTAGGGGACATTACCTTGTGGCAGAGGGTCTTGCTGCACGGAAGGGGACATTACCTTGTGGCAGAGGGTCTTGCTGCAAGGTAGGGGACATTACCATGTGGCAGAGGGTCTTGCTGCCCGGTAGGGGACATTACCATGAGGCAGACGGTCTTGCTGCACGGTAGGGGACATTACCATGTGGCAGAGGGTCTTGCTGCACGGTAGGAGACATTACCTTGTGGCAGAGGGTCTTGCTGCATGGTACGGGACATTACCATGTGGCAGAGGGTCTTGCTATGCAGCAGAGATTCTTGCTGTGCGTTAAGAGGACCTTGCAACTATGGTCGAGGGCAGCAATGGTAGAGAACGTTCCTGATGGGTGAGAGAGGCTTGCTGCTGTTGCAGAGCGCCTTGCAGCCATGGTTGAGGGCTTATGATCGTACTTCTGCCATGTTGATGCATGTTTTAGAGCAAAGATGTTGCTGCATGTCTGCGGATGTTGCTGGTGTTTTGAAGCAAGTGTGGTGGTGCATTGTTGAGAGCTACATTATTTGCTTTGTTTGGGTTTTTTTATGCATTATGTTTTTCTAGTCTGTCAATTAAATTAGCCCATGCTTAACTATTAAATACAACTACTGATGTATTATTGTATTCAGTCGTTTTGTTCAGTCTGATATTTCCTGTGAAGCCACATGTTCAATTAAACCATAAACTGATTTTAAGTGGTGTTAAAAACGGCTAGAAATATTACAATGGCAGCTGCAATTCCAAATCTATCAGAAAAATTCTTAATGACTGCTTTAGTTATTGTAACACGTGATGCTAACATCTTTCTGTGATTGGTTTGTCTCTTTAGCGGATGCTAATCACCGGCTCAATCTCTTCTACCTTGCTAATGATGTCATTCAGAACTGCAAGAGGAAAAACGCCATTGCTTACCGCAGCACGTTCGCTGAAATCCTCCCCAATGCCGCCCTGCTGGTCAGGTATGGAAGGACAGGACAGGAATTTTTCACTTAATTATTTTTGTTGTTGTACGATTTGTATTGCGCTAAATGTCTTCGTTTTGTTTGGCTGTAGGGATGCTAAAGTGCGTAAGTCAGTAGAGAGAATCTTCAACATTTGGCAGGAGCGGAGTGTTTATCCAGAGGAGCTGATCACTGAGCTGAAGGCAAATCTGCAGAAAAAAGAGATGCCGCCCCCTTCAGGTGAGTACGTCTCATTGTTCAAAAATGAAATGAAGTTATACAAATTGCTAAGTAAGACTTGCTACAAATTTATATGCGTGAAAACTGTTTCCTTTTTTTCTTGGTGCAAGAGCTCAAATGTGGTATTGTTAATTTATTTTTCATATTTCTTGCGCTTCTTGCATGTCCAGTCACCCCTAAAGCCGCCCTCAAGTCCAAGATCGTAGCAGAGTTCGGAGTATGTATCTGGGATTATATTATCTGATTTTTTTTCCGCCGAATTTGTCCTTATTAGTGATCTTATGTCCCCCCGTTTTAGCCTCAGGCGTTTATCGATCACCTCTCTGCGTACAAACGCTCTTTGGAAGAGCGTGAACTGAAAGAGAAACAGCTCGCCGCTCTCCGGGTCGACGTCTGCAGCACTGAAGCTCTCAAGCGACTCAAAGGTTTGTTAGATTCTCCTTCTTTACGGTTACAAAGCTCTGACACCGGAGACTCCTTCCGTAAATGTTAAATAAATGTCACCTTAAAGAAAACATCACCATGTTTACAACAATAATTAACACAATAGAGGAAGTATTTTTGCATCGATTCTGATTTGCTGCGCTAATTAAAATTTTAATTTATTTCTGAATTGACTTTTGCAGCAAAGCAAAATAACAAACTTATGAAATCTTGATCATTATGAAATAACAGCTTCACCTTATTTTTAAATATAATCAATATAATATTTAACGTTACGGCTGTTTAAAACCACATCATTGTTTTTTTGTTTTTTTCTTTTTTTTCCCCAGATAAAGCAGGAGGAAATAAATTCTCTAAGGATTTTGAGGAAGGCAGCACAAAGCTGCAGGAGGTTGTGAAGTTTCTAGAAGGACAGAAGGAGGCAGGACCGGCACTGCTCGAGGCTCTGAGGAACGCGGACGTTTTTTACGAAATGCAGTACAAAGAGGTCAAAATTGTTGCTAACGTAAGTCAGTTCTGTTGCTGCGCTGCATAAAGATGGTTATTTAAGTCGCCGATATTGGCAGAGTAAATCGTTAAAAAAAAAAAACCAAATTGTCTAAACGATTTTCTTATTAACTGCGCTGACAAACGAAGTGCATTCTTGCATCTAAAGAGTACAGCAGAATCTTGCATCACTTATTGGTGGACATGTCTCTCCATCCCTGCTCAGGCGTACAAGACATTTGCGAACCGGGTTTCTAATCTAAAACGCAAACTGGATGCTCTGAAAGCCACGCTGCCTGACGCGGAGTCCCCGGTTCCCTCGCCCTCGGAGGACGCGCCCTCGCCCTCTGGCTCCGAATCGCCTTTTCACGGGTTGGGACGGAGCCAACGAACAAAGGAGGAGAAAGACGACAGAGACGTGCAGGACATGGACATGTCTGATGAGGAGACTGCAAACACTACGAGCATTGTTGGTGAGCATTCATTCATGGTCATTTACTTATTTATTTGTTTTATGTGTTTATATTTAGTCTTTTTTTTTATTTTTATTTTTTTATTAAAATGTTTTGGGGGTTTTTTCCAGTTGAAGACAAAAAGGAAAAAGCGTCTCCGTCTGCAGTTTCCAAAGCCACCAACGCAACAGCAGTCAAGTCCCCTACTGTAGCTCCTCCCACGAAAACAACGTCTGAGCCCGCGGCCGTTCAGACAGCAGCCTCGTCTACGGTCACCACGCCCACTAGTACTGTGAGCCCCGCCCCTTTAAATCTGGCCAATGTCGATCTGGGGAAGATCAGCTCCATCCTGAACAGCATCACTAATGCCATGAAAAACACCGGTGAGCAAAATAAAATCAAAGAAAAATTAAACATCTTTACACTGACTACATGAGTAATATTGAAGTTTTTTTTTCCTGTGATTTTATTTTTCTTATTAACATTTATATAGTTTTTTTCCGTACAATTTTTCATGTGTGTATATATAAAAAATTTTTTTTCCAAATGTTACTTTTTTTTCTCACGTGCCAAAATGCAATTTATTCACATTACTTTAAATTCATAAAGTGTGTCCGTCAAACCTTCCTTTCTTTTCCTTGGCTTTGTTGTTTTGTTTATTAATACATAGGTGTGAGTCCTGTGTCCCGCCCCTCACCGGGAACTCCCACCACACAGCCAGGCCACACTCCCACAGTAAAAGCCACGCCCACTGTTGGGTCTGCAGCGCCCAATCCGCTGGCCAGCATCCTGTCGAGAGTGGATATTTCACCGGAGGGAATCCTGAACGCGCTCACGAAGACACACACACACGCTGGTAACGACACGCACACGCCTGTTCGCATGTTTTGCCACATACACACATTTAGTGTTTTATTTATACTCCGTTTTTCCTTCAGGTTTGTCTTCTCTGCTCTCCTCCGCCCGCACGGGTTCTCTCACCTCCCCAACCTCCGTCTCCTCTTCTTCCACCGTCACCACGGCGACCGTAACAGCAACGGTAACGACAGCAGCCACCACTCCAACAACACCAACCACCTCTCCAACAACACCAACCACCCCGAAGACTCCAAAAGCTTCTGAAAACAGCAGCTTGAGCCGTGAGTCAGAGCGAGAGAGAGTGACGGAGTGGGAGAGAGACGGAGGGAAAGAGCGGGAGAAGGACAGACCGGAAGTCGTGATGCCGAGCTTAGAGTCAAAAATCAACAACTTTCTGCAAGTGAATCCCGGATTTGCAGGTGTATTCGAGGCAGAAAGTAACAGCCCTCTGCTTGTGGGCGGAGATGCCACACCGGTTCGAGACGAAAGGGGCGGGACTCCGACGCAGGATGAAATGATTGACAGCCCTTGCGTTATGAGCCACAAAGCCCATGTTTCATCTTGGGGCACGGAAGACGACCGGAAAGACAGAGACTACCGTACCCCGTCAGGAAAGAATGCAGTGAAAGGCAAAGAGCAAGAAGCAGGGGGGAGGAGGAGGAGTGAAGCATCCCCTGGCCACGCCCCCTCCTCCTCTTCCACTTCGTCTTCCTTCTCTGCGCAGGAAGTTGGCATGAAGGCTAAAACGGAAGGGAGAAGAGCGAGTGTTGGAGCTCATAGAGAAAAAGGCAAGGAAGAAAAAGGAGGGAAGAAAGCAGCAAAGAAGCAGGAAGTGAAGGGTGGAGACAACGAACGCTATCATCGCATTGAAACCGTGGTTACTGCGGCAACCGGCGAGGAAGCCACAACCGTAGATCCGCTCGGCTACAGCAACCGCATCCAGACAGTTGAGAGCATTCGCGTGGTTGGTCGAGGTCCCAGAAGGTCCAGTGGTGCGACCAGAGGGAGCGGGGTGTGGTACGAAGAGGCGGAGTTTATGGAAGCCCCACCTCTACCTCACCCTGGAAATCATGGCCCTGAGAGTTCCGGAGACCATGCCACATCTGCCCCAACTCATTTGTTAGTAACCCAGGGGCAATACTCATCACCACCTCCCCCTCCCTTCTTCCCTCCATCTCAATCCCCAGCCCCTCCAGTTGTCCCTCCTCCCCACATTGCTCCGCCCACTCCACCTCCCTTGACCCCTTCTAGGGACTTCCCTCCTTCCCCTACTACTTCTGCTGTGATGGTGGGCGGCATCCTGGTCCCCATTGACCGAGTTTTGCCCCTCCCGCCTGCTAATCTGCGTCCAGAGGCAGTGGCAGCACACGGGGGCGGTGCTATCGCTGCTAACAATTCTAGGGGTAAATCTCACTCCATGCGCCCAGTTCATCGCCCGTTATTGGGGCAAAGCCCGACCTCGCCTTCACCCACCACCCCAACCACACCCACAACCCCTACCCCCTCCAGAGAGCCCCGCCCGCTTTTACCTTCCCCACCCCGACCTCTTCTTCGCTTGCCTTCGCAGAGGCTTCCGTTGCCCCTCCCCCTTCCCCGAGAGCCCCTGTTGCCAGGTGCAAAGCGACCTGGCCCCGCCTACAGAGGTGCATCGTTACATGCTCCTAAACGACCGTTTTTGCCTCCTCGCTATTAAGGGTTACAGTGTTGCCTAATCATGCATTTGCTTAGGCCCTGCTGCCTTTCTACTAAGGTTAAAGGTCACGATATGAGCCAAAACACATGCACACTTAAGCCCCGCCCCCGGCTTGGTTTTCCTCAATGTCACTCACTTAGACGGGATGGTGGGATGAACTAGGAGAGAAAGGAAGATGAACAGAGGCTGAAAAGGTGGTTATTCTGATCATTTCCACTTTGTGCAAGTGTGTGTGTGTGTGTGTGTGTGTGTGTGTGTGTGTGTGTGTGTGTGTGTGTGAGAAAACACGTAAAACTAGATTATTCTTAATGACCTAGGTCTGTAATTAAGAATGTAAATAGAAGCTTTCTCTCTTTCCTGTGTGGCTTCTGCATTCCTGCTCTCAAACTCTATCACTGTCTGTAAACACACTTTAACCTCTGCTTCACACTTAGATCAAAGATCTGGATTAAACCTGCGTTCACACTCGAAATCGACAAGTCGTCGTAGTCACTCCAGGTTTGTGTGCGTGGTCTGTCCATCTTTTAATTTCTGAAAAGAAACCACACTCGCCAAAAGATATAAAGCCTGCTGTTTAATTTGCTATTTTTGTTTAAAACTTCTATTTGTACTCCGTTTCCTTTTTGGAATTGGAACTAAACGCAAGCAGATGCTGGAGAGTTGACCGTTTGTGGGCGGGGCTTTGTCACTTGCTAACGTGAACGCAGGCTTAATGATGCTCAACAGCTAGGATATACAACCTCAAGTTTCAACTGTGAATGAAAACAGAATTAATCTAGCCAAAAAAATCCCAACGCCCAACTCAATCTTAATGCTTCCTTCTTTCTACTTCCTGTCTCTTGATTCTTTGGTAAAAAAAATTTTTTTTATTTTTTTTTCCTTTCTTTTTTTTTTTATTTTTTTTAAGTTCTCGCGTGTATTATTGCTAATAAAAGCCCTGCGTTGAGAAACCAGAATGATCGGGGGCTTACAATTCTTTATCGTCATGAATATGATGTTTGCTTTTTGGTGGGTTTTTTTTTTTCCTTTTGAAGAAGAATGTGAACATGAACTGTGTAACTTTTCTATTTAAAAAAAAAAAAAAAAAAAAAAAATTCCTGGATCTGTAGACAAGCAAGCTACGTGTACGATTTTTAAAAAACAAACACTTTGCTATTACTGACGATATCCAATTTGAGTAATTGAGCCACGCCCCTTTTTGAGAGCGCTTGATGCTTGGGGGCGAAGAGCTCTGGCGAGGTGTAAATGCATATTTAGAGGGACACGACAATGCAAGGCCATGGACTAAGCACTTGCATGCCGCCCTGTATGTTTTGCCTGTTAAACCTTTTCAGTGTCCCTAAACATTGGTTGCGTCAGTAAAATTTGAATGGCAAAATCGTGCACGTAGCTTTTTAAAGGCGGATACCCTTTCCTAGGAATCTGATTGGACGGTAACGAAGAGGCACTTACACTTTGCATTTTGTCTGTTTCCTGTTCCTTTTACCTTTGAATTACACATTGCATTTTCACAAGGTCGTAATTTTCAAAAACTCGGAGCGCAGAGTCGCTTTTGAATGCCGTTTCTGACGCACCCTCGTCCACTTCCTGTTGCCAAGCTCCCTTGTCCTGCCGCCTTGGGGGCTTACTTTATCTCTTCTGTTACTTTATCAATATCGGAATCAAGTCAGCGTCACCGTAGAAGATTGCTACCCAGAAGGCATTGCTGCAGTCTCTTTTCAAAATGCCATGTAAGATGATGGGTTTTTTTTACACAAACAGTGTAACAATATTTAATAATTATTACATTTCTGATTCAAAATAAGTATGCAAATGATGGCTGGAATGTTACTCTGCCAGCTCCTTTTTCATTCCGGCAAGTTAGCACGATACGGACATCTTCAGCTCAGATTTTATTTATGCTAGTTATAGCATCTAGTTGGCATAAAATCACCAAATTCCAAAAAAAAAAAAAAAAAGGGTTATTTCCTCAGTGAAAACTTTACTTTGCTAACTGGAATGCCACCTCAATCTGCCAGCTAGTTAACACAAATTCACCATTTTCAATTTAGGTTTTATTTCCCTCTGTGAGCTGAGGAAACTTTGTTCAGTCTGCTAGTTAGTCACTGGGCTAGCATGTTAGTGTAAAACCTATACATTATTAGCTGAAATGTCATTACATGGGCCTTGAGGAAACTTTACTTTGCTAGCTAGAGGTTACCTGAATCTGCTAACTAGTTACAGCTAGTTAGCATAAAATTTCAAATTGTAACTTATTTTTTCAAACGTTAAGCTACTAGTACTTCATTAATTCCAAGTCTAGCTAGTTTGCTAGCCAGATAGCATGACATTGCCCTGTTTTTATTCCCCTGACTCCTTCATCTGTACAAGATAACACTCTGCTAGCCAGCTAGCGTGCAAGCTAGTTAGAAAATGAAAACAGTGTGTTTATGCTGCAAATGCAGACTTCTGTGATTGTTATTGCAGATTTCCAAGTGGACAAGGGTGTGCTAAAGGAAACGGTATTGACACACGGCTCAAACTCCTCCAGTCAGTAATCGTGTGTATACGAGATAATTATTGCTGAATATTTTTAAAAAGTTCAGATGGGGTATTTAATTTATACGTATTACAAAATACTCCAGATTTAAGGATTGAGTGTTTGGAAGAATGTTACAGGTTTTCACCCACACGGAGAGAAATGATCTGTAACTAATGTACATATTGCTAATACTGCTTGTACAAGTAGTGATGTGATTTTTTTTTTTTTTTTTTGCTTTTTGTTTTTTTCCTCTCATTTTGGTTCATAACATGTGAACATTTACGGAACGTGGTGGTGGTGATGCATGGTGTCTTCTTTTGTCCTGAATGCATACACATTTCGATCAACAGCTCTCTCTTGACCAGTATGACCACATGACCTTGAGCCACGTGCTGAGGGTTCATGTCTAAACACATGAACTGAAACGAGGAACAAAATGGCTGTGTCCCAAACGCTAGACTTTGTTTATTTACATTAGCCATTTTTTATCAGTGTATTGCTTCATATAGAAAGCTAATCTCATATTTTAACACGTTACTAGTAACCAGGGTAGCTAGTTCGCCAAGTTAGCTGTATTGCAAAAGTAGCGCTTGTACGTTCGCATCGCTGGTCCTCTGTTAAACAACAGGCATGAGTTTAGAATCCCTGTTTCTCAGGCTATAGCTGAGCATATTTGTTCAAACAGAACTTTAATGTCATATGTTAACACATGCAAGCTACCTGGGTCTAAATGCTGTCTGTATCACAGAGCTAAGAATCACGCGTTTAGCACCTCTCTGTCACTCTTTAGCCGAGTGTGGTGTTTCATGTAGTGCGCTAATCTCATGTGTTGACGTGTAACCAGTGTTTGTAACCTAGCCATAGAGCTAGCAGTCATGTGTGTTTAGCATCTCCATGTCCTCAGTTTGTCTTCAGCCGAGCGTTTGGACTCATTAGAGATTTCGATAAATTAGCATTTTTAAGGCTGCTAGCTCATCAGTTAGAAAGCTAAAAGGTCTTAAGCTCTTTTCATGGCAGAATCTAATCACACTGTTCCAGTCTGTCCCGTGCTAGCTGGTTAGCGGCTAGTAAGAAAGCTGGCTAAATGAGTAATACTGTGGTATCAAATGGAGTTTTATTACTCTGACTAGCTTTGACTAACATTGAGCATCTCCGTGTCGTCTGTCAGGATTTAACTTCTGTATAGTGAAAATAGGTTTTCTGAGAATTGCGACTTTTGCTACATCCTTAACTATTCTATGAAGTGCTAGTGTTTAGGACACAGCCATTATTGACAAACATGCAAGAAACCTGTAATAAATGGCTGTTAGCTTCTTAACACACTACTTTTTGGAAACACTACATACCAGGTACACTTTTTTTTTTAACTGAATCCAAGGACTTACAACAGGATTTGCATACACACACACCATCTTGCAAGCTAATTAATTCCTTTTTTATTTTGTTATTATTTTTGTTTTTCATTATACAAATCTGCATGACACACGACACCAACTGCTGTCGGCATAAATATGAAACACCTTCCACACTGTCTAAACTTAGAGAAACACCACCGTTTCAAGTCAGGACTCCAGTTCTATCTTATCCTCTTGAGGGAACCCTTTGTTTTTGTTTTTGTTTGGTTTTTTTTGTTTGTTTGTTTGTTTTAAAAAGACGTCAAATATAGAACCCGTAAGAGTTCATTTGTCCCTATGGGGGCTCAGGTTCCCAACCCTGATCCCGGAGAACCCTCTGTCCAGAACACTGAACATTCTCAGGGGGGGGGCAACAGTTTCTAAGAAACTATAACTATAACCCTGAACTATTCAAAGAGCCTTTAATAGAACCAGTCTCCTTAGAGAGTAGTAGTCCGTTGACCTCCATCTTTTCGAGCCATGAAGAAGTCGGTTAAACAGGACAGATATGCAGCGTTAGACATTTCCCAAAATCACACGACTCTAATACAGCATCCATTTTCCTTCCGGTGTGTTGATTACATCAGAACTGAACGGATCACGGGCTGATTATTAGACGTATCGTTTTACAACAGGACTCGGTTGCAACGTGGATGTAAGAGATCCAGATTCCAGAACATTCTCTAACCGTTTCTGTCCCCGTAATCTCCTGAATCTGTGACTAACGTGCATTAGACACCGTTATGGCAGTGTGTAAACATTTGACCTTGACTCGGTGGTATCAAGAAGACAGACTTGGGAAATTTTATCGGTCTGTACAGGCGAAAATATTTAACTGCCGATGTTATTCCACACTCTAATATGTTTTCAGTGGACCGTTAAGTTCCAGATCTGACTTGGGCATGGTACATGGTACTGATGATATTGATACATGGGTACACTGGGCACTTGTGGAAGGCTAGGGAAAATAATGCCGAAATCCCAGTTGAACTTCTTTATCTTGGATCTGCTATATGCAGATTAGTATGAAATAATAGATTTTAAATCCTACATAGTGCACGATTTGTCCAACAGGGATTCACTTGGGTTTCTTTTGTGTACATGGATGAGTACAGCGTCGTGTTTTTTAAATAGCTTTTAGCGCGCAGAAATTACCTCAGGGGAGGAATTTTTTTTTTTTTTTCATGTTGTATGCGCATTGTGTGCGCGTGGTTGACGCATTCGAATGCGCCCAGGAATATTATTATTTTTTCTCGCCTTCTCATTGGTCAAGCCTTTGGAAAAGGTCCGACCAATCAGCTGCCTCCTTCGCGGGTTAATTCCGGTAACATGGCGGCGCACAGAGGACGACAGGGAGCGACGTTGTGAGAATAAATACATAAAGAAATGGCGAAATTGAGAGATTTTTTTCTTTTATGACGCATTGAGCGTGTAAACATTTAGAAAAGATGATCGTGGCGTTGTGTTTGCGGCGAGCTGGCTGCCACGAGCGCCTGAGGTCTGCGTTGAGGAGCCACAGAGGCTACAGCAAGGTTATAAATCATAAACCTCGGCTTTTATTTTGATTTGATTGTTCATCCTTCACTTCCGCGTTTGGAATCACTTCTTTACAGCCGTTATGCGTAGCTAATTGTTCTGTTCTGCGCATTTTAGGTGTATTCTGGAAAATTCTTATGGTGATCAAATTCCCAAAGCATCCTTAATAATGTAAACATGACCAGGAAACACCACGTGTTGTGCAGATTAAAGGACTGTGATCCTTAAAGATGCTGCAGTGTTCATCCTGACCAGGAACACACACACACACACACACACACACACACACACACACACTTTCCACTAAGCCTGTGCTTAGTGATCCAGAAGTCATGGATCAGATCAGGACTGGAACTCTGTGTATAGAAAACACCTGTTGGATTTAAAGCCATTCAGCACTTCTCATGAATAAAACTCGCGTCCCCTGCTGTAATCTTTCCTCTTTTTCCGTCTACGCAGAATGCTGTACGGCGAGGACCAGGCTGGCGTGAGAACTCCTCAGTGACACCTTATTACTTTCCCGTTCTTGCGCCGGTGGACCGTCGGTTCTTGTGTCATTTTAAAAGCACCCGGTTGAATTCGCCGGCTCATGCGCACACGCCAAACGAGCACGGGGTGTGTGCGACGGAGCAGGGAACACTTCAAGGTCTTTAGCAAAAAGGAAGTCGACCGTGGGTCAGAAATGACTTGTCTGCCTTCACGTGCGTCAGCGTACAGCTAGATGCAGAAGTTTGTACACCCTTGGGTCCATGAAATACAGTAATAGCTACAAATATTGTGTGTTCGTGTCCCTTCTTCAGCAGTAAGTTAACAAAATGATCAAATGTCACCAATTTGATCCGACGTGCGTGTAAATGTATACCACTAGTGAAAGAACTGGATAATATATAAATATATATATATATACACATATCCGCCTGCAGCATGTTCATATCCTCCGAACAGAATTTAGCTGTTAGATGTTGTGCACGGAGTTGAGTTCTTTTCTGGGTTTTTTTTTTTTTTTTTTTTTAACTCATTTTATTTTATTATTGCTTGGTTTTGCAGCAAGATACACTTGCATTTAATTTTTTTAGCTTCTTACATTATTGCTCTTCAGATAAAAATAAATTTTAAAAAATGTTTAAGGGTGTACAAACTTTTGCACTCTGCCGCACTCGTGTCCTGACAGGTAACATTTCAGCGTCTCCATCTCGCGGGCGCGTGCTAAAGATCCGACGACTCGGGTGCGACTAAGATCAAAGCGTGTTGGATTAAGCCTTGGTGTCGCCATGGTGATGCACTTGGTCATGTGACTATCCAGAGCCTCACGTCTGTATAAACACACTGCGTTTAGTGACCCGTTCCTTAGTTTACTAAGAAAGCATTCTCTCTCTCTCTCTCTCTCTCTCTCTCTCACACACACACACACACACACACACACACACACACACACACACACACACACACACACACAGAGTTCCAGTTTTAGGTTCCCTCAGACGTGCTCACTCGTCTGTAATCATGAATGTATGAAGTGAGGAGTGAAACAAGCAGGAAACCTTTCACATCTGTCTCACACACACACACACACACACACATACACACACAACTTTAGCATCGCTTTCTACTACAGCGCTGTTGAATTCTGGACCCTGGTTGGTCAGAAGGTGTTCCACGTAAACAGGTTAATAAAGTTCAGTCTGTCAGTTAAAACTGGAATTGTTAGAGCATTTCTGGGGCATAAGAGGAATACAACGCCAGGATGTGCTGTTTGTATAATAATAATAATAATAATTCTTCCTGGTCCTGATGAACACTAATGCTGAAACACACACACACACACACACACTGCTTTACATTGTATGGAGGGACAGTTGATCACTTGAAGGGCGGCTGCCCAAATGTAGTCTCCTGAGTGCAAAGCGAGTGGCATTGGAGCATTCAGACTGCACTGTGACCCCGGTTAAGGCGCGTGTGTGTGTGTGTGTGTGTTTGGTGGAAAAAGTCCTAAATCTGGTGTTTCGTAAAACACAAGTGTGCACTGAACGGTTTCGTGGGTTTGAATCATTCAAGGCAGCAATAATTGTACATAGGTTTGAAAGATGAACGTTCCACCATCGAGCGCTACTCATTATATCCAGGTCGTAGCGCTCATTTCTAATCTCGTCAGTCTTTGCAGTTTTGTTTTGCTTTGCAACAAAATGATTCATCTTTAATTGTCTCCACAGCAGGAAATACAATGGTGTGTGCACTGTAGCATGTAATTGTGTGTGTGTGTGTGTGTGTGTGTGTGTGTGTGTGTGTGTGTGTGTGTGTAGCTGCAGCCCTCAGCCAGCCAATCAGAGCGACTACGACTCTTTGAGGCATTCTCAAAAAGGCCGGAGCAGAAAGGGGCGGAGCCCGGACGAGAGCTGAGAATCCGATTGGCCGATGGCAGAACGGTGAAAGGAGTGTCAGGGGTCACGACCCCGTTACAGATCGCTCAGGACACACGGTGAGCGCACACACACACACACACACTGACTATTGATTGACAGCCACCTCAGAGTGGAAAAGGGGCGGGGCTTAACTGTTTCTCACTCTGCAGGATTAAAGGAGCAGTGGTGAGCAGGGTGAGCGGTGCATTGTGGGAGTTATCGCGCCCCCTAGAGGCCGACTGTGAGCTGCAGCTGCTTGGCTTTGACTCCTCGGAGGGAAGACAGGTGTGTGTGTGTGTGTGTGTGAGAGAGCGAGAGTGGGGAAATCCTGAAATAAATTCTTAATGTATCAGAGTTTGTACATGGAGTGTGTGTGTGTATGTGTGTGTGTGTGTGTGTGTCTGTGTGTGTGTGTGTGTGTGTGTGTGTGTGTAGGTGGTGTGGAGGACGGGTGCGTGTGTGTTAGCGAGTGTCATGGAAACACAGTTTGGTGCTCGGGTGTGTCGTGAAGGTGTTTCAGACACTGGGCTGTACTGTGACTACAGACTGGACAACAGGTACACACACACACACTAATATTCCGTTTTGAAATGTATATATTTTATTTATTTATTGTCTTGATGGGCAGATAAATATGTGATGAGGTTGCGTCTGTCTCAGCTCGGTGTGTTTAGAGGAGGTGGCGCGGAGGTGTGTGGAGGCGGCGGCGTTAAAAACCCCCATCAGCACGACGCGACTGAGCGCGCACCGGCTCCGAGAGCTCTTCCAGGTCAGTTCAGGTCATGACCTTTAACCTTTCCCCTTCTGCATGTTGTGATGCCGAGGATGAAGGTATGTGATGTGACGTGGTGTTTGTGGCAGGACGACGCCGTGAGGCTGCGGTGTGCTGAGGAGGCTCTGACGCTCGGAGACGCCGTCAGCGTGTACAGGTGTGTATCTGTGTCTCACGCACGCTAAAGGTGACTCGCGTCGTGACGTTCGCGTAACTGTTTCAGACTCTCCTGCGTCGACCGGTGCTACTGGAAGCTCCGCCCCCTTTCATCCATCTCGCGTTAAAGTTTTTGCGATTCGGACACGGCGTCACCGCTTTCGGTCACAGCAAATGGAGAATGTCTCGAGTTCATTGACGTGAAGTAAAAATAAAATCCACCGGTGTGTGTTTGACTTTGCGAGTGTTACGCAAGCATGCGGTTAACACTGAAACCCTGCGCCGTAAATACTTCGTCCGTAAAACGGTCCACAGCACCATCGATTCTCTGACATCGTCGAGAACGAGATGACAGACGCTGTGTTTCGATCAGGCCACTAGGTGTCAGTATTGAGCTCTAAGAGAAACTGCGTGGCCGTTCCAGAACACAGACTCTCGGATTTCTACAGCTGAAACTCGTGTGTGTGTGTGTGTGATCTCTCAAATTTGTGTGTGTGTAGGTGTGGAGTGTGTGTAGGTGTGTGTTCCGGTCTGGTCCTCCCTCACACCAGCTTCCTGCGGTCCTTTAAGATGTTGCAGGTGAGAATGCACTGCGCGATCCTCAGGGTCCTAAACTCCTCCGCGTCTTCATTTCCGAACGTTCTTACGCTGCAGGTTTCTCCCGTGACGTTATCGTCCGAGCCCGACGCAGCGGGTGTGCAGAGGATTATGGGAGTTTCTTTTCCCGGCGAGAGAGAGCGAGAGCGGTGGGAGCAGGAGCAGGAGGAGGCGAAGAAACGAGACCATCGGCGCATCGGCAAGGTTCAGACAATGCACTGCTTAATTAACCGCGTAGGAGCGTGTGTGTGTGTGGTGGTATTAAATCTCGTGTTTGCTTTTGTTTTGGGTATTTTTCTAAACCAGGAGCAGGAGCTGTTCTTCTTTAACGATGTCAGTCCGGGGAGCTGCTTCTTCCTGCCCAAAGGAGCTCACATTTACAACACGCTCACTGATTTTATAAAGGTAACAGCCTCCAAGCGAGGTAGAGATATTTATCTCGTCAAGAAACCGAACGATTAAAGGTACTTTCTTTCGTAGTTTGTTTATTTATATCTTATAGTATACGTAGCGCATTTTAATCCAGATCTATCTGGAGAAATGTTTTATTTTGAAAGTTTATTTTGCATCGGAACAGTTTTTTAAATTTGCTTCATGCAGTATAAAAGTGGGGCAAAAAAAAAATTCCACAACCAAACAATGGCCTTTCCGGTCTTTTCCTCTTTCCGTCAGGGCGAGTACAGGAGGCGGGGCTTCAGTGAGGTCGTGACCCCAACCTTGTACAGCACGTCGTTATGGCAACGCTCGGGTCACTGGGAGCACTACAGCGAGAACATGTTCACGGTGACGTGTGAACCGCACACCTTTGCCCTCAAGCCCATGAACTGCCCCGCCCACTGGTGAGTAGGACACGCCCCCTCATTGAGTTATACAGTTACAACAGGGAACTCATTATTTTTTAGTCTTAAACAGAATCTTTTTTTGTTAGTTTGTTTACCTGAACTATTTTTTAGATTTAGATATCTGTCTAAAGTGTGTCACGGGCTGAGCTGTAATATTTAAATCTGTGTAAATGTGCTAAGCAGTTAATTGATGTTGCCCCGCCCACTGCAGTGTGATGTATGAGCAGAGAGTGAGATCATGGCGTGAGCTGCCACTTCGCTGGGCTGACTTTGGCGCGCTGCACCGTAACGAGCACTCGGGGGCACTAGGGGGCCTGACTAGGGTACGACGCTTCTGTCAGGATGACGCGCACATCTTCTGCACACCCGAGCAGGTATGGAGCACGCGCACACACACACACACACGCACACGGTAATCTGATGCAGTCTGTAGTCTCTGAGCGCGTGCTGCGGTCCATGTCTCTAAATAACTGAATTACATTACACTATTGACCTCAACTGCACAGTTTTCCAAATCAAGCGGGCGTGGCTTCTGCTTCTGGGCCTGCTCGCGTAAATGAAAGGAGTGCGCCCTTTAATCTCATGGTTGTTCGTCAAAGTGAAGACGTGGCTTCTTGTTATGCCTGGTGAAGTGAAGGGCTGGGGCTTCTGTTTCTATGGCTGCGAGATAAAATGGATGAGAGGTGGCCTCTGTCAGTCTCCGTGAAGGAGGCGTGGCTTCTGTCTGTCGAGGCCAGTGAAGTGGGTGTGGCCTCAGGGTCGTCCAGTCTGAGTGAAGTGGGGTCTAAGTCATTCTCAGTTGAGTGGGCGTGGCCTCGGTTTCGGCCTCGGGTGAGTGGGCGTGGCCTCGGTTTCGGCCTCGGGTGAGTGGGCGTGGCCTCGGTTTCAGTCAGTCTCTGTGTATTTACGTGTAATTTTCTCTCTGCAGTTAGAAGTGGAGATGATCGCGTGTTTGGACTTTGTGAGGAGCGTGTATCGTGTGTTTGGTTTCACATTCCAATGCTTGCTCTCCACTCGCCCCGCCCAGTTTCTGGGAGACTCCGCCCTCTGGGACACTGCAGAACAGGTAACACCTCGATCATACGTGTCACTCAAACCTCTACCATACAAGCTACCCTAATCTTAACCAATTTCTCTCCCCCTCCCTCTCTCCCTCCCCCTCCCTCTCTCCCTCCCTTCCCTCTCTCCTCTCTCTCCTCTCCCTCCCTTCCCTCTCTCCTCTCTCTCCTCTCTCTCCCCCTCCCTCTCTCTCTCCCTCCCTCCCCCCCCCTCTCTCCCTCCCTCCCCCTC
>JAQQZR010000033.1:1298005-1317405 GCA_030068235.1 Notoglanidium macrostoma
TGTGTGTGTGTGTGTGTGTGTGTGTGTGTGTGTGTGTGTGTGTGTGTGTGTGTGTGTGTGTGTGTGTGTGTGGTGCATGCGCTTGCGTGCTCCCATTCTGAGACAACACCCCCTGAACTGTCCAACGTCACATCAGTTTTTCACGAGGACAAAAAGTAAAAACAGCGCGCCCCCACTCCGGGGAGTGTGTGTGTGTGTGTGTGTGTGTGTGTGTGTGGGTGGGTGGGTGTGTTGACAGAGGAAGGCGACAGAGAGAGGGGAGAAAGTGGAGAGTGTGTGTGAGAGAGAGAGAGAGAGAGAGAGAGAGCGAGAGAGTGACGGAGGAAAGTTGGTGAGCCACTTCAGGAAAAGTCGCTCGCGGAGCTTTAATGTGGACGCACGCGCCAGAGTTTCAAAGGATAGAGCGCGAGAGGCAGAAATGAAGATTGCGTCCACGTGCTGGTGAGTTTGGTGACTTTAATGCACACATTAGTGTCGTTCATGTTTATGAGCAACCATCTCGTTAACCATAACGCAGCAGGTTTGACGCGTGCGTGCGTTTTATAGCTCCGCGTGCACTTTTTCTTAGGCTTATTTATGGGTAAACCGTTGCCTTAATATTCCGCCCTCGCGCGCCTGTTCTTCGTTAACTTGAAACCTTTTCGGGCAAGTACTGGGTTTCTGAGTCCACGCTCTCGCGCGCTCTCACGCTCAGTCTTTTCGGGATCGTTGGAGCTCGTGGAGGTGGAACTGGAAAACCAGTAAGGGGTGGGGGGGGGGCACGGGCGCGCGCGCGCGCTGCTAATGTCCCACTGAGACGCTTTGTGTGCTCCGGTTTTTTACGAGGGTTGGAAGGGGGAAGAGTGTTGACTTGAGGCTCGCGCGAGGGGCTCGCGGGTTTCCGCGGTAATTACGGGCTCGCGCTGAGCTGGACCGAGGCTCGCGAGTAAATGCACGGACGTGTGTGTGTGTGTGTGTGTGTGTGTGTGTGTGTGTGTGAGTGTGTGAGTGAGAGAGAGAGAGAGAGAGAGGGGTTTGCGGCAGCACGCAGAATGTAGTATACAGTCATTACTGACCAAGAACATGACCACTGATGGACACACACACATCACAATTACACACGTGCTGAGAGACAGGAGTGATCGATGTGGTAGATTATCCTAAACTCGCGTGTGTGTGTGTGGTGTGTGGCAACACGCAGAATGTAGTGCTGTCACTTTATACTGTTATTATTGACATGGCGCAACCACTGTTGGACACACACACACACACACACACACACAGTGATTATGGGCAATCATAGATAAATCCAGACTGTGTCTGTGTTTGTGTATGTGTGTGTGTGTGTGTGTGTGTGTGTGTGTGTGTGTGTGTGTGAGTGAAGATAAGAATACTAAAATCTGGGACCAGTAGGACAATACACACTCTCACTGACGCACACATAAACAGCTCATTAGTTAATTAACCAGCCTTTCAGATAAAGTGTGTTAGAGTGTTTTACTGTATTCCAGTTGTGTGTGTGTGTGTGTGTGTTCGACCAATAACAAGAAGCACATGTGCTGCATTGTAAACACAATTACCCTGACTGTACATAAGAATTAACCTATGTTGGCGGCTCTGTTCAGGAGCCGTCACAGACACGCCACGTTCAGCTGTGTTAAGACAGGACAGTAGTGTTTGTTGTGTGTTGGGAATAAAAGTGTGTAGACGTGTGCTAGAAAATGTGAAGGAGTGAAAAACAAATTTGTATTTCGTTAGGACTGGAGTCAAAATGTTCATTTGTGTGTGCGTTTATCTAAAATGTATCTAAAATTTGTTCAGTGGTGGGAAAGTTCCTGGTGTTCAGAGCTGGGTTACGCACATGTTAAACACAACAACTCGGAGATAGAAAATGTGGACTGAAGATGCAGACGGGGGGGGGGGTTTCTTTGCTGTCAGATGGAATCCACTGTAACGTAAAAAATAGCACCTGATCCAGCGCATCATATTATTTTGGATTTTATTTATTTATATCATGCTCAGACACTCGCGTCTACAATTTAACGAAGACACGAGATACTACGTGAAATTGTAGCGTGTGCGGGATGACTTTTATTTCTGTAAATTTGATGAGCTCTCCTGTAAAGTAAATACGTCGAAGGTTGGGATGATAAGCTGATGGAATTACTTAGGCTGATGGATTTTTCCACACTTTTAAATTCACCCTGTCGTATTTTTTTTACAGTTGAATCTGCTCTTATTTGTTTCTTTGCTTCACTGTGTCTCACTGTGTGTGTGTGTTGATCATCTTCGTGCAGGTGGTGTGTGTTATGGAGCACAGTGCTGAGCGCAGTGTGTGCGAGTGCCGTCGAAAAGGCCAACAAAACAGTAAGTGATGATAGAAGAATTAGATTTTTCTCTCTGTTGTTCACGGAGTGCTGTTCAGTGATTTGATTCTTTTTGCTTCGATTCATTTGATTCACCAAGGCTGTGCTGTAAAAGAGCTTTTATCAGGATTCATTATAACTTGTGACTCATCAAATAAGCCTAAAAACATGCGGTTAGGGATCAGATCAATTTTATTCCTGCTCAGTTAGAATGCTTAACGTATTTACCTAGTTGAGCAGTTAGCTACTATCAGATTATAAAATATTGTGTGTGTGTGTGTGTGTGTGTGTATTTGTCTCAAGGCCTTTATGAATAAAGTGACTAAGTGTTGCATTCCTTCCAAAGGCTGCGTCCAGTGAGACCATACACACACACATATACATACACACATACACACACACACACACACACACACACACAGGCAATGTTTCTGCCCCTTGAAATAGCAAATCTGAATGTCCCTTTCCGTTATTGTGACATTTAGACCTATGACGTGTTTTCTACATGTGTGTGTGAGTGTGTGAGAGAGATTTCAGTAGTGTGTAAATTCAGTAGTGTGTGTGTAGGTGTATTTACCCTGGAGAGCATGTGCGTGCGTGTTTTTGTTTGCAGAAGGAATGGGTTGAAGTCTACGTGAGTCAGGAACAGTTTGTGTGTGTGTGTGTGTGTGTGTGTGTGTGTGTAGCTTCTGTGCCATCCATTATGTGACTCAGCCATTTCCTAACTTTTATAATAGGTGTTACTATAACACACTCACACACACACATTGGTTTTACTATCTTTGTGGGGACCGTCCATTGGTTATCATAGTTAATGCAGCTAATTAACGCTACACCCGCACCTAAACCTAACCCTCACCTTAATCTCAATAATAAAAAGGACATTTTTTGGCTCTTTTACTTTGTCTTGTTTTTGTTTACAAAACCCTTAAAACCACTGTGAGGACCACCCACTTGTGAGGACCATCAAAAATTGTCCTCACATGGATAGTAAAATCTCACATTTGGTCCTCACAAGAGTATAAACACACACACACACACACACGCGCACACACACACACACACACACACCTCTGCTCAACTTTAATACATCCTCCAGCCCCGTTCTCTTAACTTTCTTGTTTTTGGTCAATATAAATCCCTGTAACTTAGTGAAACTCACTTGTATCACTGCTGTGGTGAATTTAAGGATCATCTCTCTCTCTCTCTCTCTTTCTTTTCATTTATGTCTTAAAGTGAACTGTCACAGACATTATTTTCAGTGGAATGAAAATAATACCACAATTAATAGTTTTGTTTCTCAAACTTTCAGTGTGAATACACTTCAAGCAAAACGCAACCTGAACACTGGTGCTATGGGAATTTACGACTTTAACCAATACCGTGACCATTTTAGCTGTGCTGAGCTCTGAGAGGCTGAGCTTCTGACAATTGTCCTACATCTTGAGACGTTTTTTAGGGTCTACATTAGACACTTTCTGTGAACTGTCCGAGTATGTCCAGAGTTTCCAGGCTAAATGTTCTTGGGATTAAATCGATCCGGTATTAATTATCCTTCGTTAATATTTCTTGGGCTAGCCATGCACTGTAACTGTTTTGAACATAAATGCAAAAGTCCCGTCACACATTGTTTTCAAATAGCCGTGAATTTGTAGTGTGACTCCAGCTTTAATCCATCTCTGTCATCCTGTTTCTATCTCTCTTTCTATTCCTGTCTCTATATTCAGTGTACTTTTGCTTATTTTCCCTCTTTCTGTCTCTCTGTGTAACAGATTTTTCATCCCGAATGGAAAATTTTGTTTGATGAATCCATTCTTTGTGGCTCTCACCAACTTTATAAACTCTCCTCTCATTTTTATGTATCACTCCGTAAACCATAAAATAAAATATGATTTCTGCGTTTTGCAGCTGTGGCAGGCTAAGAAAGTGTGCGTGACCGCGCTGACCCCATAGTCGAACAACGCTAATCATGATTTTTCCAACTTGGAACTCAGCTCAGGTTCTCTAAAAAAATATATGATAATAATAAAAAAAAATCATGTTTATAAATTAGATTGCTCTTGCAGAGATGATGTTCAGAGTCAGGTTCAGCTGAGCGGAACAAGCCAAAATAAAATTGCACTTGAACTCCTGCTACTGTGGTTTCCCGGGTCTTAGTTTTCTGGGCTGTTTTCCAAATGCCACTCTACCCCCCTGTGTCCTACACTGGAGAATTATGTAGCACGCTAATACAGACCAGATTAGATCACAAATGGTGCCTTCTTCACTAACACAGTGGTGTTTGTTCAGAGAACCAACGAATTTTTCTTAAGAACCAGCCTGAGGCTGAGAGCTGAACCATTTTGTCATCAGTTATAGGTGTATCCTAATTTGTAAAAATAACCACTGTGAAGGGTTTACCAAGTTTTATTTTTTGGCTTTGGTCCAGAGTTCCTAGACTAAAGGTTCATGGCTTATTGTACTGAAAGGTTCTTCTGGTCTAAATGGCTTTGGTTTAGGTTCCTGGGCTAAGACTGCTAGACTAAAGGTTCTTGGCATAAATTCCATGGCTAAAGTTCCTGGACTAATGGACCTTTGTTTATGTTACTGGGTGAAAGCTCCTGAAGGTCCCTGACTGAATTTAGTTGGCTAAAGGCTCTTGGCTTAGGTTCCTGATCTTGATATTCTGTGTTAATGTTCGTGGATTAATAATACTGGCCTTCAGCTCCTGGGGCAAAATTTCAGCATACATTTCCTCCCCTTAAGCCCTTCGATTTTCAGGACTCATCGAGACTCTCAGATTTTAATTCCACATTTTCATAACCTTTCCAATTAGTTTCACTGTGATTACTGACCAAAAGCATAGTAATTACAAAATAGTATGTTTTTGACTGAAGTTCCTAGTCATAAATTTCTTTGTCTCTTTGTTAATTATCCTTATGTAATATTTTGGGGTTCAATTCTTGAGCGAAGGTGTGCGGTTCTAAGTTCCTGGTCCTAACCTGAGAAGCTCCTATGATCCATCAACATTCTGTTCATCTCACTGTGGCTACTGGAGAATTTCTAGTTTATAGTATGTATTCATCATGTGTAATGCGTTACAGTCCCTGGGACTGAAGTTCTTGGCCTAAAAAGCCCGGGTTCAGCTTTTCTTCATTCCAGTCATGAAAATAACTTGAACTGATGTCACCGCTTCTTTGTTCCAGACCAACAAGAATTTGGTATCAAAACTGAACTAATATTTCAGTTTGAGTATTGTCGCTATGTTTAAGTGGTTTGGTAGATGCACCGTTGCGGCATTGTGTTTGTTAGATAACGTTTCCATGTTGGTGGGTGTGAGATTAGCAGCCGAGAGACTAACACCGGGAAGTGTAGCCTTGAGCTAAAATTCCTGGGATTAAGTTCCTGGGCTAAAGTTCATGGGATAAGTCTCCTGCAGCCTGTTGCACCAGCTGAACATAAGTTCTATCGTAGCTTATTTCGATCATGAATATAATGAGTTTATGGACTACTAAAAACTTCACATCTGCACCAAGTTTCAACATATCCTTAAGTTATAGCTTAAAACATATATTTACTGCCTGACATAAACAAGACTACTCTTCAAAGTCAGCAATGCTAGCATGAGTCTAAACCTATAAATCCTCATTGTTTTGTCAGTATATAGGACAATATTTTAACGTGGATAGGATTACAAATAGATTACAAGTTCATTAGAACTTGTATTAAACTGGCCTCTGGGCATTTACAGCTGAGACACACACAGTGGGATAAAAGTGCCTGGTGTGTGCAAATGCAAAGCAGATATGTGATGGTAGTTTTCCAAATCAGTGGAGACGGCCTGGGGCAACAAGACAGAAGAGTGCTAACTAGTGAACACTACAGGAGAGACATGCCACACGGGAGTGAGAAAACAAACAGACGAGCTGGAACTGTTATTTATTAATTTTTTTTGGATGTGCCGAGTTCCCGAAACAGGACAATGCTATACCTCCTATATATAGGAGGCGAGTTCCAGCACATTCCCGCTCATTACTCAATCATTACTCACGGCTGTTCATTACCTACCGTAGTGCACGCTACATGGTGTAATTGCCCCAGGGCCGTCTTTTTTGATTTCACAGGCGTACAGATAGGAAGACAGACAGACAGACAGATGTGATAAGAACATGATCCTTTCACATTGTTTACTCTCTCTCTCGCTGTGTTTGTTACAGGCGATTGGTCGACGCCCCCGACAGACAGAAGGGGTGGGGCTAGAAGGTGTATGGGGGCCATGGAGTGAGTGGGCGGAATGTTCTCAGAGCTGTGGAGTGGGCGTGACAGAGAGGCGCAGACAATGCATGCCACCACAGCAAACCTGGAGTGCGCCGAGTTACCTTCCGACAGGTGGATCAAGCCACAACCCCTTACTTCCCCCCCACGTGCCTTATTACCCCCCCTCATATTCTGGCAATGACAGAATTTATCCGGCCAATCAGAATCCTGGACTACCTCTCTATCGCGACACACCCGAAGGAGTGGGACAAGAGCTGCCCAATCATGCGCCTCCCCTCTATGGACCGGATGTCGCGCCGCACAATCAGCAGCCGATTTCAATTTACCGCTCACCAGCTTCTTCGTCCTTGCACGCTTACGGCCCATCAGGGAGAGGATCCAGACGTCCGGCCAGTGAGGGGACTGGAAGAGTAGGAGCAGGCGGGAGTAGGCGGTCAACCTCCACCAATAGGGATCCAGCGTCCGTGAGAAGGTGAGTGTAACTGGGTTACCGTTTTCTTTCTTTCTTTCTTTATAACTTTCTTTATTTCTGACATCTCTCTCTCAAACACTCTCACTCGCACTTTCTCTCCCGAAGACCAATCCGTCCTGGGCAGTTTGGTTACGGCAGGGTCCCGTTCTCGCTCCCGCTTCACCGCCAGAACCGGCCCGCTCGGCACGCCCGTCTCCATGGAAACGCCACTGCCGCGCCACTGCAGGTCGGAGGCACGGCGTCTCCGATGGAAGCGGAGAGCCGACATGAAGGAAACGAAGAACGGGAAGACGCAAAGCCAAAGGAGAGAAAGAGACAGAGATCTATCAAAAGACGTGCCCCTCCTCCAGCCCCTGCCCCCTTCTCTTCACCTCTCCACAGGACACACCCACTTCCAGACACAACACTCTATGCGTCGCCGCCTTACGTTCCAGCCCCTGCAGTTCCGCTACAGCCCTACAGGTGCTCTGGGAAAGACAGAGAGATTCGGAAGTGCACTGTAGAGGTAAGAGCACTAACATATGTTGACTTACAAGTTGTATTCAGGACAAAAACTCCTAACACAGCCTTAAGTTTAGTGCTGCACTGACACTAGAGTTATTCTGTGAACAACGAGGCAACATCCCTGTGCAACCTTTAGATCGAGAAAAATCCCCTCACATTTATGCTACTAACAGCACTTGAACGCAGCATTACTGAGTGTGTGTTGGTAACGTTGGACACTAATAATTACATTTCTGCAGAAAGGGGAAGTGAGAACGAGGCTGAAGTAGGAGAAAAGCTGTATAAGTTGTCTGGAACATTGGCTAAGCAGATTAAAAGCTATTCCGATTTTTCACGTTCCTCTGCTCTGTTTATTTCTCCAAAAGTTGTAGACTTTCTCCCATGTGTCCTTGAGCATATCCACTTCCTGCGGTCTGGAGCAAAGCATGTCGTACAAAAGGCTCCCAAATTCTAAGATTTAAATGTATTGGGGGGGGGAAAAAAGAGATGATTTGGCCAAAGTGTTTAGAAGTGTTGGAATAGAGGAGCGCTATTGGGAGTGTACTCAGACGGCTGGAGCCTGGTGCACTACTGCAGTACCACCCTGTGCGCTCCGAGCTGGAAGAGCTTCACACATGTCTCAGATTGGAGCGAGGCAGCGTTTCATGCTTCAGAGATTGTTGGCAGGGTGCAGTAACACACACACATACTTATATACACACAGTGGCTACAGTATTGCAAAAGAGGCGAAAAGTCTGTGAGCACGTCTGCCTATACTGTCTGTTTCTGTCTCTCCGTCAGTTTGTATACCTGTCTGTCTGTATCGCTCTCTCTATCTGTCTGTCTGCCTGCCTATATACCTACATTTCTGTCTTCTTATATGTCTGTCTATCTATCTGGCTGCCTGTCTAACTGTCTGGCTCTCTGCCTGCCTTTCGGTCTTTTTCAATACATATCCGTCATCTGTCTATCTTTCTGTCTGCCTATGTGGTCTGTCTTTCTGTCTATGTGCCTTTCTCTCTATCTTTCTGTGTGTCTGACAATATGTCTTTCTGTCTATCAGTCTTTTTGCTTTCCTTATATGCCTGTATGTCTATTTGTCTGTCTGTCTGTCTGCTTTATCTGTCTGTCTATCATTACAGCTCTATGCTCTGCTCTCCACCCCCCCTTGTCTTTTCTCCACTATCCCTTGTTCACTCCTCTGTGGTGAATGGGACAGAGCCAGACCTTCCATGTTGCCTAGTTATGAGTCTTATTAATGAAGAATACAGGATGAAACAGAGACAGGCGGTGGTCAGGTCATGTATATACCCAGACTGTACGGAAGCCCAGCCGGGTCATTTCTCCTCTGAGCTCACTTTGTGGTTTTGTGCTTATTTTCTTTCCATGTTTTCAACCCTGTAGGTCTTTTCTGTAAAACTCGTTCTGCTTAATATCAATTTCCCGCTTCTGTCCTGCCAAACTCAGAGCAGATGATCATGTATTAACCCAGTAATCAGTAATCATTTATACATGACTTAAATCCCCCCCTCCCATGGTATTGTGCTCATTGATATGAATTGGAAAGGGTCTGTTTTCTGTCTTTTTCTGAGTATATGTCACATTTAACTGCCCATTTATTAGGGTATTTATGGTAGTTAAATACTGAAATTAGCATTATTATGGTTGGTTGGTTATGTATATGTATATCTTTTCCCCACCTCTCTGTGGGGCAGATATGGATAGGGTTGATCAGATAGGGGTAAGGCACCAAGGCTCGTACCCCTGACCTTCCGATCAGAAACCCAGAGCCTTAATCTTTATCCACCCTGCCCGCATTATTATAGCTGTAAATAACACGATATAAAGCACCATTAAACTGGCATGAGATTACCCGTAACTGTGTTTATGGTTGTGTGTGTGTGTGTGTCACAGTGGCACTATTTTTAAAAGGGTGTGAATGGAAATAAAAGAAGAACACATACGCACGCACACGCGGTCAGGAAGCTGTTTTCTGATCCACCTCTTGCAGGCGTTTGTGATCGCGTGACGGATGAATCATCCACTTAGCCGATGTATAGCTGAGATTCCCTTCCTCTGTTTGTGTGTGTGCGTGTGTGCATGAGAGAACGAGAGCGTGGGGAACTGAGACTGAAGGAAAGAAGGAAAGCAGCAGAAGGAATGACGCACCTAAGTTGTAGCGCAATGAAAGAGGGCACTGTCTTTGCACGAAAACACACACACAGAAGGATTCTCAGAAGGACAGAGCAAAGAGGAAATGAGAGCGACAGAGAGAGAGAGAAACAGATGAGGTGAGAGAGATAGGTTACAGCATTATCTCTCTCTCTCTCTGTCTGTTTATCCCTCATTCCTTTCCCTCTATAGTCACTGAGTAAATATTAGCAGAACCATGATGAACCGCACTGTCCACAAGCACGACCTTGAGAAAATGCTTCCAGTGCACCGTGGGTAAAACACACTTCCTCAACACCCGAATATCAGCGTTAAACTCAGACCAGCTCTACAGAGGGTCGTCAGAGGGCAAATACTTTATCACTCAGAATGGAGACATGAAATGGGTAGTATTAGACCGTGATGGAATGCGGGGTATGAAACGAAAGATTAAGAGATAAGAGGATGACGGAGTGTGGGATTAGAGGGTGTGGGATGAAGGGTGTTGTATGACGGGATATGGGATAAGAGGGTGTGGGATTAGACAGGGTGGGATGAAGGGATGAAGTGGTATGAGTTGGAGAGGTGTGGCATAAAAGCACATACCCTTCATCCCATGACGTCTATCCCAAATGAAAGGGATGAAAGGATTAAGAGGTATGGGATAAGAGGGTGTGGGGGATGAAGGGGTATGGGATGAAGGGATGAAGAAGTGTAGGATAAGTGGATGGGATGAAGGGATGAAGGAGTGTGGGATAACAGGGTGTGGCAGGAAAGGATGTGGGATGAAGGGGTGTAAAATTAGAGGGTGTGGGATGAATGGAGGAAATGATGTGGCATGAAGGGGCGTGGCTAGAGTGGGTGTGGTTTATGTTAAATATTGTATAGAACATGCCATTCTGTTTTCTTGCTACTCCTCTATAACAGCATGTAAATACACCGTCCCAAAGCCACACAGTAAGTTAATAAGGACACTGGCATTTGGGACACAGCCTGTAGTGGACGAGTCTTAGGACAGGACATGAAGAAGCGTCCCAGCTGAGATGAGACAGCTGTCCATCACCTGGGTTTCTTCTCACTGCTGAGTCAAACACTTCCCCAGAGCTGCTTATATCTTCACATGGGAATGCTGTGTGTGTGTGTGTCTGTCTGTCTGTGTGTGCGTGTGTGTGTGTGTGTGTATGTGTCTGTCTGTGTGTTCGTGTGTGTGTGTGTGTGTGTACGCGCATCATTTTTTATCTCTCGGTCTATCTCACTCTGTCTCTCTCAGTGTCTGTCGCTGTATTTCGCTCTACTCTCCAGCTGCTTAAGTTCTAAAGCAGCTGCTCAGATTCCTGTAGTCATTGAAACACACACACACACACACACACACACACACACATACACACGCCACCTTTGAACCCTTTGCTGGCCACCAAACTCTGGTGTACTTGGATGCATGAGATGGAGCCGTTGTTTTGCATCAGTGCCATGGACCTTTTGATTGAGGCTGGCTTCTTCTGGTACCACTGCTTGAGGAATGCTTCAGCCTATATCATTATCCCTCCCCCACTTTGTTGACACTTCAGTCAAAATGGTGTGTGATGCCAGTCAGCAACCCGGCCATGGTCCCACCCATCAGGCCCATACAGTGTCTCTCATCTGTCCACAAAACCTTTGAAAAATCTGTTTTCATATTGTTTTGCCCATTGTTGATGCATTTGCATGTGATTTTTATTTAAAGGAGGCTGTTTTTCCACGTATCTCATCTTGCCAATTATGCAAAGCACTTTGCACCTTGTGTTTCTGCAGTTTGCAGTTATGAAAGATGGTGGCACTTGTATAATAATTATGTGCACAGTGTATATAGTTTTTGACACACATTGAATAAAAGGAGGTGTAGAAAAGTATATTTATATTACTTTGAAAATGAACGGTAACAGAATCCAAATGCAAATTCCATACATGGTATCATCTTGAGGCCTTTTATCTGCTAACTTGTGAAATAATGATGGAATAACACCCACCTGACCATGGATCAACTGAGCGGCCAACTGTCCAACTACTTTTTGTCCCTTTAAAAGGGGGGACCCCATATAATAAGTGATAAGTGCTGTAATTCCTTCACTGGTCACCCGATCTGGATTCAAATACCTTCAAAATAAAGCTCATTTAATTTGAACTCATTTTCATCATTTAATTTAAAATTCAAATTTCAACTACTGACCTTTTTACTGTATTTAATGCATTTAAAAGTAATGTTTGGAAACCTAAAATCTTGCTTTTACAGACTTGACAATGCTGGAGTCATTAAATAAACATTTAAAATGGCAAACCTTCTGATTTATGGCAAACCTTCTGTCAACTCAGCATTGCTCTCCTGACCTGCAGGTGTTCTCTAGACCTTGTAAAAAAGAAAAAAAAAAGGAAGAAACAGAAGGTGGGAGTTTCCCAGGGTGAGCTTATAATTATATAAAAAGTGGGGAGGAGAGCAAGGCAAGGGCATTTGCACTCCTGGATGCTGCAGCAGCTGAAAGACAGTGATTCATGTCCTTTCTTAGAAGTATTAAGTTTATTCAAATGTCCACAGGACCAAGCCTAAGCTAGGACATCATCAAAAAAAGAGTGCGTCAGTCATCATATGAACAGACGGAGTTAACAATTAATTATTTTTCATGGTCTGTAGAAAAGTGAGGCCTGTGTGGTCTCTAAACCCATTAAGTTCCTTTAGTTATTTTTTTTTTAAAGAATTGATTATTGCTCCTGGAGTAGGAACAGGGAAGAAGAAGCACAAATAAGGATGATAAACTCTAAAAGTTAAGAATGCTACATGAAAGGGGATGATCTGGGGAAAGAACTGAGGCTTGAGATGAGAGAAAGGGGTTTCCTTTTTTTTTTTTAAGGAAATGTATGCTGGCGGTCACTGTTAGGTACTTACACCTGTTGTCATTTGACATTTCTCAGTGTCCATTGTCCATTACATCACACACACACACACACACACACACACACACTATTGGCTGGGCTCTCATGTTCTGGTTATTTGAATAAACGGTGTTTTTGACCTTGGGACTTTCAAAATGATCAACAGAAATGTACTTAGCTCTGTGGCAGTGTCTGAGGTGTCATTTTAGCTAGAAATAGAGCTCCAAAGTCTGCTTAAGTGCCCAAGTTCCACAGCTTCTATCTCTAATGGAGGAATAACCTTTATGAAGTCGTTGGAAAGATAATTTACTCCATACTATGACTCTGCTTTGTGTGTGTGCTGATTGAGTGTGTTTCCACACACTTTGGTCCAGTTGGTCTCCAACTAGCAGGCTAGAGCCTAATGGAGGCAGGTGGAGCAGGTTTCCAGTTGTCTTTGAAGTGCTGCACATAGTCCCTTCATCCCCAAGGAGACCCAAGAGCCCCCATCTCCTCAACAGCAACTCCAATCTGAAACCCTATCCTTGTTTGCATGCATTTGCGCTCGTTTGTGCATGTGCGAGTGTGTTCGTGTGCATGCTTGTGAGACACCTTTTCATTAAAGCTCATCAAGGCTATGATCCTTTCATCAATGCTGTCTTCATGCTAACTGCAAATCACTTACCTATTGAAATGCACATGTACTATTCTGCAGATAGTGAACAAGTTAATGATGATTGTCAGTTTTCCATCTCGTTAGAGTCACTATAGCTGGCTCTTGGCTAGATGTACATTTTTTTTTTTTGTTTTTTTGTTTTTTAAGCAGCCAGAGTCCAGTTCTCTCCAAGCTGTTACTGGCTTGGCCAGTAAGCTTTGTGTTCTTGTGTAGTAGCCCCACCTTGTTCTTTGCCCAGGTAAGTCTTCTTCACTTGTTCAGCTGTCAGAGGGCGTGCTGTCTCTGCAGATTCCCATACTCTTAAGGAAATGAAACAAGCTGTAATTGAAAGTTCCTTGGCCTTCAGCCAAGTGCTGTAGCTCTGTAGCATTTTTTTTTTTTTTTGGCTAAATGTATTTATTGCTCCTTTCTTCTTTTCTACCACACATTCTTGAAGACTTGTGAAATAATGATGGGATAACACACACCTTCAGTTTTAATGTTTAGGAACGGTCACATACATTATGTTTTTCTCTGAATTAGCAAGTCTTTTCTCTGCATTTATATTTATATTTATAATATATATTTATAAGTCACAATGTACCTAATAGCAAGGATCCTTTTTTTTTGCTGAGAATGGACTATTTCATTAAAAAAAAAAAAAACAAACAAACATTAAACTACGTTATGATGGCATACCTTGAACCAAGCAAGGTATGAATAATTCTCTGCATTTAACTCATCCAAGCAGTGAACACACACAAGTGAGAAGTGCACACATACCCAGAGCAATGGGCAGCTCTATGCTTCAGCGTCTGGGGAGCAGTTGGGGGTTGGGTGCCTTGCTCAAGGGCACTTCAGCCGTGGATGCAGAGACGCTGCAGAGCTTAGGGCAAAAGGACAGTCCTGAAATTAAGCGCTGTGTCTGAAATAGAGCATGTCTTTATACCTCTTGCCAGAAGCTGAAAGAAGGTTAATGTTTGTTAGTTCATATGATGGTCTGTTAGTTGACTTGGTGTGAAGCGGAGAGAAGTGTTTGAACCTCATCATCCTTCTAGCAAGCTGAGGATAACCGTTGCCAGCCATCATTAGGAGCTTACATCGGAATCCGAGAGTTAAGTGGTTCATCTGGATCAGCCTTGCCATGGGGAAACTGATTTCACAGATTATAACCTTCAATATAATAATGCTTGTGCATAGGGATCTAATATATCTATATATATATATATATATATATATATATATGATGAATCACAATACAAATCTATGACCACTATTATCAAGGAAATAAAAAATGAACCATGATGATTATCATGGCTGCATAATCATGTAGTTTTTCTTAACAGATCTAAAATGGGAAGGGGCTTTTATGCAATCGAGTCAACCAATATATGAATGATTCAACAAGAACAAATAAGAAAATGGAGCTGTAGCAAGAAGAGGTAGTTTTATGTTTAAGCTGACTACTTAAAATAAATTTCCATTGCAAGGTATACTGGTGCATGTAAATCCACGGCAATTACTGTTACTCAAGTCCAGGTTATCCAAAAAAAAAAAAATCACTCCACACAATTCTATATCTTAAAAAAAAAAAATCACAGGCCTACAAAAAAAATACTAAACACAGTTGTCTCACCATGCTGATGCCAGGGAATCCTTGCTGCTTCTTCCCCAAAGGTGTCAACTTTTGTGGATATTCCACAGTTAATAATCCTGAATAATGCACCCAAAAATAATTTCCTTTTTTTTACATTGCCTTGAATTTTGTTACCCATGTAAAGTTCAATGAAATAATGTTCTCCCACACATTCTCTCTCTTTTTTTTGTGGCCTTCTTTCTCCTACTCCCCTTTAAAAACTTCTTGTTACTGATAGGACAGGTGAGCTCCATGCCCCATGTGATCAAATATGTTTAAAAAAAAAAAAAAAAGGCAAAACAAAATACAATAATATGCTTTACAGTCAATTTACATCAAGAGCATTTTCTCCCACAATGCTTCATGCAGTATAATACAAACCCAACATATTACGTATCTTTGGATAACACCCCTATAATCGTAATTTCTCCTGACACCCATAAACATTTGTCAGGGTTACACACTGACTGTGGTCATCGTATATATGCTCTCTAGTGATGTAACCGTCCTGTTGGTATTCAGAACAACACTTTTAAAAGCCCATGAAAATGAAATCCCTTCTCATTGTAGAGAGGCCACAGGCCTGACTATTGTACATGTGGAAATGGTTTGCTTGCTTCTTGGCTACTGGGTGCAGTGGTATTTCCAGGGCATCAAATAAATTTTCCACCAAGGTGTGATTATTTCTTAAAGACTCTCGGCTGTTGTAAGTGCACCCAAGACATACCTTTATGTAGTGGCTATTGCCATAAATAACAAGGTCAATTCAAATAACTCTAGGCAGCTTTATATTTTGACTCCCTTTGTGGGTCAACTCTGACCTTTACTGTGCACTGCATTCTTCAGAAGGAAGTGATGCACAGTTGATTTGCTAGGGGGCATGTGAAAGCACATTTTCCCTATGGCATTAAATGAGTATGGCAGTATGAGAGTGTATATGTTTACATGTACACGGGCATATTAACTGCTAAATCTGCCTTGCATGTGGTAAAATTTAGCCTTCACCTAGGGTAGCAGGTGGAAGTATGTTATGATCACATTATCTTTTTATGGCCTTGGCTCAAAGGTGGTTGTATTACCCGAGAGTCAGATCGAACACCAGGTGTTTGAGTACTGTATTTACATCAGATAAAGTTTACTGTTGCAGCCAGGATGATGAATATTTTAAATAGTGAAGATGAATTATATTTACTTAAGTATACACACATGTATGCTTTAATTTCTTGTTCACTTGAATTAATTTCAACAGAAACGTGTAACAATAGACTGTAAGACCGAGACAGTAGAGTATGCTTTTTACTTTATAGATAGCAATGCTTTAACCAAAGGCCATGCCTAAGCCATTTTATAGTGAATGGTTAATGGGAAGTGATAAAGATGACAGTAATAATAGGAATGGCAAGCCAATTCTTTTGTTTTTGCTGTTGCATCTTTGAGATCAGTAGATGACTGAGACAATAGATCGGTATTTCAGCATTCATTTCCTGTTATTTACAACTAGATGTCTTAACTTAGAACATGCCACCTTTGGTGGTAGTCCACCTCGTTCTGTAGTGAGCAAAAGCATTGGAAATAACACTTGCAATAACTGCATCAAGCCAGTGATCCACTGGCTAACTGTTGCATTCTTCTTTTGTGATTCTTTTCCAGGCTTGTACCTGACATTTAGGTTTGTGATCAAAAAATTTAAATGAGGATTTCTTTCCCCCCATGATGTCCTTTGTTGTGTTTTGGGTCTTTCTGCATGATGAACTTCCTCCCAATTAGATTGGATGCATTTCTCTGTAAAATTGCAGACAGAATTTCTGTGGATTTCTGCCTTCATTCTACTGCGACCGTTACGAGTTACATCATCAGTGAATATTAGTGAGCCCATTCCAAAAGCAGTCATTCAAACCCAGGCCATAACATTACCTCCACTGTACATGAGCTTGTCTATTTTGTCTATATGAAGAGTCCCACATTGTTACGTGCCAACGAGGGTGATTAGAGCTTCATGGGGCTTCATATTAAGTGTGTGCCTGTGTAGCAGGGTTTTTTTTTTTTTTTTTTTTTTTCCAAACATTTGGCACAACAAATTTTCATGCCAGTGACTCAACTTGTGCACAACCTATTTGCAACAATCGCATCTTGCTGAGTGTCCCTGCTTGCCATTGTATGCCTTTTTTGACAATGTTAACACTTGTGGCACGCAATGGCATGTATTGGTACGCATATGTTACTCAGTTTCCGCATTGCACACAGTGGCAGGCGGTGGCCATCCTCCTTGGATTCCTGTTTCTGCCAGGGGAAACTTCTCTCCTCCTCTAACTTCCTCTGATCAACAATCATATTCCCTGCAGCCACTACATATGAACACTTTTGCATCTGTTCTGAATCTTGTGAATTAATTTCTCTTCTATCAATGAACACAGAGTGGGAAGCTTTTTGAACCACAGCATTCTAAGATGTGGGCCATCGGACACCAAATTCCTGCACAATGATTTCACACATGTGTAACTAATAGCATGTCAATGAGTGATCATTCGTGCCACCGTGTGCACAGACTTGCCTAGTCATGACATCATCGCTTCTTATGCGCAAATAGTGCTTTCCCTTGGTGCAAGTATGGCATATTAATGATTGCCATGACATGCCATTGCGTGTCTTGGATGTGTCACATGTTCTTGGTAGATGTGCACCTTGTTTATATCTTATCTGTGACAGGTGCCATTACATGGTAATAACCTTGTCGTAATAATAAGTGTTGTGCCCCCTTTTTGGCATGCGTTGAAACACAGTTAAATGCAGACCTTTTTTGGACCTAAATTTGTGCATGTGTCAGGCTGGCTTTTACTCTTTCCATCACTTTGATAGAGGTTAATATTGGTTCAAGATCTTTGGCTGTGGGCTGTTTGATATCTTGTTGTTCTTACACCACTGGTTTCTTTCTTTCTTTCTCCGGATTTTCCAGATTGTTGTATTGGTCATGCCTGATGCTTATGCAATTTCTTTGATTGATTTTTCCCTCTTTTCTCAACTTAAAATGGCTTGCTCCCTGGTCTTCATTTTTGTTTATTTTTCAACAACAAATCTTCACCGGCAAAACCCAGAGAACCTAAGGGGCGAAACCAAAAGTAGACCGAGCTAGTGAGAGCTATTGCTCGTTTAAACTCCGTTTAACAGGGCACACCTGGGCGACAAGAAACGCCTGTCAGTCATGTATTCCAATATTTTAGATCACTTGAGAAATGGGTGGGTTCAAGGGCAATTTTGAGTAGCCAATAAGCATGTCTTTGGGCTATGGGAGAAAACTGGAGCACCAGGAGCAAACCCATGCAGGCACAGGAATAACCTGCAAACTCCACACAGAAAGGCTTCAGCTGGCTGGAAAGTTTGAACCCTGAACCTTCTTGCTGTGAGGCAACAGTGCTAACCACTGATGACAATTGCCTTGCTATAATATCTAGGAGCACATTGTAAGTGTAATTGGGATTGTAGGTAAAGCTCCATGAATGACAGAGAGCACAAACTTGTATTTCTCACGATAGTAGGACTAGGATCTGAATTGCTACAGGAGGCTGTAGGCTTCAAACAGACTTGTTTAGTGGAGCGACACATCCATATCTTTTTGTTAAATGATCTGAGGGTGACGATATTGTTGTATAGAGTATATTTTGTTCTCTATTTGTTAGCTTTTAAGTGCAGATTTCTGTTTCCCCCTTGTATCAGGGAAAATCACTATTGCTAATCCTCATTCCGGTTTTGAGTTACTGATTCATGGTAGCACATAACTGCAGTTAAGATGAATTAAAAGGTAGTTTTCTGTGCTAGTAGCCGAACAAATTGGTGTCTCCGTGGTTGACCGAAGATGTAAAAACAAAATGCAGTCTGGGGTGGATGGGAGCCTGCCTACTGCCCAGTCAGGGCTAGACATTCTCATAATCTTTCATTCTCTCCTCCCACGCAGAACAGTGTGGGGAGGCACAGCTAATGAGCTGGGGAAGAAAGACTATAGTGGGAATAACATTGAGAAAGCAGTATTTAGTTCACAGTGTATGAAGTGTTCTCTGATGTATACAGAGATGCAGGGGGTGAAGTGAAATGCAAAAAAACAGAAGATATTAATATAATGTTTAATCGGGTAGTATAATCTGAGCAGTGTGAAGTTTATTAATTCTGATCATTATTGCCTTTTTTTAAACTCTGCAACTTTTTAAACTCATGTAGCGCTTTGCTGTCTAATGCGTGTGATACGTCTTAGTTAGCAAGCCACTCTAGTTAACAATAGTCAAGGAACATCGACAACTGACAAGAAAACTAAATGGCCAAATAAAAAATCAGATGTTTCTTCTAGTCTGGTTACAATATACCAAGGGGAAAATGCACTGAACCTTTTGTGTTGAATGAAAAACATTCAGAATCAGAAAAATAGGGGAAAAAATGACATATATAGTGTGTGTGTATGTATGTATGTATGTATGTATGTATGTGTGTATGTATACACACACACGCTACCGGTCAAAAGTTTGGGGTCAC
>JAQQZR010000033.1:1325033-1336814 GCA_030068235.1 Notoglanidium macrostoma
GATGCTAATTTTGCATTTTATTTTACCTCAGGTTGTTAGATGATGCTAATTTTGCATTTTATTTTACCTCAGGTTGTCCAATTACTGCTGATAATTCAGTTCATTCATTTTTATGTCACGCTAGCATGCTAGCAAATGTCATGCTTTGTTTTTAAGTAACAGTTGCATGCAGCTACTGTTTTAAGATTTCTAGTGAAACTTTTACCCATTTAGCCAAAATGTGCCAACCTGACAGGATTTCTAAGAGATACCTTAAGTCATATTTAAAAAGGAAATAAATCATTATCTTAACTGCTATTGCTAGTTAGCTAGCCTGCATGTGCTAATCCTCACAGGATTTCTATGAGGAGTTTTAAGTCATATTAATACATCTTTGTTATCTTCACTGCTAATACTAGCCTGTTAGCCAGCAGGAGCTAACCTGACAGGCTGATAGGCTTTTCAAGTTGTAATGCGTTTTTATTTTATTTTATTTTGTTTATTTAAAAAAAAAAAAAACGTTTTTATTTATTTAAATAACTCGTATGTAGCTAAAATTTTCCACACAATTATTAGTCAGTTTCTGTAGGTGTATATCAAAAGCCATTCTAGTAGACATATCATGCCCTATTAAGGGTCTACAAAACTGTTATACCCTATGTAGTGAACGCATGTAGTAAATAGGTGTGTGTGTGTGTGTGTGTGTGTGTGTGTGTGTGTTCTTTGTATGCATTTGAAAGGATTCAGAACTAAAACAGCAGCTGAAAGCCTGAGCTGTCACACAAATCAGATACAGTGGATTCTTTCTCTCTCCCCCTACTTCCCTTCCTCTGAACCGGTCCTGCTGTTCTCTCTCTCTCTCTGCTGCCTTGTTCCCTCAGACGCAGTTTGTTTAGACAGTGACATAGCAGGAAAGTAGCTATAGACAGCAGAGATTCCAGTGTACATTGGGAGAAGGAAAGCGAGTGTGGGATAGAGACGGTAAGAAGAGCTCTTGTTCTGTCAGAGTATCCACTGCAATCTCTCAGAGATAACCGTGACAGAATGGACGAGCGGGAAATCCTCTCGCTCTCCTCGTTCATCACGCGCTTGGCCCCGTCCCAAATACTGGAATTAATGTCTAGTTTGTGGACTTACAAGAATGTCAGCCAGAGAGCAAAAGCAAAAACAAAGGAAATGCTTTTTTTTTTGTCCAGCTCAAGCACAGTCTCTTCCTCAAACACACTTACACACTGTTTCTGGAATCTCTTAACTGTGCTGTCCTATTATGTCATGTCCTTCTCGCTTTCCAGGTCACTCTCGTATGATAAATGCGGCAATAAGGGAATAACAGGATCTTGTTTTAGGGACTTTCCACAGTATTAAATGTTGCTATAAATGGCTAAATGCTACCAAGTGTTGTGCTTTAATAAATGAAATGTTCTAATTGTTGGAAAATTGCCGTTACAGGAAATTGGGGGATAACTAAACACACTTCATCTCTCTCTCTCTCTCTCTCTCTCTCTCTCTCTCTCTCTCGCTCTCGCTCTCGCTCTCTCTCAGGCTCCGTGGCTCAGCAGTGTGAATTAACGTGTCGGCCAATCGGCTATCGTTTTTATGTTCGTCATTCAGAGCAAGTGAGAGATGGAACCCCGTGTGTAAATAACACCCACGATGACGTGTGTGTGGGAGGCCGATGCCTGGTAAGAACACATCACACACACGCGCATACACACAAACATTTTACTCCTCCTTACTATAATTTACTGCATACAGCGTCAAGAAATATCACATAATATATCACTCTTTTTCTTTCATTCCAGAGTGAGGGGTGTGATGGCATGTTAGGCTCGGGTTTGGTACGTGACCGGTGTGGTGTGTGCGGCGGGAGCGACGGATCGTGTGTTCGGGTGTCAGGAAGTTTCCAGAACAGCAGCGTTCCTCTGGGCTATCACAAAATTCTCGACATTCCGGTCGGAGCAACAGCCATCAACATCACGGAACGCACTGCCAGCCCTAACTACCTCGGTGTGTGTGTGTGTGTGTGTGTGTGTGTGTGTGTGTGTGTGTGAGGCTACTGTAGAAATCTTTGCGCATGTTAGTTTGGCTTTCTCTCATTGCTCAAATATGTTCCCCACTGAGGGAGGCTCTTCCCAAATGAACAGGGCTGTTCCATTATTAATATTTCTTGCTTATGCTGAATATCAACATGTTCCACTGATTATTAGTGATCTGTGTGTTCGTGTCTAGCGTTGCGTAGCGGCACTGGTCAGTCCATTGTGAATGGTCGTTGGGCCGTGGATCCTCCAGGTCAATATAAAGCAGGAGGAACAACATTTGTTTACACACGCAACCGCGGAGAAACACTCACCGCCCCGGGGCCCACAAACTCACAGCTGCAGCTCTATGTAAGTCACACACATGTGCACACACACACACACACTGTGACCTAAGAGTCTTAAAATAAGATGATTTATCTCTCTTTGTAGATAATTTTCCACAAGGAGAATCCAGGTATAGATTACGAGTACTACATACCAGCGAAGAAGGAGGCAGTGAGAGAGTGGGACGTGAGCAGAGGGAACGCAGCCCTCCGAGAGACGAGTAAGTCCGTTTGAGACACTGAGCAACACCAACCGCTTGTGCTTAATAGCGCAGTGTTATCCGTATCTGTGTTTGTTTAGCGCTCCAAATATCCATATCTGTTCTTGGATTCTGACTAAGCGAGCTATCTGTGATTCAAAACAGCATTCTTTCTCCCCGATCAGAGAACTGTGTGTTGTTGAGTGTAATAGCCACCTTATAACATTTAATCAGATTTCCTTTTGGTTTTTTTTTGGGGGGGGGGTTTGTTACATTCTGGACATGCCATGAGAATCTACTTCAAAGCTGGGAGCGTACTCACCGTGCCTTTAAACGGGCCGTTATAACGCCTACTTGATTAGAAACCATCACACGTGTCAAAGCACAAGGCGAACTTTAAGGGGCATGTGTTTTATTCTCGCTTATACTAATAGTCAAGGAAATACAGTATTGTTTAACAGTCAGGGCCAGATGTCCTTAATCTGTTTGTGGTTTGTGCTGTTTCTTCTGATGTGCGTACATCTGGTCTTAATTATCCAGTTATGTGCATCGCCTCTTCAGAATTAGCTCGCTAATGCATTCTCTCTCTCTCTCTCTCTCTCGCCCTCGCTCTCGCTTTCTCCTTGGTATTTATGCATAGATTTCTGGAATATTAGCAGAGTAGACATGTCCTCCTAAATTGCGTTTATTTCTTTGCTAACCATTAAATCATGTTCATATCCAGGTGTTGTTAAGTAAGTATGCAGACATTAGCTGGTGCAGAAAATAAATATCATACAAGCTCATTCTCACTAATATTTTTCTGTTATGTTGGCGCCAAGTAAATAGCAATGCATCGTTACGCCTTGTTCCAGAGTAGCATGTCTACTGTAAATACACTGACAGATGGGAAAGACTGTACGAGAAACGAATTATTGGAAAAGATTTCCGACATAAAGAATATGTATAAATAATCATGTTGTTCAGTTCGATCGCAGTATTTAGGTTTTATGTCTATATATTTAGAAAACATCAGTACTTTCTCTCGCAGGTGCTATAATAGCGTTCGAAGATTCGGCATCTCCTCCCATCTCCGCTCCCTCCTCATCTGATAGGTGGACACCGGAGAGGCCCCGCCCCCAAAGCTCTGGGCCTAATCGGAATGTTCGGATCCCTCCAAGGACCGACATCCCATTGGATAATCAGAGTCCGTTCATGTGGATGCTGGGTCAGCTCAGTGCGTGTTCTGCTTCCTGTGGCAAAGGTCAGTGTGTGTGTGTGTGTGTGTTTGTACAATGTTTAACATTTGAGTTGGACAATAACTTAAATGTACCATCTTGCTTTTACTGTAAAAACCCTAAAATGGTGTGTTCTTTTTTCCTTTGTTAAATCTTTGGTGCATGTGTGTGTGTGCGCGTGTGCGTGTGCGTGTGCGTGTGCGTGAACCACTGATTGATTTCTCAAGTTTGAGGTTAAAATTCCGGGAATTCAGGGTTAGACTTTGGCTGTTCGATGTTACACTTTTGTTTTTTCTTGCCAAATCCTGAAGCATTTCTGACATACTGGGATTTTTCCCTGCTGATTGATGAACACACACACACACACACACACACACACACACACACACATACACACAAACACACGCACATACGCAAGCGCCAGCCAAATCCTCTGAAAAACAGCCTTCTGCCAAACATAGGTTCTCCAATTACAGAGTCATTATGCTGTTTTATTGAGTGGGTTTTGTGTGTGTGTGTGTGCGCGTGCGTGCGTGTGCGTATGTGTGCACACAGGCATATGTGTGCTTCAGGTCTGTTTCTGATTAATCATACTCAGTTGTCTGTTTTTGTCTTGTCTGCCCACTAGTGGTGGAAACAAGTATTACACACAATCAGAATTTTGTGTTTGTGTGCGTATGTGTGTGTGTGTAGGTTCCCAGCACAGAGAGGTGTTGTGTGTGAACAGATACACTAACGAAGAAGTCCCCGAGAAGACGTGTGACTCGGCGTCTAAGCCCATCGCAGAGGAGGAGCCGTGCAACGTCCATCCCTGCCCACCATAGTGAGCTACGCTACTTCATATTAATTAGAGTGTAGGTTTTATACAGCTGTTTATATTTAATGCATGTGTGTGTGTAGCTGGGAGCCGGGAGCATGGTCCGAATGCAGTGTGTCGTGTGGGTGGGGTCTGCAGCACCGCCAGCTCCAGTGCAGGCAGAACTTCTCCAGCCGCTCCACCCGGATCCACCCTCAGCGCTGCTCCGGTCTCACGCAGCCCAACACCACCCAGTCCTGCCACACACTCTCCTGCTCCCAGTGGCAGATCTCATCCAACTGGAGCACTGTGAGTGTCACACACACACACATCTGTGAACTGCGTGGCTGCGTGTTGTGTTTTAAATCTGTGTATGTTCCTCAGTGCTCAGTAGACTGCGGAGCGGGTAAAAGGACACGGAACGTCCGCTGCGTCAGTGACCACGGCGGTGTGGTGAGTGACAGTGAGTGTAACGCCAGGCTCCGCCCACAAGGAAGCGAAGACTGTCACATGGGTCCCTGCGTCTCCAACTGGTACCTCACTGACTGGACGAACACCGTGAGTGCTGACCAAACTGTTTCGAGCTCGTCAGCTTCTAACAAGTCTGGCGGTTTGTTAAATGTCTCTGTGTGTGTGTGTGTGTGTGTGTGTGTGTGTGTCAGTGCTCCGCCCCGTGTGGTCCAGGTGTGCAGAAGCGTGACGTGGTGTGTGTGTCTAGTGGAGCTGATGGGGAGTGTATGAAGGAGAAACCGGCTGATATGAAGGCGTGTAACTCGGGCCCGTGCGTGGCACACACACACTGGTTCGCTGGACCATGGGGACAGGTGAGACACAGAGAGTGTGTGTGTGTCTGTGTGTGTCACATAACCTGGGTCATTTTTGTTATTTCTGCCTTGATTATTGCTTTATTGTGACATTTGGTTTTGTTCTGGCAAAACCAGCATCCAGATTTGTCTATCTATACATAATGTGTGTAACATTGTACTTGGTGTGTGTGTGTGTGTGTTACAGTGCAGCGCTCCGTGTGGGAACGGAACCCAGCGCAGAGACGTGATCTGCGTTCAGAAGCTGGGAAGTGATTTCAGCGTGACACTGGCCAGCGAGTGTGCGCACCTGGAAAAACCGTCCCCCATCCAGACCTGCGAAGTGGAACCATGTAAACCACAGTGGTTCACCACGGAGTGGAGTGCGGTGAGGACGGAGGGGTAAAAAGAGGGGAAGCGCGAGAGATCGAAGTGTGGATGGAGAAAGAGGAAAAGGGGGGAATGAAAGGAAGAGGATGTGAAAGAAAGCACTAGAAAGAATGAATTACGGGGAAGATAAAATACAAAAATGGAGGGACGATTAAAAAAATAGTAAAAAGTGCGGGGTGGAGAGAAAGGAAAAATCGTGGCGTGGAGAAGAAAGGGAAAGAAAGAGAGAGAACAAAAAGAATAACAGATATAACCTGCAGTAATGTTAAGCTCCGCCTCAAATGGCTTCCTGTGCACTGTCCGAGCTCACTCAGTAGGGTAGAACACAGCAGGAGGCTGTCCTTCTGTCTCACGCCCTGTCTGTCTCTCTGTCCATCCCCCCTCGCAGTGCTCCAAGTCGTGCGGTGACGGAGTACAGACTCGAGATGTTCGGTGTCTGACGCAGGAAAAACAGCCGAGCTTCGTGTGTGACTCCGCCCACAAACCACACCCCGAGCAGCCCTGTAACCCCGCCCCCTGCAGCCCCTCTCTAGGTGTGTGTTACGTTTGAAGATCTGTAGTTCTGATTGTGAGAGTATCATTTTTTTTTAACACATTTTCCCTTTTTATATTTCTCTTTTCTGTTTCTCTCCATCGTTCCATCCCTTATCGTGCCATCCTTCCCTTCCTACACTCTTTCTCACCTTTTTCCTTCTCTTCTTCGTTTTGTCTTCCCATTTCCTGTCCCGTTTCTTTTCCCATCCATTGTGCTCCTTTCTCTTCATTCTTTGTTACTTTCTCTCTCTTTTATCATTTCTTTCTATCCCTATCTTTCCATCCCTCCCCCCCGGTCCTCTTAATGTCTTCCTGACAGATGAGGGCTGTATGGACCGACGCCCCAACTGTCTCATGGTGGTCCAGGCTCGGCTCTGCGTTTACTCCTACTACAAGTTGGCCTGCTGTGCCTCCTGCACTCAGAGTGCTCAGAGAGCCAAACGCCACTGACCCTGCCCGGGGTCAAAGGTCAGCGACAGGGCGGGCCGACCCTATAGCCAGTCGCATCATGAACTGACATTGGTCTAAATCAAAGAAGTGAATTTAGACTGTGAATTTATACATTAGCATTTCAACAGCTCTGTTTTGCCATGGCTATGTCAATCATTATTAGCCCCGCGCACACACACACACACACACACACACACACACACACACACACACACACACACACACACACACACTAGCTCTATAGCTAAAAATTAAATGCCCAAGATCTCATCCCAGATGCAGCCAATCAATCACCTGAGACATGTCTGGTGTGTAAAGTTTACCTTATTAGCTTTGCAGTGGAGCTTTGAGGCTAACGTAGCTAGCATAGACTGGCCACTTATAGCCACCAGTTTAGCTCTGTGCTCTAGGAGTGACTACCATGACAGTGTAGTTCCAATTGAAATTAAAATCTAAGTACAAATGGTGTCTTTTGCGGTGCCTTTTGACACAGTACGTGTTGTTAACTGGTGGCCCTTCCTCGTAGCCACATTAGCATCATAGCTCCAGTACTAGCGTCTCTGCTGATCGACCCGCCTTTGGGATGAAGCGGAAATGTTATGCGTTTCTTTTCTAACCTTTTGCTGTTGTTGTTGTTGTTTTTGTTTTGTTTTGTTTTTTTTGCTTGTTCTCAAAGTGAGAACTTTTTTAAATTCAGTATATGTTTGTTTTGTTTTAAAAGCACTAGAATGTTCTGTTTCTCTAGCGACCTGAAAGCCAAACTTTACCTACCGCGCCTTTAATAAGGAAAAATCAAATTTATATCCATTTTACTCATCAGGACTCGGTACACCTGATTTTGTCCACATTCCTATGCGTTATATAGTGCACTTGTACAGGAAGCAGGGAGCTACGTTTTCTTTACTACGTACCACATAGGGTGCCATTATTTTTTTATTTAATCCTATGCAGTGTACTTGTACATGTGAGCTCTAGTGGACATATAGTACACTATGTAGCGGTATTATTTCATGCCCTGTGAAATGTACAAATATATTAGTGTGGAGCTAAAGTTTCTAAAAAGTAATGGCACCCCTATTCAGTACACTATATGATATTTTGGCTCCACCTTAATATATTAGTGCACTTTATATAAAATAATAGTGCCTACTCCATGTGTAGTGCACTAAATGTCCACTAGGGGACTATGGATTCTGTTCATTACTCCCTGTATAAGTGCTCTAAATAGGATGAATAATGACATCCTTTCAAGTTCGGACTATATAGAGATTTTAGCTCTGCTGTAATATATTAGTGCACTTTATAAGGAATGAAATAATGGCAGCCTGTATAGTGCGCTATATAGAACAATAAGCATTAAAACAATAATAATTTTTTATTATTCCAGTTTATTTACCATGGCTGAATCCCAAATAAATCTATACTCCTCGTATTAGTGTACTATCAGGGGTGTGAAATAGTAGAGCAGTAATAGTGCGTTCACTCTCCATAGGCCAATAAAGAATCGTTTAGGATTTTCCCAATGTGACACACCGCAATCCAAGCCACAGTCCTCATGAATCGTGTGATCAAAGCTTAGCCATTCCTGTTTCAACACACACACACACACACGCACTGGCTCTTTCCTCCTATTGTATATGACTCAATTTATTGTCTGTTGTTGTTTTTTCAAATCATATATATGCATGTACATTTTTATTTATGTTAAAATCCACAACTTTAAATGCATCCTCAAATATGAAGGTATGTGTGAGATTCAGAACAGAAATTGTGATTGGTTGTCTGTGGCCAATAAGAAATGAGACGGGGTGGGGTTTAGGCCGGCTTGTTTGTTAGCCACAACGTCAGCAGTGCTTTAAAGTGTCAAGCCAAACATCATTTCCTGTGTGTGTGTGTGTGTGTGTGTGTGTGTGAGTGAGAAAGAGCAAGATTTAAGTGTTACTGTACATACTTGTGCGTCTGTGTATAGTGCCATAATCAAATATTAGCAGCTAGAGACTGAAATACACTTTTATATAAAAAAAACAGATAGTTATTTATCGAGAAATATTTACATAATTTATTTTTATTTTGCTAAATAAAGCATATGTTATCTTCTGAGGTTTAAAAACAAATTGTGATTGTAAAATAATCATCTTTTGTCACTATAAAGATTAAAAAAAAAAAAAAATGTGTGCTAAATGCCATTACAGTGCTGCAGAATAAAGAAAACTACTACAATGACCAGAAGCGGGGACTTTCATTTGTCTTCATTTGCTTTATATAGAATGCAAAAGCCGCTATTTTATACCCTGCGAATTGCACTAGGCGGGGTTAGGTGTGGGGACAAGACATGTCCTTGTTTTGGAGGATGATGGCAAAAAAACTAAGATTTATATTCAGGGTCTGACATCAGCAGTATGACTCTAGGCTGTTGTTTGCTATCTTGTTAGTGGTTCAGTCAGACACATGCTCTGTACTTAGTGTTGGATGGACCGTCACTACAATACAGCCCTATGCAATTTGCCCTGTGTTTCTGGACATATCTTTGACCCTGAGGCCAAAGAGGTTCTAGAGAGGAGAGCCCATTAAATCCACCTGAACTGGTGCCAATGCTCCAATGCCCTACAGAGTCCTACAGGCCACCCTGTAGCTACAGGTCCTCTTAGAACCGAGCTCCCGGAACCCCAACAAACACCCATACTCCATGATCTATCTTGTGGCTTGTGCCTTAATGGCACCAGACTCTCAGGAGAGCTTCCTAACACCAAGGCGAGTCACCCATTATATCGCTATACAGCTGAATTCAGAGAGGATGATTTCCAGGTCTTAGAGTATGTGTACAAACGAGAGAATATCCAGATGTTAAACACAACCTTGGCAATTATTTGGGGCTCATGGTATTAGTGATTATGTTGTGTTTCATTCATCTCTTATGTGTAATAATTTGTTTTGGTTGGTTTGCTTGAATGGTTATTTGCTTGTTCGTTTGTATACATGCTTGTTTGAATGTCTGTGGTTCCATATTTCTTTCTTTTTTTTTCTTTTCTTTTTTTAGTGGTAGTGGATTTGTTTATCATTCCTCTGTAAAGCATCCTTGTTGTTGCTCGTCTTCCGGTGTAGCAGTGGAGTCCCTCTTGTCCTCAGAGTTCATCTGAGCTTCATCCTGAGAGTCCTGGAAGTATAACATTCAGTTCATCACTTGGTCACCCAGAGTGAACAATAGCATTCATAGCTACTACATGAGAAGGAACACTTACCATAAGTAACTTCTTGTTGTGTGTAAGAGTCATCAGATTGTACAGTGACGTCAGGATACTGTGAGCCTCCTGCTCTTGGTCCCTTTCCTGAAACAGTCAAGGAGCAGATGAGGTTTAAACTTTAGTGCTTAATGTTCTTAAGTTCTACATCACTACACCATTAAGATGCTAAAAATAATGCTAACGAGACGTTAACTCATTAAACAAGGAGAAAATCACAAGTCCTCACATTATTTCTAAATTGTCTTTCTCGCTTACTATTAGAATGTCATCCTGTCATACATCCGTTTTTTTGGTGTTGTTGTTTTTTTTTTTTAAACATGTATTAATCATATTATTTTGCATCAACATCACAATCCCTCACATTATTTCAAAAGGAACTGCCTAATGCAAGGATTGCATTACCTGTTTTATAGCATCACAGTTCTTCTCTGCATCAGAGAGAATTTCCTCCATCTCCTGCACTGAGCCTTGCTGTATGTGTGCACGGTACTTCAGGGCAGATTTCTCATTCTCCAACTTATCATTGCACATCATTGCGTCCTTATACTTCGTCAGAATATCAACCAGAAAGACCTGGAAGTATAACAACCAAAGCTTTTTGGCTTTATTTACTTTTACATATATGTTCAGGCACTTTTGAGGACTCAGCTAGTCACTTCGTGGGAATGGGAGTAAAACAGTAAAGTTGAAATGTTAATCTATACTCTGGTGACCTAATAATATTAACAGTAATTTTTTGCACAGGCTCCAGGAATTATTGGAACCACCAGATTAACACCGGATTGACTGGTTGTGACGACATGTTTCCCACTGGTCTGAAATATGCTTGTGGTGGTAGCGAGTGGAAAGGCTTGGCATTATGTTTCTACGCTAGCACGTCTTTTTGTTTTCTCTCATGACTGCCATTTTCAAACTCTTCACTACCCCCATTTAATTAGTGACAACTAAGATGCAATAGTAGTCAGTCTAAATCATTTGTTTTATATGGAGTTTTATAAGAAGTCTGCTTGAGCTACCAGATGATCAGTGCTATTTATGAGAGTGTCCGCCAAAATACTATTTTTCAAATTTGGTCAAGTACATATAACCTGTAGTGTAAATCATAATACAGCATGAACATCACGAATCCTCACATTATTTCAAAAGGAACTGATTGATGCAATGATTATCTCACTTACCCTTCTTTCATCATACTTCGTGCATTTCTCAGAGAGTCCCTGCACTGAGCCTCGCAGTGTGTCCACCTGGGACATCAGGTCAGACTTCTCATTCTCCAGCTGAGCAATGGACTCGCTCGCTTCCTTGTATTTCCTCTCAGCTTCAGCCAGAGAGACGTCCCCTTCCTCATGCTCCTAAAAACAGCCATGCAGCAGAAGAGGTTTAAACTTTAGTGTCCACTATTCACATCTACAGTTAGCCTCTTGGGTTCATGAAAATGTGTGTGAGACATGTAGATTTATGAGTCTTTGGACGTTTCTAATGATGCATTCTTCTCTGTACTTGCATTCTCATGAACCTCTGAAACCTGATGAAACGTCATCAGTCACACCCCAAGTACTGTTCTACTTCAAAACTCGCATTTAGCCCAGTACAGATTGAATACCGGAAGTGTTCCAGATTATCAAGGATGCATCAGGAGGTGTCACTTACCCTCAATGCATCTTTCCACTTTATCCGGGTCAAAGAGAGATCTTCTTGCAGTGCGTTCACTTTGGACGTCAGGTATTTGCTCTTCCTCTCCAGCTGAGTATTGGTCTCCATCGCTTTCTCATATCTCCTCTCAGCCTCAGTCGGAGAGTCCTGGAAGA
>JAQQZR010000033.1:1344433-1361036 GCA_030068235.1 Notoglanidium macrostoma
TTTATCTGTTAAATGTTAACATCAGTGTGGTTTTTTTTTTTTTTTTTTTTTTGGCTAAATGAGGTGTTTACAGCCTGGTGTACACATCTGGATGTGAGTGGTGCAGGTGTGCTGACAAACACTGAGGTATCTTGAGAAATTCCAGCTGTTTCACATAATCCCTCTCTCTCTCTCTCTCTCTCTCTCTCTCTCTCTCTCTCTCTCTCTCTCTCTCAGGAGTTTAAAGAGCAGATTATCCACCATGTTGCCACCATCACACTGATCAGTTTCTCCTGGTGTATGAACTACATCCGTGCAGGAACACTCGTCATGTTTCTGCACGACTCCTCTGACTACCTACTGGAGGTACACACACACACACACACACACACACACACACACACACACACACACACACACACACGCGTATAAGCATATGCAGTTAAATTGTCTGTTTCAGGAAGAATAAACCAATATTAGAGGTGCTCATCCTGCAGGAAGTCCCGCTCTTGCAGGAGTGAAACATGATGGAAGGAAGAGAGAAGGGGATGAAAGGAAGAGAGGGAGAGGGAGGAGAAAAAAGAAAGAATGGGGAAAAAGAATAGGAGAGAGACTGAGAAAGATGGAGAAAGGAACAGCAGGTGGAAAGAAAGAACATGAGAAAGGTAGAAAAAGGAAAAAATGGGAGAAGGAACAGGAGAGAGACTAAGAGGAAGAAAGACTCGAAGGGGAAGACAGAAAGAAAGAAAAGGGATAAATGAAGACCGAGACCAAGAAAGGGAAATATTGAGAGAGAGAGAGAAATTGTGAGCAAAGAAGAGAGAACGGGAGAATCAACTAAGGACGAGTAACAAGCAAAAGAGAAAACTCAGAGAGAGGAAATAATGGGAGAAAAAGAGAAAAAAAAACAGGAGAAGGAAAGAAACAGTGGGAGAGAGAAAGTTAGTTTCCATGAGTCACAGGTTAGAATGGTGCCCTCTGGTGGCTGGAAACAAAACTCCCCCCAAATCCTCAGAGGGAAATCACGAAACAGTGCCATCTAGTGGAATATAGAAACAATATCATTTACCTACAATTGTCCTCTCCCTCTGTTTCCTTCACTCACTCTCTCTCCTTCTCTCTTACCTTCTATCTCTCCCCCCACTCTCTCTCTCTCTCTCTCTCTCTCTCTCTCTCTCTCAATCTCAGTCAGCTAAGATGTTTAACTATGCAGGATGGAGAAACACGTGTAACTACATCTTCATAGTGTTTGCTATGTTCTTCATCATCACGCGACTCCTCATCTTCCCATTCCGGTACCACACACACACACACACACACACACACACACACACACACACACACACACACACACACGGAGGTAAATGAGAGAAACCCTTGTGTAACCTGTGTGTGTGTGTTAGGATCCTGTACTGTACGTGGGTGTATCCTCTGACGCTCTACCCGCCGTTCTTCGGATATTACTTCTTTAACGGGCTGCTGCTGGTGCTGCAGTGTTTACACGTGTTCTGGGCCGCACTCATCATCCGCATGGCAGTGCGCTTCCTGCCCCAAAACGTATGTACACACACACACACACACACACACACACACACACACTTGTCGTACCTACCACTTCTAATCAAGCTTTAATGTGTTGTATTGTAAGAACACTTAGCAAAGTTGTTTTTGATTCATTTTTAAAGTTAACTTGCTACGTTTTACGCTGCCTCTCCTATCCTTCACCTCTCACTCGTCTTCCTTATTCGTCAGGAGATCGTGGAAGACGAGAGGAGCGACAGAGACGAGACGGACGAGTCTGAGGAGGAGGACGAGAAGAGGAACGATGAGATAAAGAACGGAGCGTTACAGAACGGCTACACCACGCACAACAACAACCACCACTGCAAGCACCGCAAAACGCACTGACCGAGAGAGGGGTTACAGCTATTCTCTCTTCTCCTCACACACACACACACACACACACACACACACACACACACACACACACACATTACCGTGCGAGTATGCTACTCTTCTACAGACGCTGCTAACTGCTAGCTCACCTCCAGGCCCACACACAAGTCTCCAAATAAGGAGCTCGCACTTTTTTTTCTTTTTTTTTTCCTTTGGGTAGGTGGCTGATGTCATGAGGTCACATGACCAACATTTTGGTGCTTCCTCTTCTTACATTCTGTAAGAGGAATGTACGCTCCTTTTTATAAATGCAGTGAACATATTTGTCCGCCACCACCACATTTTTTTATTTTTTTTTTGTGCGTATTGTGTAAAATATACGTTTTATTTTACGCCACACTCGTGCTTTACTCGGAGTCGTCAGCTACGTTGAGTTTAAGTCTGGATTTTGTATTTGTGTCGCGCGGGTAAAGCAACACCGGGACGGGGGGGAAAAAGTGCATCATGCTAAATTAATGAAGTTGATAACGGGGCGCTAATTTTGCGCGAGCGTGCGACCTTTCAAGTAAGTCGCCTAGCTTGGGCTCTAATATGGACTTGTTGCACTGATGCATATGTAATGCTACACGAGAGAGCGAGAGGAATGAAGTGCAGCGTCGTCTTTAGTTTACTGAACCATGTGCCTTGTATGCCTTTTCTGTTCCCGTTTGTCTCTAGTGCCTCCGGAGCTGTTCGATTTTAATACCCAACCTGTCACACGCCACTCCCGTGAAATCAGAACCTTGACGTGAATCTACACGGCCGATCCCACATGCGTGTCAATATTATAGATGTATTTATATTGCAGATTTACACCACGTGTGTAGTGAAGCGGGACGTCTGGAACGAAGGAAGTTAATAAGCTCACATCGGAAAGGACAAAACAACCGTACTGAGGTCCAGGAAAAGCAGGCTGTGTTCCAAATCACACCACAAACAAATGTGGAAGCATCCCAAGTCCAAAGAAAGCCGTGTCTTTAATTCTGTTTGTTTGTTATTTTTCTCCCCATTTGCTGCTTCTCGTCTCTGAACTCACTCTTTCTTTTCTTTTTCTTTTTATAAATCTTTGTTTTAAGCTGCGTCCTCACTGCCCCTGCCAAAACGTAACTCGTGTTGTTGTTGTTATTCTACTGTTTACTGAGCTGAAATGTTTATTGATGGAGGTAATAAACCGATGAGAAAATCACGCTGCTGTGACGTGCTTTGCGTAGACATGATACAAACGAGATCCTGTCCATTATGGAGGAGAGAAACTCCAGGAAGACGTCTCCAGTTTGGGGCCATGCAATGGTACCCGGGTCTCCACTTGGGCAAACAAGGCCAAAGTGGAACTTGTGTATGAACCCTGTTCCCGAGCCTGGGCATTTAGGTTCCTCTTGTCTAAGTCAATAAGTCAGTTAGTGTGGTGACGTTAATAAACCCAAACACAGAGTCGTTTTTTTTTTTTTTTTTTTTTTGATGAAATGTATTTAATCAGTGTGAAAAATTCTTACATCGTAAACTGCACATACAGTAGAGTGCCAAATGGATAACGACAAAAACAATCCAAGCTTATTGTGTGCTACAGGGTTCAAAACATCTGGCGTGTGTTCATTTCCTGGCAAATGGAAGAAGTTTTGGTACAAGGACCGGAACAACATGTCGCGCGCACGCATACGCACGCAACCCCGTCTTTTCCAAGCAGGAACACTTCGCGACTCGTTCCATCTCTTATCCTCTTATTGCGATCGGCGACTGGGTCTGAAACCTCTGAAATAAACCAGGAAGTGTTCACTCCATAGTAACCCTCGTTTGCTGTATCCTAAAAAGTCTACCTAAACATTCATATACAAATAAATATGTGCGTTCTAGTTCACCTTACAAGCCAAAAAGGATCGAAATGGAGACGGATGCAGTGTGACTTCAGTATTTACGATTTCCTCTGCGCCTTTCTGTGTTCAGGTCTAACGTCGGGGAAATCCCAGGCGGTTTCTGATTACAGACCGTCAGGTCCGTTTCACCGCGGCGTATAGTTACGACACCTGGATCGCATCCGGATGATCATGACCACGCTTCGCTTGCGGGGACTCGGACCTCGCTATGCAGTGTTTACCGCTGGTGCACTGAGCGTTGGAGGAACGTGTCACGGCGAGGACGATTTTAAAAAGTCCGTCGTCCGGATAAAACGTATTTATGGTTTCGTGAAACACGCTATGGAGAGAGAAATCCAAACTGATCTGATTATTTATCAGAATTCAGGGTTTCCCCACACTGCAGTGTGTACAATCCTACTCGGTTACTGCACCACAAACGTCACCTTATAAATGTTTTATGAAAGTCTGGTTCTGAGCAGACGCTGTGGGGGTGTGGGTGTGTGTGTACACACTGACGTGTGTGTGTGTGTGTGTGTGTGTGTGCTGACGAGCGCATCAGTTGCCACGGCCGCGTCTTTAACACTGTAAATATTTACTGGCTGTTATGAATCCCACTGGAGTAAGTGCAAATGAGAATTAAATAATAATAATAATAACCACCGTTGCATTCTGCTGCTTTAGCTACATGATCAGCGTGTGGAATTTACACGGCTGCGTGATTGGTGCTGTCGTTTCTACATGAGAACTGTCAGAGGGGCGGGGCTGACACGGGACAATGTTGGGGTGTGTGTGTGTGTGTGTGTGTGTGTGTGTGAGGTACGACCATTTTGGTCCATTTTGAGACAACGGCCGGTTTGGGCGTTACGGCGGACAGAAGTCGGCGAAGTACGGGTGTTGCAGCGCTTCCTCGGCCGATATCCGCTGCACCGGATTGCACTTCAGGAGGTTCTGTGAAGAAAGCAGATTTATTAACCCGACTCTACGCTTACTAGTCGTGTAATCACGGCGTATTTGCACACCGGGACGCGGCAGGCTGTCCCGTTTCATGATGCGATGACGTGGTTCCAGCGACCCACCTGGAGTAAATCCCGTCCCGTGCTGCTGAGTTTAGGGACGACGTTGACGAGCGACGTGGTCGCAGGGTACATCGGGTATGGCTGTGGAAACGAGAGAGGAGAAACGGCGTCAGGTCAGGCGTCTCCCTCGGACGTCGGATCGGATCGCTAGGTCGGGCGTTACCTTATAATCGGGGAGTTTGGTCATGGTCTGCCACTGCTCCTCTGTTGGGGTGCCCAATAACGTGATGCGGTGTTAAAGACAGTAATTACACGGCGGCGTACACCAAAAGGCAAGAACAAGGAGCGAAAACCTGCAAATCTCAATACCCAGGCAGACGGTCTTTATCTAGCATTAAAAAATAAACGAATCGTTCGTATTTATTCACCCGCAGCTCCTGGTCACCACACGCTTACGCCAGAGTGCAACACAATGGCAGTGTTGGTCAGCTATACGTAACGCCGTTCGGATTTCGGCTGTACGCTTCTGTACATCGTGCAGACGTTTGCTGACGTGTGTGTAGATGCTGTATACACCGGCAAAATGGAAGGATATCTGAAGATCCGTTTCAGCTGGTCGTCGACGTCGTTTCCGGGGAACAGCGGCCGGCCGGCGTTCGCCAGTTCTACGATTCAACAGAAGAAACGTGTCACGTTCTTAACTTTTTTCCGTACAAGATGAATGATGATCGATTTTTTCTACCTGCGAATATGCATCCGGCGGACCACATGTCGATGGAGGTAGAGTAGAGCTTGGCACCGAACAGCACGTCCGGGGGCCGGTACCACAACGTCACCACCTGAAACGTGTCGACGTGGCGTGTTGGCTTTGAAATCCAGCGTAAAAAAAACCTCGCTAGGATATTACGCACTCGAGTGTTTTTTTTTTTACAACAGTAGTTCTTATCCATTTATGGTCGCTTTTTGATCTTGTACGATTAGAAGTGAATGAGCTGTTGCTACGGAAACGATAACTTTTTAGAGCAACGGGAACACGTTTTAAGGATCTTACCTCGGCCGAGTAACATCGTACGGGGATCCCGAACGCTCGGGCCAAACCGAAGTCGGCTAATTTCAGTTCGCCGTTCTGGAAACAAAAGACATTTTTATTAATTATATCCGAACATCTCGCGTCTAAACAGGACAGGTTTTGTTTGCGCGCGTGCGCGGCAGTAACTCGGTAATCTACCCTGTTGATGAGCAGGTTCTGTGGCTTGAGGTCGCGGTGGAGGACGTTGCGGCTGTGGCAGAAGGCGAGTCCTTTCAGCAGCTGGTACATGAACGACTGCAGCACAACAGACAAGTCGGTAACACAATCCGCACGCGCGCGTTGCGACACTGCACATTTCGCTCGCCTTCGAATTTGAGTTCGATTTTATGTTAGAGAGCTCGAACCTTGACGATCTCGGGATCCAGGTCGCCGTTGCAGCTGTCGAAGTATTTCTTCAGATCCTGCGGGACGGAGAAAAACACGTCAGTGTGATACGGGACCGGTCCGGGTTCTGGATTCGCCGCGCTATTGGGAAATCGGAATCTCACCTGGTCGCAGTATTCGAACACTAACGTCAGCTTTTTGTCGCTGTGCAGCACGTCGTGGAGCCTAGGAACAACGATAAGTCACGGCAACTTATTTTGAGGAAATGACACACGAGGGCAGGTGAAAAGTCCCGGCGCCCCCGGGGTCGAAACCTACCTCACGATGTTTTTATGCTTCAGCTCTTTCAGGAGGCAGATTTCTCTCAAGGCCGAACTGGGAACGCCCTGCACACAAACACACAAATGCGTCAAAGCGTCACGTCCCTCTACGTCAGAGACGCGTTCGCGCTCCTTACCTCGTCATCATCGTCCAGTCTGACGCGCTTCAGAGCCACGATCTCGTGCGTCTCTCTGTTTTTCGCCTTAAACACCGTGCCATAGGTACCTGGAGGTGATGGAGTGACGATATTAACTCGCGTTATGGACATGTCCCGGTACAAACGGATAAACGGATAAAGGGAACACTTCAGGATGTGCCGTTACAGGAAAAGAACCAACTTTCGGCTTTTCGGAGTAACACTGGTTCATCACACCGTCCCGTCGTTGATCATTTCCCTGTAACAGCACATCATGGAGTGATTTATTCCCTACAGAACATCCGAACCGCTCATGTTATCTCCAGCTACAAACCATGTTTTTTTTTAAATAGACACAAGTGCCAAAAGTACTACTTAGCAAATTTTAGCACGTATGATCTTTGATGTTTGTAGAGAACAGCGCCCCTATTTTTTTTTTATTTTTTATACATAACCAAAAAAAAAAAAAAAGTCGAAAACACATCATGACGTCTTGCATTTGAACGCAGCATTAAATCGACTAAATTGACACGGTTAGTCAAACCTCCAACTTATATTTTTATAGCTCATTATACATTACAGTTAACCGTATAGCTCTAAATAAATTACTTTATAGACCAGTACGAGTCTAAGGTATATCCTAAGCAGTCAAGTTAATGACTAAAAACTCTGCTAGCCTAATTCACGCTAACCGTTAGCTAGCAACGGCACGAGCGTCTCTCCCAACCGGCGCACAGGAAGTCTGACGTTTCCCACTCACCCTCTCCGATCTTCTCTAATTTTTCATACTTCTGCATGCTTTCAGCCAGCTGCAACCTAGCTATGAAGAGCTGACTGCTGAGCCGATTTTGTTTATATATTTAAATATCCCACAATATTGCTTGTTCTGCGGCCAGCGTTAATTTGATCGCGCGGCTTCCAGTTGATGTCGTCAACAAGAAAAGGGGCGTATGGACAAGACAGCTGCTCCAAGATGGCGGCGGTAAGAAAGCATTTTTCAAAATAAAGGTCTCCGTACACGATAAGCAACGAAAAGAACAATGTTATCATCACAACCGAGCCAAGCATTAAATCCTGAGCATCTTAGATTAAAGATTATATTTCAGTGTAAGTGCATACCCGTGTACGTAAAATTTTTAGCATTGTCTTCGGTTCAAATCTGCCCCGATTTAGCCTCTACGTGTACTTTTATTTTGGCACGCAAAGCAGTAACGTTTGAGATATTACTTCCGCGTTTAGTTCACGGACCAATCCCAAATGTCGCCTTTCTCCCTATATACGTGAACGTCATATGATCGCGCTAACACACCCTACCTAGTGCACTATATCTCTAGCAAGCGGTTATTTGGTATACAAATGTATGTGTGTCGCTCATGTGGATTTCAAATAACGTGCTTTTTACAGTTTTGCCTAATTTTATAGGTGTTTCAGTGCTCAAGTGTTAAAGAAGTCTCACCTTTAGTGCTTTTTAAGGTAAGAAAATGAATATATTATGAAAGAAAGTGACGTTGATTGGGATAAGCGTGCTGTTTTACGTAGTTTCATGAGAGTATACTTCTTAAATAATGCTCAAAGCTGTAATATGGCCTTATATGTCTGCTTTTTTTGCTTGCCAAAGCCAACATGATATTTATTATTCTTTTCCACTGAAGTCTGTTTAAAAAGCACTCACGACACACGAGAGTCTTAAAGGTGCCATAAGCGTTCATAAAGGAGAAAATGGGGTCCTGTCCTGATCCTCATCACACTTAAGTGTGCTCCTTCAGAAATCTGGCAAGATTGGATTTTCATTCATTCATCTTCAGGAAGCGGTTTATCCTGGAGCCTGTCCCAGGAATACTGAGAGCGAAGTGCGACTCCACCCCGAATAGGATACATGTCCATCACAGCGCACCAAGCACACGCCTTAACAATCATTCACACCTAGCAGCGAATTAGAACCCAGGAAACAACCCACACAGACAGTAACCCGAGCTCAGGATTGAACCAGGGACCGTGAGGCTGTAAAGAAGCAATCATGCTTCATGGCGCTTCAAAAACCCTCAGTCTGAGAGCGCTCATAATGCCAGGGTCACTTACTCAAAGCACCTCGCCATCCATGAGACCCCAGAAATAGGAAGAATTTCTTGCATGCGCCAATGTTTTATTTTTGATCAGTTTAAAGACTCTCTTTGACAGTCAGCCCCATGAGCGCATCCGAGGAAGCCCTTCAGGCCCGCGTGAAGGCGTTGGAGGAGGAAGTGGCGCGGCTGAAGGCCCAGCTGAGGCGAAAGAGTGACGGAGCACAGCGCGACAACAAGGGGACGATGGCGGTCTCGAAGGCCCAGGAGAACGGCGAGAACAGTAAGAAAGGCAAGAGGGCGTTCGACTTCGGTGCACACCCACGGCGCCACGTGGCGCTGCGCCTGGCGTACCTGGGCTGGCAGTACCAGGGATTCGCTGTGCAGGAGAACACGGACAACACGGTGGAGGCGCGAGTGTTCGAGGCGCTGCTGAAAACAAAGCTGATCCGGGACAGGCAGAGCTCCAATTACCACCGCTGCGGCCGCACGGATAAAGGAGTCAGCGCTTTCTCACAGGTTGGTAAAACGCACGCCGTTACAATAGTTTTAAACGAATAAAATAAGACGAAGGAGGTCTTTCTGCATTCCAGGTCATATCCATTGACCTCCGTTCGAGTCAGTTCGGTGGTTCGGGTGTGACCGTTCCCGCTGGCGTCGAGCCTAAAGCCGGCAGCGGGGCTGCGACGGCCGAGTTGCCTTACGTAAAGATGCTGAACAGAGTGCTTCCTCCAGACATCCGGGCTCTCGGCTGGTCTCCGGCGCCCAGCGGCTTCAGCGCACGCTTCGACTGCCAGTCCCGAACGTACCGCTACTACTTTCCCCGTGCGAACCTGGACGTGGAGTTCATGGCTGAAGCAGCCAAACGGTAGAGCAAATAAGGAAATGCTAAGATATCTCCCGTTAATGTGTTTTCTAATGCCGTTATCTGTGCAGATATGAAGGCACGCATGACTTCAGGAACTTGTGTAAGATGGACGTGGGTAACGGAGTCCTGCAGTTCCAGAGGACGATCACGTCTGCTAGCGTTCAGCCGTGCGAACCCGGTCACCCCTCCCCCGCTGACCCTCAGCGTCTGTACGTGTTCGAGGTCAAAGGTCTCGCCTTCCTGTACCACCAGGTCAGCGCATGCTTTAGTCAATTCGGGACACATGTCTTCTGGCTCACTGACTTGTTGTTACCTGGATCAGTTCTCCAGTCACATCTTTGACATCACGTCATAGCGTGAGGCTTTTTACAGGCTTTTCCTGTGTTTGTTTGGTTTTTAATCTGCGCAGGTTCGTTGCATGATGGCTGTGCTGCTTTTGATTGGCCAGAAGCTGGAAACACCAGAGATCATCGATCAGCTATTGGATGTCGAGAACAACCCCAGGAAGCCCCAGTACAGGTGAAACGACTAACGATTAACATCGAGTAACGACCGACCCTAGATTAACACATTCTTTTTAAGTTTTGTCAACCACACGGTCACGTGATTTTATTATTTTTAAACTCGGACAGAAAATTTCTCATGACCTTTGTCGACCAGTGTAGCGGAGATTTCGTTCTGGTTATTCTTGTGTCACAGGAATGGTTCTGGGAAGAAGAAAAAAAAAGACGCTGTAGTTTTTATGTTTATTATTAGATAATGTCTCAGAGTCTTGTCATGGCACGGAAAAACGTACTCTTTCCTGTTATGTAGACTATCTAATAATAATAATAATGATGAGCTTATTGTGGATGTTTTTTCAGCATGGCGGTGGATTACCCGCTGGTGTTGTACGAGTGCCATTTCGATGGCCTGAGTTGGATTAGTGAGCCTGAGGAAGAGAGCCACGTGCTCAGCTCTCTTCTCCACCACTGGACTCAGACTGCAGTCAAAGCTCAGGTGCTGCACGGCATGATCCACGGCCTGCAGAGCGCAGACACAGGTTCATTCATTCTTTTCAGTTTGCATTCTACACCTTCTGACCAATCAGGTTTGAGAATGGAACAGCACCATGATGTATATATGCATCGTGAGCTAATGAGCAGACCTACATTATATTTTATATTTGGTCCACAGATAAAGCACCGATTATGCAGTGCTGCCTCATGGAAGGATCCAGACAGCGCAACTATCGCCCCCTGCTGGAGCGGCCGCGCTGCGAGAGTCTGGAATCGCGGATCCAGCACTTTGTGAAGAGAGGACGACTCGAGCGGGAGGAAGGAGAGAGCGGGGAGGAGGGCGGCACCGTTTTCAGGGGCAAGAGGTCAAAACATTCTCATCAAGCAGGCTCGGCAAATCAAGGAGAAACGGAGGAGAACCTCTTGAGCCAAAAGGACGTTCCTGTACATCCTTCATAACAATCATTTATCAACTTTTATTTTTAAGATGCACACCTGATGAACAATAAGACAGTCGATTTCCTGAGTTCGTCTGGCTCTATATAAGCCGAAGTCCATGGGGCGGAGCTTAAGTTCAAGCCAATCACACACTTGATCGCATCACCAGTTTTTTTTCCCCATTTATACTGCTGAACAGAAATCATTTACTATTCTAGCTCAGCGACATTAGCTAATTCATGCAGGACTGTCCGAACATTAGCCAGCGACAGGTTGGCTTAGCTAACGGTTACGCTCCAGCACTATCTGTTAAGTAAAAATTCTAGCTAAAGTTAGGCAACTTGTATTGCATAGTGAAAAAAAAGCAACAACAACAGGTGCTCTGGAGGATCAGGATGTGTGATTTTGACATATTACTTATTTTTGTGTCCGTTTTTGAGAAAAGAACGTTTTTTTTTTTATTTTAAAGAGTTTACTTGTAATTTTCTTTAACCCTGCATTTCCAGCTGTGCATATTTTCGGTTGGACGAAAGTCATGAACCGAGTCCGTTACTAATTATACTTGATTCATAAAGATTTAAAAAAGGACACTTGATAAGCCTGTTTTGTTGAATCATTTTAACTACTCCGTTGTTGCTTAATTTAAAGGAGCCGTATGTCATTTTAGTGCCCTCCATTATCTGCGAGGAAAATTGTAACTGCAGTGGAATAGTGACGGGTGTTTAAAACGTGCTCTTTCTCTCCGGTTTACCCCTTCAGCTGTCGGCGGCGAGCCGAGCGGCTTCGTTTGGGTTGGAGACGGAGCAATTTTCTGGGTGAAAAATTAAGAAACCGCAGATCCGTTGTATGACAATATTACCATTTTTTTTTTCCCCCTCAATTTTTCCTGCAGTTCAATTTTGAACATTAATATTTTGACGGGACCGGATCGCTAGCCGCGTCATGATTTTTGCGCTGTAAACACATTCACACTTAAGCAAATTGCTGTAGTATAAGAAGAATAAAATACTTTTGGATGTGTTGTTATAGGAAAATAACCAACTTCCGAGGGGTAACGGCAACTTTGCTTCATAACACCACACCCACACTGATTATTTTCCTATTACAGCACAACATAGTGATTTAGTCCTTACATACACAACATTATTCAAGGTTATATACAGTACTGCAGAACTTGACCACTGAGGGAATTTGATCACATGAGAATAAGGAGAGATTTATTCTGCTGTTTTATGAAACTGTTTAATGTTAAAATCAACATCATTAAAGCCAAAAACCGTTTGAGGCGACTGTGAAACTTTCCACAATATCTTTCCTCACGGATTAGCAACGTTAGCATGTCGATTAACAAACATGACAGGATTTTATTTTTGTTTGTTTTTGTTTTTTCGCCTAAATAGTAGGCAATTCATTTACTTCGAAAGTGATTTGATACTAACATAAAAAAAAAAAATGTATTAATCAGGCCTGTGGGCTCCATCTCAAACTACACCCTTTAGTTCAAGTTGTAAGATCTAGACTCCATTCCTTTCTGTAGTTAGCATTTCTTAATATAACACGTCTTATCCTGTGTTTTGCGTTTAAAAAAAATAATAAACACCCCATCAGCCATGTTTGTTCTTTATTTTCATGCCATGAAAAAGTCTAGAAGTTTAGGGCTCATGTAGGGAGGCGCGAGCCTTTTGGATTTCGGCCATGTAAAGTCACATGACAAGAGTGTTCATGCATCACGTGAGCGCTTAAGATCGGTTCTTAGATGATTATTTACCACTTCGGAGCTTTTCAGGCTCTAAAACACTTTGTGATTCACGGCTCGTGCAGGTAAGCTAATCTTACACGTATTTTATATGCCGAAGCGGTTGAGCGACTTTTGTGTTTTTTAAACGAGCGGATTCAACTAGCTTATTGAGCTAACGCTATTTAATCCGGAAGTCCCAAATATCCCTTTGATCCCTACTTTGGACCACTAAGTAGTGTGGGAAGTCTCGCTTTACGGAAACTACGTAGTCCACTGTGTGTTTCTCTGGAAGCCGTTTGCCATCGAGCCGATGACTAGCTAGTTAGTTGAATTTGGCGTGTTTGAGTGTTTCTTTAAAGTACTACACAGTATTAAGAATTTGCTCAACATTATTCAGTGCATTTGATGAATTAAATGTTATTTTTAGGCTCATATTGATACTTTAAAGTGACTTTATCGTGTCATTGGATATAACTGCACTGAAGAATTGTGTATTAAAGGTGCAACAGTCGAGTCTTTTTTTATTATTATTATTATTTATTTGTACAAATAAACCTGGAAGATATGTAGAACATGGCGTGACCTTGTTCGGTTAAGGCGTGATCGCTGTTTGGAAAACTGACCGGTCCGTAAGGCTTGTTTGTGTTTGGATGCGCCGCCTGTCAGTCATTTTATATACTCTTGTGGGCGGAGCTTCGTAAAATGGGCGTGGACTGAGTTGGCTCAAGGAGTGAGGGGGAAAAAAACAACATTATTGAAATATCAAACTCACCTAACTAGTGACATAATGTTGGGGGGAAAAAAAGACTCATCTTTCCTAATTTAAATCATGAACATGTGTATATTCGGTTTAAATGTTTGTGTGTGTTTATAGTTTTAGGTTGAAGTACTTCATGTGAAGGTTTTCATTTGATTCTAGTCACCGACACCAAAGGTGAGTGTAAACATCATCCATGCACTTCTATTACATTCTGCAGAACAAATGGAGACCAGGTCCTAACGGTATCGTCACTATAGTAACAGCACCTCAATTACGTTTTTCAAACCAGGAAAATGCAGAACGAGCCTCTGTGAGAGTAGTAACGATGTATTGAATGTTTTCCCCATCAATAAAGCTGACAGCATTTATCTAATCAGCATTACCTACAGAGACTCGTACACTGTGTATTGAGCTCAAAATCCCCAGAAAAACCAACAGGTGTGAGCATGTAACGCATACACACGTGTGTAACACACACACACTCTTGTTTATGAGCCAGGGTTCAAAGGCTTTTTAAAGCGCTGTCTGTATCTGTGTCCTTCCTCCATGTTTTTCCCTGAACAGGAAAACTGTAAAATGATATTCCATGATGACATTAAGTTTAAGCTAGATTGCTATAGCGAAAGAAGTTTGTAGGTAACGTTGGTTTTTAATGCCTCGAAATGGTGAGGTGAATGTTAAGACCCAGTCTCTGTCTCTGTCTCACACAGATGCATGCGAGTGTGTGCGCATTGGTGTGTATGCTGAGTGTGTGCGGCGCTGTCATCTGCCCCGATGGAGGAATGTGTGCTGAAGGAAACACCTGCTGCCAGACACCCGGGGGTGGATACGGATGCTGCCCGCTGCCTAACGTAAGTGTGTGTATGGCAAAAATAGACACACACACACACACATAGCACATGTGTTTAATAATAATAATAATAAAATCTATACAGTCTGCTAAGTGTGTGTGTGTGTGTGTGTGTGTGCTTGCAGGCTGAGTGCTGCTCAGATCACCTGCACTGCTGTCACGAGGGAACGCTGTGTGACATGGAGCACGGAACGTGTGTGAACAAGACACACACTCTGGAGTGGGTGAGGAGAGTCACCGCCAGGCAGACCACACGACCTCAGGTAACCCACACACTAATGATGATTATTATTATTTACCATCATAGTAACATCGTGCCATACTTTGTAATCCATTATAGTTGCTTATACATCTCTCTTGAGGTTAATAAGACAAACATTGCACATTTGCAGGGTTAATAAAGACAATCAGCACTTGATGATAACGATTGCTGAGCCTCTTTTTGTCCCTCACAGGCAGTAGTGTGTCCTGACCAGGAGTCTGAATGTCCTGACGACACGACCTGCTGCCAGATGCCTGACGGGACCTGGGGCTGCTGTCCAATGCCCAATGTACGTGTGTCTTTCTGTCTGTGTGCATTATGGCTCTCTGTCCCGTTATGTGTGTGTCGGTGTTTGTTTCTGTGTTGATGAACACTGAAGAACTTTTCCAACTCCGTGTGTGTGTGTAGGCGGTGTGTTGTGAAGATAAAAGACATTGCTGTCCTCAGGACACGACCTGTGACCTCCGTCACTCGAGGTGTGTATCGGCCACGCCTGGCTCCACCCCTCTCCTGAGAAAATTCCCCGCCATCCGCAAAGGAGGAAACAGCGGTATGACATCACTTCCTGTCCGTCCCCGCACTAATAACGCTCTGTAATGAATACACCGAGCCCTTGTATGTACGTTCACCTTTCAGATGCAGTGGTGAAGGAGTTCTCCCTGAAGTTCCCAGACAGTAATGATGGTAAGACATCAAGAGTAGCAAAATGCCTTTTCACACACACGTCTCAGTGAACCGAATCCTTTGGGTCAGTTGAATAATTAGTTTTGACTCGTTGTTGATTAGTTTTGATCCTCTGGCTGTTAATGTAAATATCATCATTTTTAATAATAATTGTTGCTGTTTTGTATTACTCACATTCTTGAACTCTGTAGTCAATAATCATGAAACCAGTTCGGGATGTTTCTGGAAATGTATTGCTTTGCGATTTTTATCCGTTCATTCGTTTACAAAAATCATGCTAAATGTAGTCCCGTTTACAGTAGCTATTTGAAGCTCGATTCAAAAGCGCGTCAGAAGCAACTGAACAAAAGAAATGACTCGGTGATTCACCAAGGTGACTCAAAAAAGACTGAGTCGTTTGCTGACGCGTCATGTCTAGCAGCGATGGTGGCGCACAACGCAGTACGCACGGCTCCATCACACTATGAAGACGTATTCTTTTCGACGTCACTTTTTACGATCTCAGTTCCTGTAGTGGAAACGCGTACAAGGACTTTTTTTTGTGGACCATGAAGTTGTCGCTCAGTTTTTCTCCAGTGGTGCTGGAAGTGTGGTGTAAATGCATTTATAAAAAGCCTGATGCGTGTAATTGTGCTTCGTGAGATTCCCTAATGTCCATTTTTAGGGAGCTAAAAAGATACAATAGAGCTAGAGTTCCTGGGACAGTTCCTCTTCAGCAGTCCCACTACAAATCAGGAACTTTTTGATGCATTACTATAGTTGTATTGTGTGCTTGCTTGAACCTGTGCGTGTGTGTGCGTGGGTATGAAGTGATTTGTCCAGATAAAGTGTCCATGTGCCCAGAAGAGACAACGTGCTGCATACTAGCAAACGGGAGCTACGGCTGCTGCCCGATGCCAAAAGTAGGTATTATCGCGTGTGTGTGGGTGTGTTCGTATGCTGCATTTTTGGAAGGGGGGGTTATGGCTGTATAATTCTGTGTTCTTTTATCTTTAAGGCTGTGTGTTGTGACGATTATGTGCACTGCTGTCCCGATGGCACGACCTGTGATCTTGAACATGACACCTGCGTCTTGGCCAATGAGGTCACGGCGATGGCTGCTGAGGCCCCGCCCATTCTGCGGTTAAAACCGACAGGTAAATGAGCAAAAAAGGCAAATAAATATAAAAAAAAATAATCGTGCTAACAGAAGCAGGAACTGTATTCTCAAAAAAATAATCCTGTGTGTGTGTGTGTGTGTGTGTGTGTGTGTGTGTGTGTGTGTGTGTGTGTGTGTGTGTGTGTGTGTGTG
>JAQQZR010000033.1:1361968-1382355 GCA_030068235.1 Notoglanidium macrostoma
TGTGTGTGTGTGTGTGTGTGTGTGTGTGTGTGTGTGTGTGTGTGTGTGTGTGTGTGTGTGTGCGCGCGCGCGCGTGTGTGTGTAGCGGACTCGGTGCCCTGTAACGGCTCGGTGGCGTGTGCGACCGGCTATACCTGCTGTAAGAGACAAGACAGTGAATGGGGGTGCTGTCCACTGCCTGAGGTATCAAAAAAGTTTTAGTTTCTTTCCTTGTTTTCTTTTGCAGAAGCTAAAAGTAAAATTGTGCATTCTTTTTGCTCAGGCGGTGTGTTGTGAGGACCACATCCACTGCTGCCCCCGTGGCACCGTGTGTGACCTATCCAAGGACACTTGTGACGACCCAGTCGACCCTTCACTCTCCGTTCCCTTGGTGAAGAAAGTTCCCGCCTTCCCACGTTCCTCACAAGCTGCCGATCAAAAATGTGACGAGTCATTTTCGTGCCCACAAGACACAACCTGCTGCAAGACGGCGTCAGGGGCGTGGGGATGCTGTCCTCTACCACAAGTGGGTGCACGTGTGTACATAAATGCACACTTTTTTTTTTTTTTTTTGTTTTTTTTTTTTACAGGCCACTTTTCAACTTGAGGGAAAGGAAACTGGAGACTCCTTTCCATAATTGTTAACTTTATCAACATAAATTCAATCCACCATATCAGCAACTGTATTTTATTTTTTTTTAACTCATTCACATGAAGTTCTTGAGAAAATGCTGTTGCTATAGAAACATATAATGGTGTAATGGAGTTTAAACCATGAATATGATTTATTTATGATTATTTATGATTTATCATCTCCGTAGGCTGTTTGTTGTGAGGATCATCTGCACTGCTGCCCCCATAACAAGGTGTGTAACGTGGCAGCGGGGACGTGTGACAGTGTCCCTGATGCGGGGGTCCGCTTGACCGTCCCCTGGGTGAGCAAGATGCCCGCCGTGGCCGTGGTACCTGAGAACGAGCGCTGTGACGAGACCTCAGCGTGCCCGGTGGGTACAACCTGCTGTAAAGAGAAATCCGGAACCTGGGCCTGCTGCCTGCTGCCACAGGTACACACACACACACACACACACACACACACACACACACACATTTATGCAAGTGTAAGTATGCATGAACCACTCGCACACACGTACGCGTCTGTCTCCTCCCAGGCCGTTTGCTGTGACGATCACGAGCACTGCTGTCCTCAGGGCTACAAGTGTGACGTCGCTCACGAGTCATGTGAACATCCTTCTCTACCCAGCATGCCGTGGGTCAGAAAGCAGCCAGCGCTGAGAGTGACACGCAGCTCCAGTGCTGACCCCGACGCTAACGAAAACAAGTGTGATGCACAGATCAGCTGCCCCAGAGGCAACACCTGCTGCTATATGGCAAAATTCAGCAAATGGGGTTGCTGCCCTCTACCACAGGTCTCTCTCTCTCTCTCTCTCTCTCTCTCTCTCTCTCTCGAACACACACTGTACTTTCCGTTTGTTTTCTGACATCCTACTCATAATTCTCATTCTTGTATTTCATATATTCCTCTCGTCATCCTTTGATTTTTTTTCTTCCTCTAACTCCCCCTCTTTTTCTTTTCATTCTTTGATGTTCATTCTCATTCTCTTTTAATTATTCATCTAATATTCTAATCCTCAATCTTTCTTTTTCTTTTCCTCGCAATTCTTCTTTCTCCTTTTGCTTTTTCTGCCCCTCCTTTTCTACCTTCTGTTTTCTCTTCATTCTTCGTCGTCTTCTCCCTGTCCTTCTATTTCTTCTTCTAATTTTCTAACTATGCATTTTTCCTCTTTCTCATTGTCCTCTTTCTTCGACCTTCAAATTCGTCCCGTAGTCCATTGACCGTTAGCCTGGGTGAGAGAGTCTGACGTTCAAAAGACCCAAAACATCAGGTTACATGACTGATCATGGTCCTTTTTCTCATTCTTCTTCTTCTTCTTGTTATTACACAGTAATTTTGATTTCAATGAAGGAACTAGGCCAGTTAACACGCAAAGCATTTTTTTCCAGATGTGGCCATCATCCGTCCAAACTGTATCGTATCTCCGTTTCAGTTAGCATCTTCATTATATTAATACGACATTTCCAGCTTTTTAAGCATTTTCTGGATCAGATTCTGGTTAAAGGGGAGTGTAAGGTAAACCCGTCCTCTGTCTGCAGGCTGTGTGCTGTGGGGACGGAGACCACTGCTGTCCCAGCGGCTACACCTGCGATAAGGAGAAACCCGTCTGCACGAAGGGAAACCTGCAGATCCCTTGGTTCGAGAAGCAGCAGGCCATGAGCGCACAGGGGTCAGAGGTCACGCGCAGCCTTGGGGACGTTAAGTGTGACGACACCACCAGTTGTGCGGCAGGCACCACCTGCTGCAGGTTACGCACAGGAAAGTGGGGCTGCTGTCCACTGATCAAGGTGTGTCTGGGTTATGTTTCGAGTAACGGCTCGCTCACTGGGACGTGTGTGATGTACTACTGGTGTACTGATTTAGAGTATTATTATTTTTTCACTGTTTTTTTAGGCGGTGTGCTGTGAGGACCATGAGCACTGCTGCCCTCACGACTACACCTGCGACCTGCAGAGCCAGACCTGCATTAAACCTTCCACCTCACACACCGTTGCCCTTGTACTCATACACACACCCTCTGACCAAAATGAATATGACATGATGTGTGATGCAACAAGACATTGCTCTAAGAGTCAGACCTGTTGTAGAATATCAGATGCTGAGTGGGCCTGCTGTCCATTTGAGCAGGTAACAATTCTCTAATCTGAATTTTATATAGCAGGTTATCGTTTCTATAGTAACAGCTCATTCACAGGAATGCTCCATATAAACTGATCACATGCAGAATTGTTGATTTGAAGGTGTTTTTTTTTTGTTTGTGTTTTTTTTTTTTTTTTTTTTTTTTTTTTTTTTGATAAGGAGACGTTTATTTAACAATTAATGGAAGGAGTCTCTTGTGCCTGCACTTGTTGTAACACTTTTTCCTTTCTATCCTTCTCTCTTTGCTTCTCTAGGCGGTGTGTTGTAAGGACATGCAGTACTGTTGCCCTAAGGGATACACCTGCGACCGTGAAAAACGTTGCACTAAAGCGTCTCCTCTCACGTGGTGGGACAATTCACTGTAGAGAATCTTCATCATGCCATGAATTGGCTTGAAATCGGGATGAGGCACAAAACAGCGTAGCAGCGTGTTAGAACGTTTTTTTTTTGTTTTTTTTTTTTTTCTTTTTTTTTTGTATGCGTGTGTGTTCTGGGAACTAGGAATGCTAAGAGATCAGTTTATTAAAAAAAAACAACACTGAAACTGTAACACTAACACATTTCCAGGTTTCTTGAATCCAAATCACTCCAAGCTCTAACATCCTTCAAAATGTTTTTATTTGCCAAGGTTTTATTTCATTTGTTCATATGCAAACTGCGCAATCTCTAGTTTCCATATGCAGCATCCAATTAATACATGTTTAAGACTTTGTAAGAGAAATTTGGTTTTTATTTTTTCTTAATACTTTTCTCCTCCGGTATAAAAAAAAAATGTTAACCATTGAGTCACCGAGACAGAGCTGAATGTATCGTGTAAACTTTCAGTTCCCCATGCATAAGCTGTCAGTAACAAATAAGTTGGCATAAAATGCTAACATTGCAAATTGTTTGTGGCTGTGTTGGCATTTGTGCGTGACCTTGACTGATATGTCTTTCCGCTGCCTGGGCAATCCACTCCGTCATACTCGTACAGATTATTTCACTCCTGGCTGGCTCGCCAAATCTGTCATTCATTTGTCACCTTTAATAGTGGATAATAACCCAGCCTCAAGGATTTAAAGCTCACCAGTCAATGTATTTTCATGCTTGGACCCCTGGATTCACGCCACATTATTTTTCAGTATCCTGCTTTTATTAATACAAGTCATACAGTGTTGCCCTGGGAGCTGTATTGATGAAGGAAAACGTATATTAATTTAGTGACTACTTTGGACTAGTTGTCCAACCCAGGCCTCAGAATTATGTGCATGTCAGTAAACTTGGTAGGTTTAAATTGTTTGTTAATTTATTAGATTAGTTGATTGCCTTTGATCGCATGTATGAAGGTTTGTTGCATTTTAAGATTTGGAAGGGTAATTTCACAACTCAAATAAGTTTAGTTTTTGGAAGTTTTTTTGGAAGCCGTTTTTCCACTTTCCACATTGAAATGGGACTTTAAAAAAAAAAAAAAAAAAAAAAAATAGTTTTTAGTGATGAGGACGTTATACACACAGTTTAAATCAAGCTTTTGGGTTTTTTTTTTCTTTGCATTTTAATTGTTCTTCATTGTTTATGATGAGACTTGTGGAGAATGTGGAAATAAACAGTTTGAAATGGATTTTTCTTTACGACTGTTTTTGTAAACAGAAACCCCAGGCAACATGTTGTGGTGCGTGTCGCCTGCTGATTGGTGTGTGAGATGAATTACGAAACACGGCGGTATGAGAGGTATGTCACCGAGGATGGATGGAATATCTGGGGGCAGCTTTGACAAGACCCTGGGGAAGACGAGATAATGTACAAGTAGTGAATGACTGGTACATCTATAAAGCATAGAAAAACCTCTTGAAGATGTATAGAAGTGATATTTAGTGAAAAATAGAGTTGTGTTGTTGATTTGAACTTTATATAATATAATTAAGTATGTAGTTTACCTGAAACGCTTTCCTGGTATCTGTGAGCCGGTGGGATTAGGTTCCACTCTGACAGCGTGGGAGTATGTGTGCGTGAGTGTGTGTATTTCTTGCTCTTGCCGGCTAACATGCATTCAGAGTGAATGAACTGTGAGACGAGCAAACCTTCAATTGCTTTCATGTTGCTATAACGTGAGGAGAAGGAACCAAACCAAACAAATGGGCTCTTTCCACCGGTATGTCCATAATACAAATTAGATTTATGTATAATTAAAGGTGTGAATGTTCTTGATGATATGCAAGTTTTGATTAAATATGTAACTATTTTCAAGCATGTAAAAACTACCTTGTTTTGTGTGTGTAACTGGTAAGGAACGAGTGTATCTGGTTAATAAAAATAATACATTATCTATATAGTTGGACTAACATACACATCAGTGTTGCATCAAAACCTTGTTTGACTTCTATATTTAAAAGTTTATCAATTCGGGCACTTTAAATCATATCGAACCTGTTTAATCTGATGAGAACGTACAAGCTGGAAGTGCTGTTAATATGGACAGTCTGCATGGAGATGGGGTAGAACTTCAAAGGATGATGAGAAGTGGATCAGGACTGTGAGACAGCTGGCAGGATTGAGTGAGGGGTGCAGTAAGATAGTGGAGGAAAAGTGTGGGTGTATGTTGGAAACAGACAGAGTGACTGAAGCAGCTGAGGTTCAAGCTGCTGCTTGCACCAAAATGACTCCGCTATTAATACACCCGGCTCTGATCCCACTATCTGCTCGTTCTCTCTCTCACGCACACGCACACACGCACGCACAGTCATTAGCATCAACACACGCTATTATTATTTCTATTACACAGAAAAAAGTTTGTCTTCACTAGAATTATCTCCGACATGCTCAAAATACTCTCGCATTCACAAGTTGCACCAATTACATTTCCATCAAACGTGAGAGTTCTACTTCTTTCATTTGCAGAAAATGCAGTTTTAGCGTGCACATGAAATGCTTTTAAATTAACTATTTTTCACATAGTGTTCTGACATTCATTACTTTTACCTCACATCTGCATAAAATGCTCTCACTTTCGCTAGCCACATTGGTGTAGTATGCTTCTGCATTTGCTATGTTTTGCTGCTCACGTTTACATAAAATGTTGTTGCATTCACTCGTTTTGAATCGTAAATTTACATAACATGCTCTCGCATTTGCTAGTTTTACCATCTTGGAATAAAAAGCTTTTGCATTTGTTATTTTTAGCCCACATTTGAATAAAAGACTCTCACATCCACTACTTTTACCCCATGTCCATATAAAATGCTCTTGCATTTGCAAGTTTTACCCTAAATTTCGACAGTGTTCTTGCATCATCTAGTTTTACCACACATTTGCATATAATGAGCTCATATTTGTTAGTTTCTACCCACATTTGCATAAAATGCTCTCACTTTTGGTCATTTTAACCTACACTTGTATTAAATGCTCTTGCTAGGTTTTGACTCACACATTTGCATAAAATATTCACAGTCACTGGTTTGTCCTGACCAACAATTTTATCTTGCGATTGCATAAAATGCTCCCACACTCAATACAAGGTAAACTGATGAGTGGGAGAGCGGTTTTGTTTATGAGAGGTGAATATAACAATCTACACATTTGTCTCTTCCTTCCATATCTATCTATTTTCTCTGCTTAGTAATGAAGAGGACAACAAGTCCGTAACCGAGATGGAATCCGAGTCTCTAACGCAGAAATGCAATGAAGAGGAGATCGGAATTACCTCCGTGATTGCCCAGGCAGTGGGTACGGAGAAAAAAATGGCTAGAGGTGTAGGTGTGGGTATTGAAATGCCAGGTGTAATTATGAATGTTAAAACAGTACAAAAGAATTATGGTATGGTACAGCTGGAACACAGTACTACTGCACCTAACATTGTTGGAGTTAAAGGTGAGGTAAATGCAGCTAATGAAGAACTAAAGTACCATTATGGTAACAAATTGGTCAATTGTGATCATTTCCTCTATTGCAGCTCAGCAGTGTCAAGAGTTCTGTCCATCCAGTGTGAAACATGGCCTGCTTCAATGCCAACGTGTGGCTCCTTTCCATAGAGCACGTCCTAAAATGCACAGGCAAGTGGCAAGGAGGCAAAAAGAGTGCACTGAATTTGGCTGGCCACTCTGGAGGACTAGTGCAAGAAAGAAGACTCTAAAGTTGGGAGATGTGAGGCAGGCCCCTATTGAGAAACCATTGAGCAGTGTATTGAGTCTTAGCAGCTGTAGGTTTGAAGTGAGCTGCTGCTCCGATATTTACACGAGCGTTGGAGGGTCTCCGGAGCTCATTTCTCACCCGGAATCTATGTACATTTATGCTGAAAGCATCATAGGTTGTGACACTTCCTGTTCTAGTGTATCGCAAGACTGGGGCTCGCTTTCTCTCTATTCAGAGGTCGAGAAAACCTGCAGTGTCATGCAGGACCCCGGATCCGACACTGCAGAAATCGACAGCAGCATAGAAGCCTTGTTTGGATCAGATACTTCTTGCGATGGCGAGTCCATTAGACGTGACTGTGACTCGGATTCAAGTTGCGTTAATGCAGACTGGGAGCGGAGCTTTGACTCTGACAGTGATTCGGTCTACAGCTTTGCTGAGGCACAGTGGGGATCTGCATCCTCATGTTCAGGCTCTGCTGCCTCTGGTTATATCACTGACTATGATTTGGAATCCTCAATCTCCACCACAGAACGAGAGGGAAGCTCTGCTTTTGGCAACCACTTTGAGGCAGGACACTATGACCCCTCAGTTGGCCATTTTGATGCAAGGCAAGGTAACTCAGTAATTGGCCAATTGGAGGCAAGGCAATGTGACTCAGAAGGCAACAATACTGAGGGAGGATACCATGACTTGCCAGTCGGCCATTTCAAGCCAGGACACCATAACTCGCCGGTTGGGTATTTTGAGGCAGGACACTGGGATCTACCAGTTGGCCATTTTGATGCAGGGCACTGTGACTCACCAGTCAGCCATTTTGATGCAAGAAGCCGTGACACTCTAGTGGGCCATTTTGAGGCAGAACATCATGACTTTCCGGTCGGCCTTTTTGAGGCGGGGTGCCGTGACTTAGCAGCCGGTCATTTGGAGGCAAGACACCGTGACTCCTCAGACGGCCATTTTGACGAGGTTTCCTGTGACCTGTACAATGCTGTTCCCGAGAGTAGTGATGCAGTCTGTTACAAGGAGAAAGAACATAACAACTTTTTTCATCTTGAGGACAGTTCTGAGCTAACTTGGAGGAGTCTACAGGGAGTCGTGACTCATCCTGATCACTATCGCTTTGCACCATTTTTCCGCGAGATGATGAAAGAGATCGAGCATGATGGAAATCACGAAAAAGTAAAGATAAACAAAGGCTTTCTTTTCCATCCACAAAGGGTAAAAACTTTAATACTCTATACTTCCAGAAATGATCTGTACAATGAAAAGATTGGAGAATAATTCACCATGTCACCATCTCTTAGTTTTTACAGGCAAAAAACTCAGAATATCGGGAAGGCCAGGAATATTCCATGCTTCGCCACGTACAGAATGGATCGTATGGAGATGTGTTTAGTGTGCGTGACAAGCAAACTGGGTTTACATGCGCTGCCAAAAGGGTAAGATCTCCACAACACTTAAACTGGGTGTTTTTTCTAGAACGTGTTTACATACCGTTGTTGAATTCTTGTATTTTAACAGCATTACTCGTCATATTTTAATCATTAATTATACCAAAGCACTCAGTTCTGATTGGCCAGATGATTGCAAGGCAAATCACAGGTTCCTGGAGTGTTTTGTTCCTTATATATGCATCTTCCGGTGTTACTCTCTTATACAATCCTTCAAATGAATCCTCTACAGATTCCTCTAAGCAGCTTCAGCTGGGAGGAAGTGGAGAACTGGAGCAGGTTGGACTCGCCGCGTGTCCTTCAGCTCTATGGGGCTGTACGAGAGGGCCTCAACGTCATCCTCTTCATGGACCTTAAAACAGGTACGTTCTGAGTTATTGCTTACAGTAAGTCCTTATGAGTAACACCAGAACTAGGGAGCCATGTGTTCTGAGTCACGTATACACATTCAGGAATCAAACACCATCACGCAATCCCTGAAACACTTGTTCACACCTTTTTTTCAGGCTCGTTGGCGCAGTTCCTAAAAGCAAGAGGACGTTTTCCTGAAGATTTGGCACTTTATTATCACTGTCAGGTGCTGCAGGCTCTGGACCATCTGCACAGCAGAAAGGTGATTCACTTGGATGTTAAAGGTGAGCGTTCCACACGACATTACCATGACTGACTGAGTTTTGATGGAATATTAAAGCTTGAGTGGCTATAGTGTATTCCATTCTCTACCGAATTTTGTCCGGTTTAATGCATTTTATTCTTAGAATAAGAACGTCATAATATATGCTCAGTTAATGAAGAGCAACTTTTGTTTGTAACTTCTGTTTTGTGTGATTTATTTACTTTTGTCAGCTGCTATTTTTCTTTCTTTCTTGTATTTAAAAAAAAAAAATGGAAACAGGAAGTAATGATTGCTAAAAGAAAGACTTTGGGGGGGAAAAGTCAGTAGTCACAACAGAGACTCAACGTAGACATGAAAGAAGCACACGAAACATTATTATTATTATTATTATTACTATTATTTAAGTAAGGAATGAACACTGTCATGCAGTTATAGACAATAAATATCAACAGGGTGGTGTGATGAAGTTAAGTTACTGTTGCATGATTATACTACATTAATTGTCCAAGGATAACCATTTATATAATTGTGTCTGTGTGTGTAGTGGACAATGTTTTGCTTTCGAAGGACAAGAAGGAGTGTTTCCTGTGTGATTTTGGATTATCTGAGATCCTGGACCAGACCGGATACAGCACCAAGACCTTCAGAGGTAACACATGGCACACACATACACTCTTAAACTGCATGCGAAGCAACGAGTAACAGTACACTGTGTGTGTGTTTGTGTTGTAACTTCTTAGGTAACGGTCTACGTGGCACAGAGAGCCACATGTCCCCCGAGGTGGCTCGTGGAGATCCTCGCTCAGACAAAGCGGACGTCTGGAGTAGCTGCTGTATGTTGCTGCACATGCTCAGTGGCCGTCAGCCGTGGACACGCTACTACACGCACCCACTCTGTCTGAAAGTAAGTGTCACTGATCAACATAACTAATCGGAAATCAATACCGGATTTTACTATACATTTTAAAAACGGAGAGAAATTTTCCTGTAGCCTTATATACAATTTGCAGTCATTTAAAACGTAAAAAAAAAAAAAAAAAAAAAAGGTACATAAATATGTGAATAAATAAATGCATAAATGAAAAAATGAATAAGTAAAAAAGTTATTTTTTATTTAATAAAAAAAGTAAACAAGCACAAAGATCAATAAGCAGTGAGTAAATGAATAAATCAATAAACAAATACATGAATAAATAAGGACATTCGATAAGCAAATAAATATGCAGGTAAATACACAAGAATATAAATAAATGCAGAATTAAATGAATAAATAATCACACAAAAGAGTCGTGAGTAAATAAAGAAATTACAGTATTTCACATTTAAAATGTACATCAAGAGATTTTAATAAATCAGGGCCTCGCTGTATATACAGTATTTATAAGGTTTACGTCTCTTTGCGTTGATTCTCAACAAATGCCGTACAGATCGTGAGTGAGCCGGCCCCTCTGTGGGAGATTCCAGCCGGTTGTGACCCCTTGACCTGTGATGTCATCAGAGGGGGATTGGTCAAGGAGCCGAAAGAGAGAGACTCGGCCAGGGAGCTGCTGGAGAAGAGTGGTAGAGCTCTGCGTGCAGGTCAGTGGTGTTCAGAGATGCGGTTACCAGGGTGATGCTGTTACTTCGACTTTATGGAAAGGATCTGAGTGTGTGTGTGTGTGCATATATGTGTGCGTGTGTTTGTTTAGTGGGTGGTCACTTTGATCCAGTCCAATCAGCCACACAGACACTGTCCCGCCCTCAGATCTCCCCACCGATTCCAACACTCAATGTTCTCACCAAACCCCAAAAGGCCCCTCCCCTTGTTTCCATAACTACAATCCCTCGTCCAGAAGAGCTATCCGCTCCAGGAATTCAGTGGGTCAGTGGGTGGAGAGAACGAGCAGCCGAGGAGGATGGGACGGATTGGGAAGACGCGTACGAGGACAGCGATGAAGGGATGGACGGCACAGAAAGTTGGATGGAGAAGCACTGGGGATCGAGAAACGAATACACACTTTCTGAAGACGAGAGCGACACTGATGAAGAGATGAAGCGCTCGTCAGAAGAACGATGGAGAGAAAAAGGGAATGAAGAGGAAGGAGAGAGCGATGAAGAGATGGAGAGTGACTTGGGGAGTTTGAGGGAGCTGGGCAGGGAGGACGAGCGGGAGCCGTTTCACCGCCTGCAGATCCTCTACGGTTCTAAACTGCGACACTGTGGAGATCCGAGTTCCGAAACGGAGGAAGAGTGTGTGCCCTCTACGATGACAAGTGAGTTACACCTGGACACGCTTCCTTTTTCCGGGGATTGGCCCCCTCTGTTCCGCCTTGTTGCACTTTAAAGGAATACTCCAGCAATTATCAAGCTGATTTCAATCCGCCACTTCTAGCGTATGTGCGAATACAATGACCAAGTATTTCTATACTTATTTCAATAAGTGAGAAAAGATCTGGTCGCTTTGATAGCTGATTATTTAATAATCTTGTTACGGAGAGGTTGCTCTGTCCATGTTTATTATTTGTACTGATGTTTTTGTCTCACCAGGTTTAAATCACATTAATCTGTGTGAGCGAAACTCCAGATTAACTCTCACCTGCCATCGCAGCCTCTGCACTTCTGACGCCGATCTTACTGACAAGGTAAGGCACATCTGAGGTTGCCAGGTGTCCTCTGTCTGTCTGCATGTCTCTTTCTCTTAAACTCGACACGTTTCAACCCTTTTGCTTGTCCTTTAAAGGGTTCTGATTGTCCGGATGACTTGAGCTCCGGCGTGTTCTCCTCCTACAGTAGCCTTACAGACGAGCGGAGCTTCAATGTGGATTGGGCAGTCTCCACCAATCAGCCGCCTTCTTGCAGCTTTGAAGGTAAATATGTTCAAGTGGATTAGGTAATCTCCATGCATTTTCCTAGGTCATGCATTCTGCATTCTTTTGACTCTATATTTATTCTAAAATGACTAACTGTTGAGTAAGAACACGAAACATGTGACTGTGTGTTTGTCCATAGGCCTCGGAGTAGATATCTGGGTAGAGCATGTGAGTGGGGATACTTTTAGGATCAGAGAAAGATTAAGGGTGAAGCTGGGTCACGTTGCCGTAGGAATAAGTGCACAGGTGAGGAGTCTGATTTAAGGAAAACTTGAACTGAAATTTATCCAATAATATACATTTGTCTTGCTATGAAATCAAATTGAACATTCATTCAATGAACAAATCTAATATGGCAAGGGTAATATGGTGTCTTGTTATGTTTAATTAAAGATCTCGATGAGAGCGTTCAGTTTAGTCACGCTGGATGGGAAGCTAGTCTCCCCCGACACCGAGGTTCTGGAGCCGCGCGTGTGGCTGCTCTGCGTCCCTGCACCAGACAACAGCACCAGCTGGACCTGGAGGATCCGAGATGGCAAAATGGAGACGCAAGAGGCTGAAGAACTGCAATCGGACACCTGCTCCACTCTAGAAGCTTAAAGACTAAGGACACTACATTCCCTTTCTTCACTTAACCTGTGCTGATTTCTTTCTGAATTGGTGAATGAAATTAAAGTGCCGATTAAATAGTGATTTGGGTAATGGACACATTTCCAGAGTAAACATGTACCATAGACTTTAAGGAGTGGGATCGTAATTGTTAGCGCCCTCTGGTGCTTGTAAGACAAGCCCGTCCTTTCCAACCTGACCTGGTCCTCTGTTACTATGCTTCATGCTTTGTAATGAAGACAGCCTTTTAAAGAAAAGAGGTGGAGCTGAGCTGTGAAATTCCTGTGAATTTGCTAGTTATCCATCTTGTTAATCAGTTTATAGGAATCAGTATTAGCATCAGTGTGTATACGGCAGCTACCAAAATACCAACATAATAAGCTCTAACGTTCTTTTACCGATAAATAGCTGAACCGCGGAAGCGTCAACATTTCTTCCAATAATGGCGTGCATGACCCAGTGTTCGTATCATAGATCACTAACTAGCTGCCCTGAGCATAGCATTCTGGGACTGGGACTATTTCTAAGCTGGATTTCTCAATAATACCATATTAAACGTTGCTGGAAAATTGAAATTAAAGAAGCTCTTGCTGTTTTGTTTGATCATTTGATCATCATTGGAATGCTCGTTCTTGCTGATTTTTTTTCCTCTCTTCAATTAAATGCCATTGTAATTACACCAGCACACTCGTCCTGTGACGTCAGAGCAGGACACAACTCTACAACATTAGCCCTTCTGTAAATACAGCATTAAGTAACAAATTATCATCAGAATCACTAAACACAGCACACGTATTCCGATATGAACATATTTAATGTGTTTCAGAGTGGAGTTTTCCTTTCACAGTGTGAGACATCGTGTAAACATGACGGGTTCCATCACTTTTTAAGGTGTGTCTGCACTTAAATAGCAAAGCGACAATAAATAGCAGAACGGTTACTTCCTGCTTTATTTCCATTCGAGCATAGCTGTAAGGGGCGGGCCGAAAACTCATTTTTAATGGACGCGATTGGTCTAGTCTGTAGTAGTGGGAGGGGTTTGTGAAGCCGGTGTCGATGAGGTGTACGTGACGCCATTTTGACGTGACAGCCGTGAAACTAGCGTTGACAGAGAACTCTCCAGAAGCCTCGTTTATCAGTTGAATTTATTCACAAAGATCTTCCTTTTATAACAAGCGACAAGTAAGTTAACTGATATTATAATTCTGCTATTCCTGTCTTTTTACCTTGTAGGAAGACGTTAATATAGATTAACGTTGTCATAGATAGGAAGTCAAATAGCTAAGTTAGCTCATTTTTTCCCCTCACACCCACATTTCGACATATACCACTTCCTGCTCTATCATTGGCTAATAGCGTGACGCTTCCGAACGGTTGACCAGTTATTTAATCGGTGCTCCCTGCGTGAAACACGTATTAACCAATCCGAAAGCAGGAGGCGGGATCTGTCAGAATACGGGTGGGAAAAAGTGGCTAACAGCTGTCGGCTAACATACTAGCTGGCCAGGCGAATTCCTAACTAAAACGGCTTTCTAGAAGACTTTGTTCTTGGTTTGTTATTTTTCTGGTTAAGTAAGCGTAACGTCAGTATTCATGACCCTTCGTGTGCTAGCTAGCTAAATGGTCAAATATGCAAATGAGTTAGCAGGTTAGCTTTAAAAAGCTGTGTTTATCTTTATCTTTATTTCGTTATTGCTAAACTTTTAGCTTTGTAACGCCAAGAGGCAGACATATAAGTCATATATTAGTTTTTTTTTAGTTACTCATTAATGATATTTATTTTTATTTCAATCATTAGCGCTCATTTTATAAGTAACAATAAACGTGGCTCGGACCCGCCTACCTTGACAGGAAGAAGATATTTGATTGACATACCAGATGACCAATCAGAGACCTCTTCCGCAGTCCCTTGGCAAATACACGAGATTATCTCGTTTACTCACCATTAACTGATTCAAAGAAACATCTGATGACTTTAAGGCTGCGATTCTTGCATTTTGTTTAAGTTACAGAAGCGTTAATTTTGTGGTACGTGAAATGAACTCGGCCGCTTCCTTATTTAGGACGGTTGTGGTTGTTTATTGATGCCATTTCTCTTTCTCCTTTCTCATGATCAGACCTGCGAGGATGGGGAATGTCTTTGCGAATCTATTTAAAGGCCTCTTTGGGAAGAAGGAGATGAGGATCCTGATGGTGGGCCTGGATGCTGCCGGCAAAACCACCATCCTGTACAAACTCAAGCTGGGCGAGATCGTCACCACCATCCCAACCATCGGTACACAAACACGCGTAAACTCGAATAAAGTCGTACGGTTTTGAATTCCTGGCGTGTCATCACAGTGTAATCAAGTGTATAGCCAAAATGATACAGAACTGCAGTTAAATAAGGAAAGTTCAATCTTTGTGGCGCTTAATTGACCCGTCTTATTTATTTATTTATTTATTTATTTAGTACGTTGTTTGTGGTGATACTCCGTACTGGTATAGAAGAGCAGAGCATTATCACTAAACACCGCCAATCCTTTGGTTTTTGTCTTCACTGTCTTGTTCAAGGGTGTGTCCTGAGGCCGAATGGAAAGTTGAGTGAATAGAAGGAGGCAACTGTGCTTGTACCAACAGGATTTTTTTACGTTTTGTGTGCAGTTACTGTTACCAGCCATATGTAGAACTGTTTTTTACAGCATGTCCTGAAGTGTTTCGTTACTCATATAGACACAGCAGATTGCCAGCAATGCCATTGTCTTTGTTGTTGTTAATTAAACTTTACCGCACTTACATACTTTGTGTTTTGAATCTGCAGGCTTCAATGTCGAGACGGTGGAGTATAAGAACATCAGTTTCACAGTGTGGGACGTGGGCGGTCAGGACAAAATCCGACCCCTGTGGAGACACTACTTCCAGAACACACAAGGTAACACACACGCGCGCGCGCACACTCGCGCACAAACCACAAAGAGCCCTTGGGTTTGGTATTGTAGCTGCTTTCTTTCATTCTTTCTGTTTTGATTTCTGAATGATGAGTCAGCAATTTAAATAGAAAACAAACAAACAAAACTTTTTTTTTTTTTTTTTTTTATATGAATATGAAACCGTATCTCAATGAAGGTTGGTGAAAATGAGATAGGAATATTCTGGAATTGGGGTCAGTATATAAATTGAGTATAGCAAAAACTGTATTAGGTAAATAATGATTTAATGTAAAAAAAAAAAAAAGTCTTTTTTTTTTTTTTTTTTTTTCTAAATACTTTTCTTTTTTTATATATATATATATAAACGTGACTTGTATTTTTATTTTTTTTTTTCATTTGTAATAATAGTCGCGACGGCGCCACGTTTCCTTTTGATTGAAAAGAAAGCGTGAGACTGATCCGGTGTGTAATGTGCAATCCTGTAGCAGGTGCTTTAATATGGAACGTCAGGAATTAGGAAGCATGCTGATGGTGACGGATCTTTCCGTCCGTGTCTCTGCCTCTCTCAGGACTGATCTTCGTAGTGGACAGCAACGACAGGGAGCGCGTGAACGAAGCGAGGGAGGAACTGACGAGGATGCTGGCGGAAGACGAGCTGCGCGATGCCGTTCTCCTCGTTTTCGCCAACAAACAGGTGAGCGCTCTTCTTGCTCGCTGCCATTTTAATTCACTTCAGGCAGCCTCGTACTCCTGTACGAACTTAAATATACAAAATACTAGTAACAGTAAGTGTTACTGTGATCACGATGTATTGTTTAATGTAATCGTCTGACCGTCCGCTGTCTGTGTTTAAGGACCTGCCCAATGCCATGAACGCGGCTGAGATCACGGACAAGCTCGGGCTCCACGCGCTGCGCCATCGCAACTGGTACATCCAGGCCACGTGCGCCACGAGCGGAGACGGCCTGTACGAGGGCCTCGACTGGCTCTCCAACCAGCTCAAGAACCAGAAATGAACCATTCCACCCACCCTCTGATGTGTGTGTGTGTGTGTGTGTGTGAGAGAGAGAGAGAGAGAGAGAGAGAGAGAGAGAGAGATGTTGGCCTTGCCTAAACCTTACTTGGTCTCAGTATATTTTTATCCCCACAGAGTGTGTGTGTGTATGTATGTGTGTGTGTGTAAGTGCCATTTTACCAACTCGTGTGTGTGTGTGTGTGTGTGTGTGTGTGTGTGTGTGTGTGTGTGTGTGTGTGTGTGTGTGTGTGTGTGTGTGTTGGACATGAGTGCATCATTCAGCACAAACCTCAGTGGTTCTTGATATTCTTCAGTCTTTCATAAGGGTTTAGGCTCCGCTGCCTCCTGTTCGTTTGTGTGCGTGTGTGTTTGTAAAAACGTGTGATTCTGAGTGCAAGCGTTTACTTAAAGTGTGTATGAGAGAAAGAATGCGTGTCTGCTCGGACGCTAGATATACATATTATAACCCTGCGTTCACTCTAGCAAGTGACAGGCGAACGTTTATTACGCGCACATACGTGACGTAATACGCGAGTTCCTCTCGCAACTTCAGTTCCTACATGCATTTGTTTACTCTTTGACGCGCAAAGTTTTTTTTTGTTTGTTTGTTTTTTTTGCCTGTAAACAGTTAGCATGCTTTGCTAATCCGCTAAGAAGGATAAATCAAAACGACCACTTTTAAACAACACCGATTAGCACATTATATAGTTTGGGTTTGACTAGCTAGCTTTTGAAGCTATGTACAGCTACTACCGTTTCTCTCTGTTACAAAAATAAATAAATAGATAAAAAAGCCCGGCCGCACCCGCGAGGATCATCAGTAGTGGTGGTTAAAAGGTTACAAAGGGCAAACTACAGGTTTCTTGCTAGCGTGAACGCAGGGTCAGAGGCGGAGGTGGACGATGATGTCATTCTGTACAGCGAGACGCTCTAGAACGAACGGTCGCCTACGGACGCGTAACTTGCTCCGAAACTAGCGGAAACGTTGTCGGGTTGGATTTTTCCCCCCTTCCCTGCAGCAGAATGTAATTTACTTGTAACGTGACATTTCATGTGTAAGTCTTATTTAATCGCTCTAGCAAGTGAAACGCGAGACGCGCAATAGCCTGCGCACGTGTTTACTGTCGGCTCACTTTTATTCGTTAGCTACATCAGCTTAGCTTATTTATTTGATGAAGGTCAGTTAAGCCAGTTAGGGAACGGGGGGACAAAAATGAACAAAAAACAGACGACGTTCTCCGGAGGACAAAAAAAAAAAAAAACCGTGTAGAGATCGACGTGGTGTCGGCTGTCCACGTCTCTAATATGTATATCTACGGCTGGGATGGAGGACGGACCCCGGCGTGCCTTTCACACACCTCTCCTTCCGAACGGTTCTTTCATACACTCTCCTTTTTTTCATTCCCAAATGTGGATCCGAGACGGCGGAGGATTGTGTCGCGACCCGCTCTTAACGTGGCCTCGTGGAAATGGCGGACGTAGTGTATACGTGTACAGAGGCGCGGTTCGATATTTCTTGATATATATATATATATATATATATATACTTTGTACATGATCGCTAATAAGTTCCTTTGAAGATGTATATAGAAGAAATAGACCAACAAGTGGACGAGGAACTGTTCAACAACAACGGCGTTTAATCAGAAGTGGCTTATTAGCGAGCCTTCTAGAAGTTGTGTATATAAGTATATAAGCTGATCATATGGCAGTTGCGTGTGATAAACAGGGCATGGTGGAAGCAGTACTGGAGAGCAGGATTGCCTGGTGGTTCCCTGCAATAACTCATAAAAATTCACAAGTAGTGTTCGAGGCATGTTGAATAAGGGCCAGACGTTCTTTTCGAAGGGTGCGCTTTTATTCTATTGAAATAACGAAGACAATTCCGCCCCGTCGCGTGTTGCGAAGCAGGAACGGCGTTGTAACCTGTATCAGGTTGGGAAGAACCTTTTCCATCCTCGATTGTCCTTTGCATCGTTTAAAAATCACCTTTCTTTTTAGTTCCCCCCCGACATTCCCGCTCCTCCTCCGATTTCTTCGCGGTTTGGTTTTCAGTCCTGAACGGGTCTAAGACGGAGACGAGACGAAAGAGTGTGTCTGGGTTCTTGACTGTACACTACCTTTCGACCAAGCACAATCACAGTATACAGTACATTCCCCACTCCTGTGTACTTTCGGACTTGATTTAAATTAAAAACCCTGCAGTCGTTTCCTGTTTCTCTGTTGTCATTCCTCCAAAACCCTGTGTAGTCGTTGGCTGCTCGAATCCGAGCTGTTGAGTTCCGGATTCAGAGCTGTTCAAAGCAAGTGGTTTCTATAGCAACACTGAGTTGCATAGTAGATGTGCCAAATAGAAGGATACTTTAAGAAAGAATATTAAAAAGGTGAAATTTTCTGAAAGGAGACGTGACTCGGACCAGAACTTTACGGGTTCGTGTAAAGAAGCCAAAAAATAAATCACGGAGAAATCCATTCACAAGGCACAATCTGTGTTAATATGGGCTTGGGAAAAGGTTGCTGAGTTTTGCTGCCTTAGATCTCTCTCTCACACACACACACACACACGGTTAAGTTGGTTAACCACATGTTTATAATGTTTATGCAAGAACCGAGTTCTGTGTGCTCGGAGAACACCGAGTGATGATGTGCTTAAACAATCCTGTAATTCTTATCACGCAACTCTGATAACATTGATCAGAGGCATTTACACACACACACACACACACAGGGCTCAAAGGTTGCTGCTGATAAAGCACAGTACGATCACTTCTACGTAATCGAGCCCGTTTACCTAGATCAGTGTGACTACTAAGTGTATTTTACATTTTTTTTTAAAAAAGGGAAAGAAATCAATACAAGGGAGGCTCAAACTACACCGAGGCAACACGTCATCTCAAATCTCTTGTCTGAGACACGAGTATAATTTATATTTTTATAGCAGCTCTAAAAACATGAAGGTTTACCTCGAATGCATGTAATCTGCATGCAACATTCGTTCATTAATGCATGTATTTATTCATAACTAGGGAGGAGATCAGTTCGATTTTATTCATTACCCTTATGGAAAAGGGTATGAAAAATGATCCCGTGTGAAAACTGAAAATATAATGTGAAAATAAATGAATCGTGAGGACAATAAATAGGTCTTTTTTTTTTTAATGAATCGTTTTGTGAAAATTCATGTGTGAAAAAAAAAATCACAGAAGCCAAATAAAAGAATCATGAAAAAAAAAAAACTCCACGTGAAAATAAATGAATCATGGGGGGAAAAAAATCACAGATTACAAAAGTAAAGTAATAGTTTCAAAACATTACAAACGTATTAAACATACACCTGGACACTAAAAATGACGTCGGAGGACTCTGTGGTTCTTTTGTACGTGAAATGTCAGACGTTTTTAAGGGAACGACGTGACGGTGTGTAATAAAGTAAAACACGTTTTTCAGGTCGGGTGAAGCGTGTGCTGCCACGTCATCCAGCGTTTCTATTTTGGAACACGATATAGAGGCGTTGGAACCGAGACGGATGTTTTTTTAAACAGGCTGGACGGCTTTGTGCAGAAAAGAATCATCCAATCGTTAATGAGGAACCCATTTGACGTTACGTTGTCCAGTTGGGTTCGGTGAACTCTGGGCCCGTGCCTGCGTTGTCACGTTTCGCACATTTTTCAATGTGAAAATGTAAATTTTCCACATGTAATTTTCCACAGATGATCACATTGCACACACAATCAGTGTCGCGTCATGTTCGAGAACGGCTTCCGATAATAATCCGATGATGAACGTGTCATGCTGAACAGGAGAGACGGGTTTACGCTTTCTGGTTTGTCAATGACATCTTGTTGCAATTTTTGTAAGAAAGCAACAAGATGATAGCGAGACACCATTAACGTTAAATTCAGAGATCGAATGGAAAAAGTATCTTTTTTTTTTTTAATCCGCACCCTAGCTACTATATCTTAAGTCCTCACTTTTTGACGTATAAGGATAAAAAGTCACACGCGCTCGCATTCACACCTATGGGCAATTTAGAGTAGCCAGTTGACATAATCTGCATGTCTTTGGACTGTGGGAGGAAA
>JAQQZR010000033.1:1385610-1395970 GCA_030068235.1 Notoglanidium macrostoma
GAAAGGCACCCTGGGTGACCCGGGGATCGAACCCAGGACCTTCTTGCTGTGAGGCGACAGTGTTAACCACCGCACCAGAAATAAACATTGCATCTTATAACCCCTTGACTGTAACCAAATAAATGAGTTTGATATGCTTTTTGAGGCATCTGTAAGCCGACTAGCTACAGTTAGCTAGCTAGCCGACGTGTTAGTCCGTGCTGTTCCGACGTCACGGGTTACTTTATACGCCATCCTAAAAGGTCGTTCAAAACGAACGCCTTCAGTTGAAAGTCGTGTCTTATGAGACGCTGTTTATTAAGGCAACGTGGCATCGAGGCCTTTCGTTTGGAACACGGCAATGAAATTAAACATACGGCGTGTCACACGGGTCAGAGCGGCGGACAAATCGGGCACGTACCGTAAAGAAAGACCTCGGATAAAGAAATCTACAGAGAGTAACAATTGAAACAAAATTGGACATATTAAGAATGCTTTGTGAAGATTAATATTACGTATGAAATACACAGTGTCACGCAGGTTAAACAACATGGCGGACATCTTGGGCATGTTTTTGTGAGGAAAAATGTTGTGTCACACAAGTTAAAGAAAACCAGGGATATCAGGTAGATACTGTAAAGAAAGAGAATGTGAATAAGAAATATACAGTCACGAGTTAAACAAAATGGCGGAGCATTTCTGTAAAGACAAGCTTTTGTTTTTCTGTCATATGATGCTGGTTTAATGGGACATTCTGTACACCAAAAACCACAGTAATTCCCTTAATAAAAAGAGAGAAAGAAAGAGGCACTGGTTCACTGCGTGGGATTAACCCTAAGAAATCTGAGGCGAGCTAGATGGGGAACGTGGAAACTAGTTCTACGTAAGGAGCCGAAGGGCTACACCTCCAGGAACTACAGCATGGCGCTTGCGTCAGCCGGTGCTGCCTCTCCACCCGGCTTCTACCGTGGAGCAGGAAGTTCATTCTCAAGCCGAGAATAAAAATATTAGCCACACTTGTAGGCCGCACGTGCGACCTCTTCCGAGAGCCTAAACGAAGTGAGATGCGCGAGCTCGCGAACTTTTCTCCGAAACGTGCGAGCACGTTCGTTAGTGGACGTGGCCAGTCCATCAGAGCCTACGTGATTTCACGTCTTGTCGCCTACGTGTGTGATTGCAGGAGGCGTGCAGAGTGCAAGGTTCTCTAACCGTTTGGACTTGCTGACTCGGGACAGCACGCGTATATGAGACAGGAGCTCAGGGTCCACACAGAGCGCGAGCTTGAACCTCAGGATCCACACACACAGCGCGAGCTCGAACCTCAGGGTCCACACACACAGCGCGAGCTCGAACCTCAGGATCCACACACACAGCGCGAGCTTGAACCTCAGGGTAAACACAGAGCGCGAGCTTGAGCCTCAGGATCCACACACACAGCGCGAGCTTGAATCTCTGCACGCAGGAGCTGCTTCATCTGCTGCGGGGCTTTAAACACTCCCAACATGTCGTGTCTGTTAGTGGGCAGTCTGAAAAGGTAAGCTGGTTTCCTCCAAATGCATCATATGTTTCGTTTTTGGAATTTCATTTTCATATTATTATTGTCATTTTATATATTCAAAAGCACGCACGAGACAGGGTCCTAGTAGAAGTGTTGCTTCTTAGAACTTGGTTAGAAACGAGTTATTATGTTTTTTGTCTTAGACAGTTTACCTCTTTATAATGCATCCGAGCAGCATTCCTGGCACATTAACTTCTCTTTAATAAACACTTTTTTAAGTAAATAAATAAATTAATAGATAAATTAATTTAAATGGAATTAATGTTGATTTAGAAAATCAGCTTTGTTATGTGCACATGTAGTTATATATCTATCCATCTATTTATTTATAAAATTTATTTGGGGGTGGGGGATGTACCTGAATGAATGAATGAATAGTTTAATTTGTGACTATTAAAAAAATAATTTATTTATTTAAATGCAGCTGACAATTGGTACAAAACCTGGCCCCATGATTTCTTTCCACTTTTTTTTCCAGTTATTTAATGTCCTTTTTTTTTCTCGTGTTTTTTTTTTTTTTTTTTTTTTTTTGTCATTTCTTTATTTATATTTCTTTTTTTTTTGTTGGTCATTTATTTATATATTGAAACTTTTTTTATCTTGTTATTTTTTTGGACATTTATTTACAAAATCTGTCTCCATGAAATGTTTTTTTTGTTTCCTTCTTAATTTATTTATTTCAGTGCAATATTGCATTCATTACAAGAATCAATCTGAACCCCGTGTTTTGGGGGGTTTACGATGACTAGGAATTCACCCTTGGAATTCTGGGCCCCTTGGATGAATACAGGAATTGCCCCTGATGAAAACACCTGACCAATCGCAGAGCTGCATTTCTCCAAGCCTGTGTAGTGTACGAGCTTCTGAGGTGGTGTTAGAGAGTTCTTGGCGATTACACACCGTCAATGAGTGTGTGTCCGCCCTCGAGACTACGGTGGACTTGCGCTCGTAAAAGTACAGCGTAAACATCCTGATTGTCACCATACCAGTGAGCAGACACACTGATCAAACACGTAGCATGCAAGACAACAACATTACGGACGTTTCATGCATGAATCAAATAATGATGATTCAGTGAATCATTTCAGGTGCAAGGTTGACTAATGATATCTGATAGCATTTATCAGGACTGGATGATGAGAATGTCCCACTACGAGGCTTATGGCTCGATGTGTAAAAGTGCTGAGTGTGGCTCACAGGTCCAGCTCCTTCGTTCGGCTGCCGGACTCCCGTCCTCTTTCATCAGTTCATTTTATTCAACAGTTTCGTCTGAGAAGCCAAGTCTAATCTCTGCGTATTCTCCTTAAGGCCTTGCTTTGCATGCTTTGATCATTTTCTTTTGAAGACATGCAATCTTCATTTCGCTTTTCTTTGTTGCTTGTGTAGCTTTTGTCCTTATCATACATTCTTTTTCTTTTTCCACTTTTTATATTACCCCCTTCTTTCTTTCAGTTGTTTCATTCTGTCTTTATTTTTCCTCTCTGTCTTTTTTCCTTCCTGTCTTTCTTTAGTTTTGTTATATTTTATACATATTGTATATTTAGCTTTGTGCGTGTGTGTGTTTGCGTACCTCTCAGCCTGTCTTTGCGCTATACAAACAATGAGCAACAGGACAAGATTATCCATTAATCACTAACTTAACTGTGTGTGTTTGTGTGTGTGTGTGTGTGTTGGGGGAGGGGGTGTGCTCGAGGAACTGTTAACCCATGGTGGGGAGGAGGCGGAGTGGGTGTCATTGCACTTCAGCTCATGTGATTGGTCGATTCTGAAAGAGCCGTGGTTTTAGTTTCTAAGAAGAGAGAAGGACCAAAGCTCAGTAGCTCGAGATAATGATAGAGAACGAGCTGATAGACAGATACATAGTATGAAAACAGCATGGTGACATCAGTAGTGACGTCTGCTCCCTATAACCTATAACCTTAGTGTCACCCCACATACTCTGAAAAAGGTGAAGAGACCTTCATCGTCAGTGTGAGAGGAGAAATGAAAAACAGAAAGACCAATCGGGCCACAACACGCCTGTTTACACCAGCTGTCAAAGAAGTTACAGAACATTGACACAAGACTGGTTTATGATGACTTCTCATCTGTTTGTAGTGCAGAACGAGAAAAACAGTTCCGCCCTGCTCTGTTTCTTAACCACTGTGCATTAAGCGCTTTTTTTTTTGTCATTCTTTCTTTTCGCCTTTGTGTGTTCTGTATTAGTTCTTATTTTGTTCTTAATTTTTTATTTATTTATTTATTTTTTTTCATTTTTCTCTCTGAATTTTCTTTTGGTTCTTTTTTTTTAATGTGTTCCTTTTTTCTTTTCTTTTTCCATTTATTTTCTCCCTCTCTCCCCATCATATCTATCTATCTATCCATCTATCTACTTCATTTATTGTGTTTTCTGAGTTCTAATTTTGCCAGTCTTTCTTTCTTTCTTTCTTTCTTTCTTTCTTTCTTTCTTTCTCTCTTTCTCTCTTTCCATGCCAGCCTTTCTCCTGGGATTGGACTGGATCTGTGTGTACATTTTGAGCATCATTTGAGCAACATGGCTGTCTAAATATTTCTGAGTGTTGGGTAAGAAATGTTCTTGGAACTGAGCCAAGAAATGTCTAAAGCTCAATTCTTTATGCATGTGTGTGTGTGTGTGTGTGTGCGCGCGCATGCGCGTGCGTGCTTGCTTTAACGATCTTTTGCATTGATCATTTTTCTCACCTACCCTGTAATGCCAACTCACTACATCTTGTGTGTGTGTGTGGGGGGGGGGGTTGTTTAAGTTTATCTCACACATTGTTTGACCCCCATACTGAATATTGTGTTTAGGTCATATTCTTTGTATCTCTGCAGCATCCCATGCATCTCTGCATGTCGGTGATTGATGACATCATGTCGTGATGCTGTGACGATCCTGTTGTGCATGAGTCGCTAACGTGTTGTGTTTGTGTTTGTATTTGGAGGTGGGATGTTTTGGGCGCCGCAGTCGGGGTCCGCTCGCTGGCCACCGCCCCCTCTCTCCCCAAAGCTGTGGCCGAGTTCGTCTCTGACGCTGTGGCTGAATGCAGACCTGCTAAAGTGCACGTGGTGACTGGCACGCCCCAGGAGACCACAGACATTCTGGCTGGCTTGGAAAAAGATGGCATGGTTAAAAAATTGCCCAAGTATGAAAACTGGTGAGTATTGTGACCTCATTTACTGCACTTTATGACATGTATGATAACTGCAGATTTATAAGGCTACAGGTTTTGCTGTATTGCAGCTGGCTGGCTCGTACAGACCCTAAAGACGTGGCTCGTGTGGAGAGTAAGACGGTGATCGTCACTAAGCAGCAGAGAGATACAATTCCCATTCCCAGCAACGGTGTGAAGAGTCAGCTCGGCAGCTGGATGAGCGAGAATGACTTCCAGAAAGCCAGAGAGGCTAGATTCCCTGCCAGCATGTCAGGTGTGTAGGTGTGTGTGTGTACGTGCGTGCGTATGTCTCACTCTACGGGTAAACTCCCTGAGGGATTGTTTACATTTTGTTTTTGTTCCTGTGTTGCTTTTGAAGGCAGTTTGCAAGTGTTTCTGTTCTTTATTTCATAATTCAGTGATTGCATCAGACACTCACCACAAATTATCGTAACTCTAATATCTTTTTTTCCGTTCCTCGTCTTGCCCTAGGTCGGACGATGTACGTAATCCCATTCAGCATGGGTCCAGTGAACTCCTCTCTAGCCAAGTTCGGCGTCCAGGTGACGGATTCTCCGTATGTGGTGGCCAGTATGGGAACAATGACCCGCATGGGCACGCCTGTCCTGGAGAAACTCGCAGAGGGCATGGAGTTCGTTCGCTGCCAGCACTCGTTAGGTCGTCCTCTTCCGCTTAAAGGTACTGACCATTTATAACAGCCAGGACAACCAGCGCATTGCTCTCGATTCTCTAGTTCACACTCTTTGCGAAAGCTTCATTGTTCTGTCTGTTATTTTACATTCACAAAACGCACTATTTAAATACTCAGTTTTATAATTGACAAAAATCGACGTAGCATTTATGATCTTCACACCTATGGTGATCAGTTTTACTGCTAGATCAGCAGTCAAACCAAATCAAATTCCCCAAACAGAAAAGCAAGTTCACCGACATGAAGGCACATATTTGGGTCAGGTAAGCAGGCAGGTAGTGGATTCATTTAGCAGGCATGTAAACAAAGTCCAAACTCGTAAAGCAGAAGGCAAAGTTAAAAAACAGGCAGTGGTCAAAAACACTAGGCAGGCAGGTATATCAAAGGCAAGGCTATAGCCAGGTCCAAAAACGGGCAAAACACTCGGCAAACGGGTATATCGGAGGCTATGGCAAGGTCATAGTCCAAAGAAAAAAAAAACCAGACAAACAAGAGCATGAAACTAAGGCTTGGTAATAACTGTGGACACCCATCAACACTTCACAACAAATTAAATCAACAAAGGAACTTAAATAGCGTGACTGTGAAACAAACTAAACTCAAAACAGGTGCAATCAATCAATAATCATGGGACTGTGAGTGGGGAAGTGCAGAGGGGTGCTGGGAGTTGCAGTCCTCAGTGGCCATGTTTGGAGGACGGGTCCGTGGAGCGCCGAGACAGAAGCAAGTGGCAGCGACGATGTGACCGTTTGCTTCTGGCAGGGGTTACTTTCGGTGTATCTTATTTAAATTTGACCTGCGAATTCACAAGCCTTGGTTTTGTGAACCAATAGAAAACCAGACAGAGTGGTAATCTCACTGGTCAGTAAAAAGAGAAAAAGGAAAACAAATGATCTGTCTTGTAAACCAACATACACTGGTGGTTTTGTGGTAAAAGTCTGTGGTCTGAACACACCACTTAAAAAAAAAAACGTACATTGTTAATCTGGCTAATATATCCTTGTTTTTTTCCCCCTCCTGTTTCCCAGCTCCGTTGATAAACCAGTGGCCTTGTAATCCAGACAAGGTGCTGATCTCGCATCTCCCGGATACCAGGCAGATCCTGTCTTTTGGAAGTGGTTACGGCGGGAATTCACTCCTAGGAAAGAAGTGTTTTGCTCTCCGTATTGCCTCTCGCATTGCCAAAGATGAAGGCTGGTTAGCTGAACATATGCTGGTGAGAAACTTCAGGGGGTTGGGGGGCATTCTTGCTTTTTTTTGAGGGAAATTGGCATCAACTCTCTCTCTCTCGCGCGTTCTCTCTTTTTAGATTCTTGGAATCACCAATCCTCAGGGTGTGAAGCGGTACATTGCGGCAGCTTTCCCAAGCGCTTGTGGGAAAACCAACCTGGCCATGATGAAACCAACGCTGCCGGGTTGGAAAGTGGAGTGTGTGGGAGACGATATAGCCTGGATGAAGTTTGACAGTCAGGGTAAGAGACGAACTTCTGGGCTCCCTAGCCGTGATTCTGCAGTTGATGTTTTGTTAGCATTGGTGAAAAACACGTTACTCAGATGAGATGTTATTTTCCAGGTAAACTCCGAGCTATTAACCCAGAGAACGGGTTCTTCGGTGTGGCCCCTGGTACCTCTCTGAAAACAAACCCTCATGCCATGGAAACCATTTCAAAGAACACGATATTCACGAATGTGGGTGAGACGAGCGACGGTGGAGTTTGGTGGGAGGGTCTCGACCCGCCGGCAGCTGGCATCTCTCTGACTGACTGGCAGGGAAATCTATGGAAGCCTGGTAATATGATTTACTAAAGAACTCCTTTGGAAAACAAATTATAATAGGAAATTGTCCAATTGAACTATATTTCAGTCCCTTTATATCCGTCATTCCTTCTTTTTTTGCCTTTATTTAAGATAAAGCTCATTTTAAGAAGTAATTGTTCACAGGTGATTCGAAACCTTGTGCCCACCCGAACTCGAGGTTCTGCGCCCCCGCGGCCCAGTGTCCCATCATGGACCCCATGTGGGAGAGCGACGAAGGCGTGCCAATTGACGCCATCGTATTTGGCGGCCGGAGACCAGAGGGTGATTATTGTGGAAATTCATGGAAATTATGTTTTGTTTTGTGTTTTTGCCCGGTGCTATAATAACATAAATCTGTTTTTTTTTTGTTTTCACAGGAGTTCCCCTGGTGTACGAATCCTTTAACTGGCGACACGGAGTGTTTGTTGGTGCTGCCATGAGATCGGAATCTACAGCAGCTGCAGAACATAAAGGTATCATCAACTTTAAACCAGCTAACGACACATTGTTCCTTCTGGCCAATCAGAATCCAGCACTCCATAGCACTGTTGTGTTAAAATAAATGAAATTAACCAAACCATGTCTTGTGCACACAGGTAAAGTCGTCATGCACGACCCCTTCGCTATGCGTCCCTTCTTCGGCTACAACTTCGGCGACTACCTGAGCCACTGGCTGAGCATGGAGACGAGGAAGGCGCCCACAAAGCTCCCCAAGATCTTCCACGTCAACTGGTTCCGGAAAGATCCGCGGACCAAGTCATTCCTTTGGCCTGGTTTCGGGGAGAATTCCCGAGTGCTCGAGTGGATCTTCCGCCGCTGCGGACGCACCGACGAAGAGGAGGCAGCCAGAAAGAGCGTTATAGGATGGTTACCTCAAGAGGGTGCCATCAATACACAAGGCCTGGGCCAGAAAGTCGACATGGAGGCGCTCTTTGACGTTCCTAAACCTTTCTGGCAAAAAGAAGCCCAAGAGATAAGGGCCTACTTTACGCAGCAAGTGGGCGCAGACCTGCCTGAGCAGCTAGAGGCGGAGCTAAGGGCGCTCGAGGAGAGAGTCGGGGCTTGAACGAAAAAAGGACATGATTTTTTAAAGTACACTACTTTAAATGCTTGCTGTACTGTGCAAGGTGTTTTTTAGTATGAGTTGGGGAAGTAAACAATGGTTTAAGCTACAATCTTCAGTCCAGCAATAATAATAATAATAATAGTGCACCAGCCACATAAAGTTAAGACTTGGTGACTGTAAGTCACTGTCTTGATAGGTTACAAAAAGTAATCAGCTGGAATTTTCTCGGGTCTGACCTCATCTAGCCTGTGTCGTCTTTGTGTTCTGACAAACGTACGTGCAATGACGAGCATCTAAAAGACATGATGTTTAGGAGAGTTATGAAATGTATTTACTTTACCTGACTGAATAAACCACTGAAAATCACTTACATCAGCTGCTGTCATAAAGCTTCACTCTCTGTGTAATGAAGACATGTCCATGTACCTTTCATTTACATATTATTATTGTTATTGTAAGTGGGATTTATGTCTTGATTCTGTTGTGGATAATATTCCTGCTTGTAGATCCAACCACAACCCAGCTCTAACTTCTTGCCAGAGGCAGCCTTAATAATTTCATTTCAAAGCACTCTTGCCTGTACAACGCAGTTCCGTTAGAAGTTCTAGTAGCCGCTCTGGAAAAACATACATTTAAGGAAATGTGTTTTTTCTGTAACATCCTCCAAATACCTTTTTTTGGCTTGGAAATCGTGTCAAATTGTAGATTTTGCAGCTTGATTGCCATTTCCTGCAAATCTCCATCGGCAATGCTTTTTTTTTTTTTGCCTCTCCTCACCTTGCATGGAGTCAAAATACACTTACTCTTCAAACTATGCATCTTCTTCCTCTTATTCTTAGGTGTATAGTTAAATGATCTAGCAGCCTCTGTCATTCAAACAAAAAAATAATAATAATAATATGAGAATGCATTTCAGCATCCACATTGTCTTAATGTTTTAAAGAGTCTTGTTTAGGATTTCTGTGAAGCCGAGATGAAACAGCGCCCCCAGCGGTTTTAATAAAAACACAGGTGATAACAGAGTGACACGCCCCCTAGTGATGTTTCCATTATGAATGTGAACCAAGTGGATATTTTTTTTTTCTGCTAAAATGTGTTTGGAAGAGAAAGTTAACAGACTGAGCACACATTTCATTTCATTTGGTTTGAACGAAAAGGTTGAAGCTTTTCTGTTCACCGATATGAGCTGGAAACATGAGTTTAAAATGAATAAATCACTAATGTAGCTTCCTATCTGGCTTTAAGTGTGTGTGTGGGTGTGCATTTGTAATAATTTGCCCCATTTTCTTTAGATTTACAGCTTTTAACAAACACAAATTATTATTATTATTATTATAATTATTATTATTATCATCATCATCATAATTATTGTCATAATTTTTTTGGGAAAAAAACCCCTACAAATTAAATACAGATTTAAAAAAATCTGTATTCGATTAATTTGAAATGGAAAATAAATAAATTCATGATAAAAAAGATTGAAAAATTTAAAACTATGAAATTTGATGTAGACAAATAAAAAAAGAGGAACACTTTAAACTTTAAAGAATTGCTAAAAGAATTGTTTTCAGGAAGCACTCGGGGATGTGCTATTATAGAAAAATAATCAACTCCCCTGGTAGACGGTGATCATTTTAACGTCCCACATTATGTGTCACTCCTTTTATGCCACAGCAATCTGCCAATTACAACTTAAAATCTTTTTGAACAACGACATGCTGTACGTTTTATCCATTAATAGTTACTTGCGAGATGTGGAACATGTTAGTTCCTGTTGTTACTTACATTACAGCAGCTATAAATGCTCGTTCCCTCAAAGCGTCTATTTTCTCTCTCTCTCTCTCTCTCTCTCAAAGTTAATAAGAGAAAAAGAGAAAAACTGATGCTGAAATTAAAAACTGAAACTGCAGATTATTTCTACTTGGCAAAAGGAGTCCTACTAAAGATATAAAAGTGTAATAATTATCATATGAAGTTAATGATCGGTGGTTACTCTTATTTTGAAACAACATAGACTTCGATATCATAATTATTTAGTAATTAATTCATTTCTGTATTTATTTCTAATTTTGTGATTTGACAGCTGGGAAATAGGA
>JAQQZR010000033.1:1402873-1417365 GCA_030068235.1 Notoglanidium macrostoma
AAATTAGCATCTCAAGTTCACATATCAGGTATCACTGATGTCCTGTCGCTACCCCCGCGCGCGCTGCTGTTTTGGGATTTCCGGATCTTACCGGATTTACTTTCACTTTCACTCTCTATAGCGAGCTCAGGCGCTTTTGGTAGCTTCGTCGGAGGTAATAGTTTTAGTCTGCCGAGCTTTTAAAGCAATTATAATATCGACAGGATATATATTCAGTGAAAGAGGTTTCTGTTAAGTAAAAAAAAAACATTTCCCTGAACACGATGACTTCCTTAGACATGAGCCCTGCGTCGAAAAAGGAGGTAAGTCCTGCATTTTCATTTGTCATCGTAGGCCATGAAACCAATCCTAACCCTGAGCCTAACCGACCTTCTCGCGTTTGAATGAAATATCTGCAAGTTTATGTTACCGTATGTGTTTTTACAGGTTGATGGGTTTACAAAGAAGCTCACCAGAGAGGTAAAGTGCTGATTGTGTGCAGGTTCGTTTCTCCCTGAGTTCTAGTTTCCTGTAACTCTATAGCATTTCTCTCTCTCACGCAGGCAGAGCAGCTCGTCTCAACTTTCTTCCCTCAGATGATTGCAGAAATGGACAACCTGCTCCAGGTGAGGCGTCCGCTCCTGACGGAAAACTACGCAGGTTGTCCCAGATTACCAAATGATCGTATTTATGCTGATATAATGTCTGTCTTCAGGCGTCGCTGGTTCTGGAAGACCTTTCAGCTCTCAGAGCGCCACTGGACATCCCGATACCAGACCCTGCCAAAGAGGAGCTTAAGAGAAAGAAGAAAGAAGAGGTAGTTACGTTACATCGAAAGGGGGAAAAAAACTCGGAGACACATTAAATATCTTCGCCATGTGACTGTTCGGCACTTCTGGCCAGTCTAAATGTTACCAACAACGTACTGACTGTTAGAAAGCACTGACTCGAGTGTTAAATAAATACATAAATCAATTAAACAAACCTCGCCACATCAAGGATTACGCTTAAATGTATGCCGTAAAACCCCTGTAAATATGCACTGTTGTTATAGAAACTTCTGACCCATCAAGAATTCATTCACATGTCATCCTTTTACAGAAAAAAGAAAAGGAGGGAAAGAAATCCGACGATAAAGAGGAAGACGAAGGTAAATTCTTAAAGTCATCTCTTTATATGAATATGTTATAAAAGACATCCTCGTAAAACTGCAGCATGTGGCTTAAGACACAGACTGACTCCGTTGTAAAATTGTAAGTTATATATCAGTGGCTAAAATGAGCATTTTGCGATGCAGCAGGTCCTCCCTGTGGTCCCATCGCCAGTAACGAGAAAGTGGACGGTCTCATCAAAGAGATCAAACCTCACATTCAGACGCTGAAGGAAAAACTCAATACAGTAAGAGCTTTTAACCAGGACTCACTGCTTGTATATAGTGCCTTGCATACTGTAAGTATTCCCCCCTGACCTGCACTAAAGTGTCGCGTGATCTCAATGCATGTCCTGTTCCTGGAAGAGCCCAGAGTGTATTAGAGAACAGCACTAAACAGACAGCGTCAGGAGGTAACGGAAAGCTCAAATGTGGGTTCCTGTGAGCTCGTGTATGCGGAAGAGGGCCGTTAGCGCTTGAGTTATGAGTTTTGCTGCCCTTTGGTGCAGCATGAGCAGCAGTTTGAAGAGATGTGCTTCGCATAGCATAGAGGAAATGAGTCTTCATCGTCCACGCTCGCGAGCTGTCGTGTGATAGGTTGGGAATCGGCAACATTCCACCAAGAGGCCAAAAGTAGCGCTGAACACGATGCTGGCGGCGTTCTCGGAGCGATGAGCCGTGTTGGGTTCTGAGTTATCGGGCCATTTCAATTCAAGAGGCGTGAACACTTGCGCATGGCACAGTACGCCGAATTTAACAGGCTGTAATACGTTACCGAGTGTTATAGGGGAAACGATGTGTTTAATAATCCAACCCCTCTGCGTAAGGTGTCCATGTGGGTACAGCTGCAGATCCCCAGGATTGAGGATGGGAACAACTTTGGTGTCGCCGTGCAGGTGATTCTCAAACATTTTTGTTTTCCGTACGTGATCGTAATTTTGATTACGTGATTACTGATATGATGATGACTTCGAAACGAACCTGCTGTCATTTTATAGGAGAAGGTATTCGAGCTGCTTACCAACACCCGCACCAAGATCGAAGGATTCCAGACGCAGATCACAAAGTAAGGATCCCTGCACAGAGACACTTTATGACAAAATCACGGAAGGTAGGATTCTGGAAAATTGTGGCCTCTGCTGGCAGAGAACGGTAGCGTCATGGCTTGATCTTGCGGTCTGAAAAAAAGCGTATATATTTTCAGACTTGAATTGCAACATAACACTTTGAGTTTTAATCATCTTTGGTTTTGTGCGCAGGTACTACAGCGAGAGAGGCGACGCTGTGGCCAAGGCTTCCAAACAGCCACATGTGGTGAGGATTGAGTTCATTTTTACTTCCTCCGAGAACTGTACATGACCTTCCAGAGGGTTATACAGCATGCAAGGAATAAAACACTCATTGTCATGCCGTAACAGAACGACAGGGAGATTAGACGTCTCCGAGTATTTCTTTCCCGCATTTTTTATTTATTAAAATAAAGGTTTTATTTATTAAAGACACACCTCGTACGTTTTATCTCTTAAAAGTTATAGAGTGTCAGAAAAAAATCAAGCTATAAACAGTCATTCCTTCACCAGCCTTTCTTATTTCTGCCTCAAGCGTTTCATGTTGCCACAAATCGTAAACTCCTATGTCCTGATGATGGTATGAAATGTAAAGATATTAACCTTCAGTCTACTGGATTATATTCATGCGTCCTCACTACTGTGCCACTACAGGGTGATTACAGACAGCTTGTTCACGAGTTGGATCAGCACCAGTACTGTGAGCTGCGCATCGTGGTCCTGGAGATTCGCAACACATATGTACATTCTTACATACAATCCTATACACTAGTGTTTGGCTATTGCATACTGTCGACATGTGAAATGATTCCGGTTTTAATTCTAGGCCGTGCTGTTCGACGTCATCAGCAAGAACTATGACAAGATTAAGAAGCCCAGAGGAGACTGCAAAGCTCTTATCTACTGAGACGCAAACGCCGTCAGCACTCGTGATACGTGCGCTCCGAATGAAAGAGAAACATTGCATATTAGATTTCCTTTTGTGACGCTTCCACAGGTGTAAGCACAAAGCAGAGACCGATCTGACATTGCCTTTGTTCATCTTTTACGTAATAAAGCAGTGACATTGTGTAATGCTTCAATGTTTTTTTTAATGATGCTCGAGCTAACATAAAAACTGACATTATATTCTTTGTGTATTTGAGCAAAATCTTTCAGCTATAACTCACCTAGGTCTAGATTAATTGTATAACTATATTTATATCTTAAATATAAGAAATATGCCATTATATCCCAGGTTTTCCATAAGGTTGTTAAAGCAGTTTAATTTTCACGTTTTGTTTCATGAATCGTTTACTGTTTTTTTTTGTAGACGAAAGAATAATACAAATAAAGGCAAAGACGGTTCTTTGTACAGTTCTTAGCTTCCTGAAGTGGTTACACTGCTTCTAGAGTGTATTATGTACTTCTACTAATTAAAACTCTCATTTTTTTTTTTTATTAATACATTTGTATATGAATTAAGGATATACGGCAACGTTTGTTAGGGAAATTAGACTGAGCACGTAAAGTAGGAAAGCTTATTTTTTAGCGCTGGTAAAATTTGGAAAAAAAAAAAAACAAAACAAAACTTTTATTTTGACGCGTAGACAACCCGGAAATAAACCAACAACACGCCTGGGCTCAACATCACGCACATGGTTTAGGAAAGGTGTCGTTTTGTCATTATTAACAATAATATTTTTTAAACTATAATAACATTTTCTGAGTAGACTGTAATAAGGATTCTGATATGGGAGATCACGTGGAACTGATTGTTGGAAGTTATGAGCAGATAGTGTTTGGTTACCGAGTGTGTCCTGGAGAAGAGGTAACATCTTTTAACCTTTTCATTTCCTAAATTCTCACGAAAGTCCCGAGTAAAGAAATAAAACATGGAGTGTCGTGCTGTTGGGAGAAAACAGTGTTAAATGTTAATGTTAAAAAAAATATATATTCTCCTACATGTCAAAGTATTATTATTATTAATAATAATAATAATAATAATAATTTGAGAACAAGGAGCTTCAATGCTTAATTCTCTGCACCATGTGTTGGGGGTAGTTTTCAGATCATTCTGTCATGTCCTGTAGGAATGGAGGTTAGAGGCTGCCTTCTCGCACCATGCCCACACCGCGAGTCTGTCCACAGTGGCGGCCAATGAGCAGTTCGTCGCTACAGGAAGCAAAGATGAAACCATACAACTCTACAACATGAAGACAAGAACGGAGCATGGCGCGTTATTACACCACGATGGTACTATCTCGTGTCTGGAGTTCGGTTCTGCGTCCCACTTACTGAGTGGTGGGGAAGACGGCCTTCTCTGTGTGTGGAGCACGAAGACATGGGAATGTTTGAAATCCATCAAAGCGCACATGTACGTGGAACCGAGTTGCACGTTGCGTTACAATTTGTAACCCTACTTGTTTTGGTGTTAAAGCTGAAATTGTGTGTTTGTGTAACAGGGGTCATGTGACTTCCGTCTCATTGCATCCTTCTGGAAAACTTGCGCTGTCTGTTGGAACAGACAAGAAGCTACGGTAATGTGACGCGTGAGCCGCAGAACATGTCAAGGATCCCGTTGGTTTGCTTTATATCTGAAATGTGGATTTTTCTTTTTGTTGTTGTTGTTGTAAAAAAAAACAACAATACAGGACGTGGAATCTTATCGAAGGAAGGGCAGCTTTCACCAAGAATATTAGACAAAGTGAGCTTTTACAGTCTTGACTTAGTTTTATGTTGTAACGTATTTATTATTTATACTTTGTTTGTTATTTTTGTCTTGTTGTGGATCATGAAGCTGCACAGATCGTGCGGTGGTCACCTGCAGGAGATAAGTACGTCGTAGTTGTACACGATAAATTGGACATCTACGAGCTGGAGTCCGCCAGCGTCATCGGCTCCTTCAGCTACAGGAAGAGGATTTCATCCGTCACATTCCTCAAGGTTTGTTTTAGGTTTCTTTTTTTTTCTTTTTTTCACTTCCTTACTTCACATCGTTACTACCTTACTTGCATAACTAGCTAATTTACCATACCTTACTTACTTTACCTACTAACTACCTTCATTGATTTAGTTACCCAGGTATCCATGTGGCTTATAATGTCATCCCGTTGCAGAACGCGCTGCTGGCCGTCGCAGGAGATGACGAACATGTACAGGTTTATGATCTCACCTCTGAAAAGTGCATCTGTGAGTTCAAAGCTCATGAAAACAGGTGTGTTTTACTTAACATGCTCACATTCTTGGCTCTTTCTGCTTTGTTTCCATTACATCTGTGGTTACAGGAACGCTGTGAGGGGGATTAAACACTTGTCGATGTGCTATTAGAGGAAAATAACCATCGGCCGGGTGGCGTGATGAATTAGTATCGGCTATTTGTCCGTTATTTTTGTCCAAATAGTTACATGTCATGTCCTGAAACAAGTTAGTCCAGTTACGATATAGCGGCTCTTACAACAAGAGCGATCTTTACTTCTGACCGTTAGAGACTGGCGCATTAATATAAACCTGCTCTTTTTTGCAGCTGGACTACTTGCGTTGGTTTTGATTGGCTAACCTTAATTTAAAGATAGAATTATTCTCTCACGTTGTTGCTAATTTGTTTGTAGAGTAAAGGCACTGGACAGCTTCGAGATGAATGACGTGTGTGTGTTGGTCACTGCATCTAACGATGGATTCATAAAGCTGTGGGACTTCAGTACAGAGGTACAATAGCATGTCTGTACACACGTCTCTGCAGACACACAGCATTATTCTGGACCAACAGACTCCTTTTTTACTTAACTACTTTACTTAGGTTTACTTTACGTATGTACTAAACTGATTTATGTGATTTACTTATTTACTTTACTTACATTAATTATTAACTTTACTTACTTATTACCTTACTTTACTTAATTACTTTGCTTAATTAAGTTACTTAGTTACTATAGTTAAATTTTATAAACATCGTGTAAATTACACTTCTACCTTACTTTATTATGTTATTTTCTTTACGTACTTTTTACCTTGATTACTATTTGTACCTATTATCTTTATTTCGTCACTACTTTACGTTTTTACTACCTTACCTTACTTAGAATTGTTACTAAATACTTATTTACTCCCTACCGTTCTTACTTACTAACTACCTTTCTTTAAATATGTAACTTACTTTTCTTACCCGCCGCCTTTCTTTGCCTACTTTATTTACTTTACTTAATTACTTTAGTTATTGACTACCCTACCCTTATCATTACTTCCTACCTTCCTTTTTTTTTTTTACTTTAATTACGGTCTTCTTTTACTTGCTTACCTACTTAATTAACTTCCTTGCTCATATTAAAGTACGAAAGTCCTTCCTTGCTTGCTGAAAGCTGTTCTTTAACTAAAACCATCAGTTTGAGATGAAATACCAGATTAAAACCTTCTTATTTGCACCCAGCGAAGCTGGAGTTTAGGCAGGACGTTTAGTGTCAATTAACGCAAAGAAAGGAATTTGAGAACCGGGTTTAACTTCTCCTGATTTTACAGAATGACCCTAAACGTATGCAAAACCTGTCCAAGAATAGGTTTGCATAGAAGACTGTCAGTTTAAATGTTTGCATTAGAGACGAGCGCGTCGATGTCCAAGGCAGAGAACGGCACTCGTTGAACGGACAATAAGGGCCGACCTTTTATTTATTTATTTTCCTCTTTGACTACGTTTTATAAATTGTCATTTCTGTAGTAACGGCTTTGTTTGTATAATGAATGCTATTGAGACTTCCTGAATGCTTTTTGCTTTCCATAACGTTCCCATCATAGCAAAATCGAATCGGTTTATTACTGCAACTTTTAACAACGCCCTTCATGATGGTCCTCACAGAGGCAGGACGCAGCGCGTCTCCTGGGACGGGTGAACACCGACGCCCGGCTCACCTGTCTGTCTGTGTGGAGAAGCAGCGCAAAGGAAGAAAGGTCGGACGCACGGCCTGCGACGTCTCGATGTACGTTCAGAGATCCAAAATGGTTGAACATCTGGAATGCGATACAGCTGTGATGCCGGTGTCACGTGAATGAATTAAGTAAAAATTGGTATTTTTGCGTTTTTCCAGCTGATAAAGAAGCCCTGCTGATACCGAAAAACAAGAGAGTGAGGATTAATACAGAGGAGGTGGTTGTGGAAGAAGACGCGTCATCAAGAAAACAAGGCAAAAAGAAGAAAAAACAGAAAGTGCAATGAGCGATGCGATTTCCTGTGTCTCGTTTGTTGATTTCTGTGCATTTTAGTATGTATGTATGTATTGGTAACGAACGCAGGACTCTTCATGATGTGTCTTTTCTCCGTTCAGTATTGCATTGCTTATGAGGAAAGCTCTGGAGATATAAAAAAAAGTGTAATAAAAAAGCTCATTTCACTTCCGAGTTATACCACGCGTCAAGGAGCTGAAACAAAAATGAGATAAATGGCAGTGCACAAAGGCTAGACAAGAAATCAGGTTAAGTTTTACGAAATGCTGACACTGGAGACTCCTTCCATAAATGTTAAATAAACATCTTACAGGAAACATCATATAAACGCTTCAACTAGAATTAGCATCACTCCAAGCGCACTGTATAACACTATAAACATACAAAATCTGACCGGTCATGAGCGCTAAGCGGCTGTATTAGCATGTTACCAGGGTGTAGAGTGAAGTGGTATAAAAGGAGTGTCAGGATGACCACATAAACACAAGCATGCGTTCTGGACCATGATGCAGATTTCCAAAGGTTTTTTTCCAGTCACATTCTGAGATCACTGTTGTTTTTAAATCACGTTGTACATGTTTCAGCTTATTTAATTTCTTGGTAAGGGGAAGAAAAAAAACATCATCTGTTGCATCTTTAATATAAACCTGTGGATTGCATCTGCACTGCTGTTACATTCGGCTAATGACCTTCAGACCAAGCAGAATGGAGAATTCTGTGGTGTGACGCCATTTAATGCGTGTTAAAGAAAAACCGAGCTAGATAACCGACGTTATAGTATTCCGACTTTTATTTTGAAATGTCCTCGGTGGACGATTATAATGGAGTACTGTCCGAGTACTACGTCATCCGGGTACTTCTGGCGTTTACCTTTTGAGGAATACAAAGCTTGCCGTATATAAGGTGGAATTTTGTCTCGATAACGTATTGTATTATGCAATTTCTAGCATTTAGTTTGTTGTAATTCACTTTTTTAGCACTAGGGCATGGCTGTAGATTGGCTCGGATATCTTTTCGCTGCACTCACAGCAACAGGAGGTATCGTTGGTTACATAAAAGCAGGTAATGTTCCACTAACTACCATTTTAACTGTTCATGAGCCGCTATTATTATTTACTTGGGTTTACTGTCGGAATTCTTTCTACAGAATTAATTTCTAAAAAGTGTGCACTGACTCTCGCAAACTATTTTTAAGGGAAAGTAGCTGACGCATGCGTAAACGGGGCTCAGGAAATCATCAGATGACGCCATCGTCTCATTTGCATATTCATCGAGTCGGCGCGCTCATTTGCATATCAAAACGTGTTTCGATAGAAATTAAGAAAGGAATTAAACAAAAAGGTGAACAAAAGCCCTGAAATAAAAAAAAGAAGCATATTTTAGTCCTTGTCTGTAACCTCAACACTACTGTCTAGTTGAATAATTAAAAAACACTCTGGTGTGTGTGTGTGTGTGTGTGTGGTGTGTGTTCCCCAACTCCAGGCAGTATCATGTCATTGTTCGGTGGACTGATGTTTGGGTTTCTGGCAGCACTTGGCTCTTTCCGGGTATCTCAGAATCCGAAAAACATCTGGCTGTCGTTTGGTAAGTTCCAGCAAACTGATGTGAAAATGTTGTGAGCTATGATATTATTATGACATCACGGCGATGTGATTTTCTCAAATCTGATTGGTCAGAAGGTGTTGCTTGATTTTCAGCAGCTAATCATGGGTTAACATTCATGCGCTCCGTCTGATATGTTATTGCTTCTGCTGTAGTAGTTCATTCAGAAGGACGACAGGTTCATGTTGAAATATCATGTTCTGCATTTTATTCCCGCCAGGGACGTACGGAACGCTGGCAGTCCTGATGGGAGTGAGATTTCTGAGCTCATGGAAAATAATGCCGGCTGGGTTGTTAACGGGAGCTAGGTAATTCAGTCGCACTGCTGATCCTACCTTATAAATGATGTAGCACGGTAATCATTTTGTAAATAAAGAAACGAGTGATTTTGATCTGCATTTTTCTTCTCCCTCTCTACAGTTTATTCATGTTTTTGCGATTGGTACTGGGGTTCCTGTGGCCGTGCAAGAAAAGCTCCTGAACAAGTTGGAGGAAAAAAGCAACAACCCGGACCAACGTACTGCTGGTTTCGCTCTCGGCCATGTCTGTTGGCAAGACGTTGACGTCATGTCCATATCATGATCCGTTATGCCATTGTTCTAAGATGTTGTGTTTTTGAAATATTTTATGATTTTTAGACTGATTAGTCACAGCTGGACTTATGTTAAAATGTTATGTTTTTTCCCCCTTTATTTGTTTAAATATGTTTTTTTGACCGTTCCTTAATGACTTCTTTTACACCTTAAATAAAAGTTTCGTTAAAACACCAGTGTGTTTAAATGCAGTGTGACAGTTTTTGCTGATGTTTCGTGTATCGTTAGTGCTGTATTCCTATCCTTTTATGTCAGCTTTCTGCTTATTATCAGATCTATTACTACTGAATATATCACCAAAAAAAGCTATCGTTAGGGTAGTGCTAAAGAAATTGTAATTACATGCCCATCCCTATTTGTGTATTTCTGTGCAAAATATTTCAGACCTGTTATTCGGGATCCATCGTCTCAACACGAATACTTCTTTTCAGGTTTTCCCCCCTTTTCTATGTAGAATGCTTCAGTCTGGTGTTTATATATATATATATGGTGTACATGAGAAACTTGTAAATAGTACCCTTAGCTATCCAAAGAACCTTTTAGAAAGCTTTTATTTGTTTGCTTGAATGTGAATATTGTCATGTGGATTCATTGTTATCGTTACTATTATGAAAAATGGTCAGTTTGGCAAATTGCTGTTGTATGAGAGGAATAAAGCAGCTGTTATTGGAAAATAATCAACGTGTTGGTGGTAAGACTGCTGGCCGCTTGATCGTTTACCAATAACGCCATGTTTTTCTCTTACTCGGCCTATAGGTATTAAATAGTCTATATTTAAGAATAGTAATAATCTGATAGATCATCCTTATGTCATATTCTGAAATGAAATTTAGCTCATTAACAGCGTTTGTTGAGTCGAAGTGGGAGCAGATCTAAGATTGAGATGTGAGGAGATCTGACATTGTGTCGTGTTGCTTTAAACTGAACTGAAACCCACGTTGGACTGGTTTGCTTTGGGTTTTTTTCGAGGGTGCGCTTTTGGCTTATTTACGGTAACGTGGACCTGCAGTGTCCGCAAAGGCATCAGGTGATCTACTGACTTAAAGCGTAGGTTGACTGGAGAAAACACAAAATGACAGGCAAAAATGTGAGGAAATAATCTACTGAGGGTTTACAGAGCCTGGTTATGGATCTAGGACAAGGCTAGTGGTTTGAGGATGTGCTCATTTTGTTCATCCGTCTCATGTCTTTTTCATCTTTTTATGGATTATTATTATCATAATTACTACTATTATTGTTATTATTATTATTAGGCCACTTGGGGTAACATGGGGTTGTGTTATAGTCTGCGTCCCCGGTTATTCGGGGATCTGAGCGGAACCATTTCCAACGCCAATTCAGACTCAGAGCAGCCGCCCGATCTGCTCATTCCGTCGCGTGCTGTCGGGGAATCTCGGCGCGAGGAGTCCGGGGGGAACAGCAAGCCGGCAGCTCCGGCTCCATTACGCGCCGGCGGCCAGACGCACCAATGGGACTCCGGTAAAATCCCCATCGGGGAGCGCAGGCTCGGTGGAGGAGACGCCACAACCACCGCGGATGGAGCGCTCATCCAGAACGGAGGTGGAGGCGGAGGAGTGAAGGCCACGGGAACGGTGAAGGATCGCAGCCGAAGACTACACCTCCTCCCTACTACATCCAGCCAAAAAGCAAAGAACTGGGACAAATTGGTGGTGGAGGAAAAGGAGGCCGAGAAGGAAGCGCGGAAAGTCAGTAAAAACATTGACCGCGTCCTGAAAGAACTAAAAAGGGAATACAAACAAACCCACCGGCTGCTTTTATTAGGTAAGATGATTACAATTCTCACTTCACAGTGATCTCCTCATATCCTCCCATGTTTATTCTAGCAGCTGACCTTTCTTTCTTTCTTGATTAAACCATTACGCAGTATACACCACTATATCTACTCTCCACCAGATCAAAACAAACTCTCTCTTTGACACATAAATAAATAAAAAAATCATTATTATATATATATATATTTTTTTTATATATATATATATTTATATATATAAACAAACTATAACTATATTCTTAAACCTGACTAGTACGATCAAAGTCACGTGACCTCCAGTCGCGTACGTCACAATGCGCGCAGAACCGGAAACAAACAAGTCGTAAAGTAGGCTGTTCACCACACATCGGAAAGAAGCGTCAGTTTGTTTGTTTGTTTGTTTGTTTGTTTATTTATATGTTTGTTTGGCTCAAAATTAGATCCAGGATCGCTAGGGGTCTGTGAGATGTTACGTTTGATTGTGACACTGACTCTGAATTTACTGATACTTTAAAGCTAAACCAATATTAAAACTAATTTTGTCTCTAAAATATCTTCCGAATACAATAAAATAACAATAAATCCATGTCTACTATCACCTGTTTGATGGAACTAAAATTGATCGGCTATATGAGATATAATTCTAAGTCACTTAAAAATCTCTCTTTTTTTTTGGTCTTTACCTTTTTTTTGGAGGTCCTGATTTTTGTACAATAATTAAAAAAAAACCAAACAAACTGAACAATGAAAACCATTACTGTTAACAACGCATCTAATTATGAAATATAGCTCCTAGCTGTAATAAAATAATCATGTATGATGTTAATCCTGCTTGAATCAAGTGTCAGTAAAATTATTTGTACATTCAGCTCATTACTAATGTCCTGCGTTCCACTTTTCAATTCAAAGGGATTTATTGAATATTGGATATTTTATTGCCTTGGTCAACTTTTTAATAATGAATAAAATAAAAGCTCACCGGACGCACCGGCTAAATGTTATTTGTGTTTGGCTATACTTGGATCGTCAATAAAACAAGCACGACAGATCCATTAATAACATACCGCATATAAAAAAAGAGGATGTATTTATTTTTCTCCCTAATAGAGATGATAATAACATGCATAGTATTTCCACTAGGTATCATTAGACTATAGGTTTGTGATTCCTTAAAAGTGTTACAGTTGAGGACAAAAAAACAGTCAGGAAATCTTTTTCGGCATGAACGAAGCTAATTAGATCAGCGGTAGCCCTGTATGACCCGAGTTCACGCTTCTGAAAACGCTCAGTGTTTATGTTCGACTAAAATCTGATGCGCTGTGGCTTTCCATGTCTCACGTAAGCATGAGGCTTTCCAGAAACACAGGATCACTGTGTATACTGAAGAGCTTTTCAATGTCTGCACGGTTTTGGCACGGATTATCGGGATGACCCATGAAGGTTTTCGAGAGAAAATTGATTGATCTGTTTGAACGGTTTCCTCAATTTCCTTCCGACTACCTGCTGATCGTGGTGCATATCTACGTAAAGAGAGCGATGCAGCAGCGCTTTAGTCTATCCAGTTCTCCTGTACACTCTGCTCAACAATTCAGCTTCCTCGCCTTCATCCTCGTCATGTCGTAGATCTGCTTAGTACCGGCGGTCTGTCATATAACTGCATTGCATTCTGGGACTGTGAGTCCATTTGCGCCAACGTATCTGCCATGTCTACGCTGGATTTCTCATTACCGTGCTGCTGGAAAATGGTGCGTGAGAAGAGAAGCTTCAGATATAAACAGTTAATGTACGAATGCGTAATGATACACAAGCTGCTGTTACTTTACAGAATATAAAATGCTCAGTGGAGAAATCCATACAGCGCGTTCAGTCCAGTCAGATATGGCTCGCCTCTTTGCAGTGTTGCAGCGTATCCGAGGAACTGAACTTTGCTTCCCCTGTAAATAGGTTTTATCATTCACTAGGGTTGAACTTTGTTTCTGGAATTCCCTTATTGCGTGAAAGCGAAGAATGATCCCTCGGTACACTGAGGTACCGGATCACAATGTGATGTTTCTGGATAGAATTCTAAGCACTGCAATTAAAAAAAGTTTTTGTTTTCTAAGTCTGAGTGAATAGGAGAACATGCCAGGACCGGGGTTCGACTGACGAGCTTAGACTTAGTGAAGAAACTGATAGGAAGATTATTTGTAGATGGTAGTTTAGCTTTACATGTATTTATATTGTACATCTTAATTATACCACAGTTCTCTCTGATTGGTCAGAAGGTGTTGATAACAGCAGCTCTGACAGTAGTACAGCTGCAAATCACAGGTTTATATTAACGTTCTAATCGGTCATCTTTTCTGTAGTAATACGCTTGTATGTAGAGACGCTTATTTAACATTTATAGGAGTCTCCAGTTGTACGTTTTCCAACTGTCCCAGTTTTTCAGGATCGAGGTTTCTTAGGAATAATATAACGAGCTATATTTTTTTGTTGGTGGTTTTGTCTGATTATTTTCGAGAGGGAGGGAAAGAGAAAAGCTGATGAGGGAGAAATTTACTATACATATATATATAAATAAAGTATAACGTGTCATTCTTGTATAAGGGGAATTAATCACTCTGGGACATGTAGTTATGAGTAAATAAGCAATGTTTGGGAGATAACAGTAAGTCCACTTTATTATTTTTGTCCTCGAACATCAAGACAGTGTTTTATTCTTTACATGAGGTTCATGGTTGTAGCACATGCTGTCCAGGAGCGTACCAAAGGGTTATTAAATTAAGTCCTTCGGAGTCATGTGAAACTCCAGAAATAGAAAACTGGGATTTTGTCATTCCGTCACATGAATCCTTATTTTCAAATGCTGAGCACTGTTCAGCTCCACAAACCAGCATGTAGAATGTAGTCTTTAATCAGTTTTTTCCTCACTGAGTGCCATAACAGAACCATAAGAATGGCATAGAAATAAAGGTTTGTTCTCTCTCTTTCTCGATCTCTGAGTGTGTGAAGTGATAAAGAAAACATTTTTTTTCCATTGCGCACCTAAGCGAAGGAATACGGCATCGCGAAAACACCCCTTTTCCGGATGTTTGGTCGTTTGTGAATGTGGGCGATACCATAGCGGAAGGGAAAGGAGGGGGTGGGGGTGTTAA
>JAQQZR010000033.1:1436513-1446657 GCA_030068235.1 Notoglanidium macrostoma
TATATAATATAAACACACTGTTTCTTGACTTGTACAGATTACTAAAAAAAAAAAGGTATTTTCTACAACTTTATGGAAAGAGAGGTGAAAAAAAAAAATCTACTTGTAGATCTTTGTGCCTTCAATATGGCTGTACCTGTAAACAAAGCTGAGATATAAGTATGTTTGTTTTCTGTTTGTTTTTATTTTGGACTGCACTGTACAGCTTGATGTCACTCTGTCAGCAGGAGGGACTGCCGATGGGGACCTACTCTGTAAATGTTCTTTCTTTTCTTTCCTTTTTGTTTTGTTTGCTTGTTTTGTTTAAAAAAAAAAACAAAAAGACGAAATGCTGATTAGTTTAAAAAAAAAAAAAAAAAAAAAGGCAAAAAAAAAAACAATTTCTAAAATTCTGTATACATTATGCAAAATTGACCCCGTTAGCATAACACGAAAGAGCAACATACATAAAACCATAAAAATCAGTTGATCAAAACATACAACCAGGTGTTGTTTTTCATAGGGACCTTTTTCAGTATGAAGTATGATTGCATTATGTGTGTGTGTGTGTGTATGTGTGTTTAGAGTGTATGCAAGAGTGCACCGTTTGCACTCGCTTATAAATGTGTGTACATGTAAATTTATAGGTCTATATAAATATATATGTACAATTTTACATGTTTAATTATGTGTGTCAATGTGTATACATGCCCTTCTATGTATACAGTAAAGAAGTGTACATACACACATAGATAAGCATGTGTGGAGTGGAAATGAATAAATGAGAGTGTGCAATACAGAAAGCCTTTGTGCTTGCATCCAAGAACCCAAAATAAGGACAAGGATCCCTGATGTGTGACTATTGAATAAGACACTGTTTAGTAGGAAGCGTGTCATGTTAGATTTCAGAATATTGGACTGTATGATGTTCTCCTCACTTCATGTTCCTCCATGTTTTCTGGTTTCCTCCCTGGTGATCCTAGGTGCTCTTTAACATTAGCTCATTTGGCTGATGTGTTTTTCCACAGAATGATTTACAACTAATATAAGATAGATTTGAGCACTGGAGAGTTGAAAAGTAGGAAGAAGGATTCAACATTTGGACCTTACTGGGGGTGGGATTTGAACTCACAACCATCTTATTATGTACCCAGAGCCTTAACTGCACTGAACCAGTTGAGAATTGATAGCAATGGGACTGATTTGAGAGCATTTCTTTAGGGCCAACTTTGTTAACACAATAAACATTGTTTTTAACCTGGTAAACTTACATTTTTATGAGTGTACAAAAGGTGACCTGAGTGCCAGGGCATGTAAGGTGTATGGGAGAGTGTTGTGATGTTGCACCCCTGGTTGAAGTCTTGCCTAGGGTTATTTGGCAGGCCCTTCTTTACAGACATCCATCAATGATGTAAACTAAAGGATAAAGTTACAAAAAAAGAAAAGACCATGCATTGCGTAGGCTCAAATGGCACAGTGCATAAGGTGAGTGCCATTGGAGCCTTGCCTTGGGTCATTCGGTAGCCCTTTCTTTATGGACATGAATCGCTGGTATAAAATTAAAGGATAAATCTAAACTAAAGCACAAAATGGAAAAGGAACACATTGCTTCTGGTGGTGGAGTGGATAAAACATGTGTAGTGTCTGTGTGAGCATGGCTGCTTCAAGCGAACAGAGAAGCAATATGGTAGGATCTTGGTGAATTTAAAATGATGTAGTATAGTAGCTAGTGATCTCGCCAACTGAGCAGCAGCAGTAGTAGTAGAGCAAGCTGCAGTGGTATAGGAAAGTAGGGACTGCACTATCTTAGCTCATTCCTTATGGTCAATGATCTCCCACTTACTAATATTCTTGGGTTTGCGTTCAAATCCCACCAGAGATTTTCTATGGGGTTCGAGTCAGGTGACTGTGATGGCTGCTATAGAAACTTCCAGGACCTTTTCTGAAATCAAGCCTCGTTGGACTTTGCTTGCAAGTTCGCAAGTTCAGAGTTAAAGGAACCCTGGCTGCACTACCTGGACATGACAGAAAGAGGAAGTCCCACAGGAACTTAGCTCTGTTGGTCCTCAACCCCTTTGGTGGTGTCTCCCATCAGGACTTAAGAGCTTCTAGCCCATACTATGTACACTATCCCCACCACTTGGTTATGCCTTTCAGTGTATGCTGTTCCAGTCTGCATCTAGCACACAGCTACTATATGCTGGACAGTCTCAGGTGTGTATTTACACAGCCTGCACCTTGGGGTCTGTCCACTGTGGTACACCCCTGCTTCTACAGATATGGTGCGTAGGGCCTGTTCTTGTGCTGCCACGATCAGAGCCTCTAGGCTGTCACTCAGGCCAGCTTTTTCTAACCACTGGTAGGATTTCTTGATGTCAGCAACTTTCTCAATTTGCTGGTGGTACAGTCCATGGACGGGCTTGGTCTTCCTCGATGATGGTCTCATCAGTTCATCCTGTGGGGACTTCTTGATGTATTCCTGAATGTTCCTTGTTTCATTCTGGATAATTCTGATACTCACTAATCCTCACCCCCCTTCTATCTGTTGTTTGTAGAGTCTCAGGAAGCTGGACTTCAGGTGGAACCCTCCATGCATCGTGAGGAGTTTCTGTGTCTTGACATCTGTGGCATCTATTTCCTCCTGTGGCCATTTCCCTATTCCTGCTGGGCATCAGATGGTTGTGCAAGATGAGATATATTTTTGGAACCATCAATTGTGAAGTTTACTTATGTACATATTTTAATTTAAGCATTACATTTTATAAGTTAGTGTTTTAGGTTGTGGTAGAATACACTGCATGTCCCTAGGAAGGTGGAGGGATAAATATGTGTGTGTGTGTGAGTGAGTGCATGGGGGGGCACACAGGGAGAGAGGAGAGAGACGGTAAGTAAAGTGAAGTGTTTTTGCAAGACAACCAAACTCCCTATGTCTCTTTCTTTTTTTCTTTCTACCCCCAACCCTGTTAAAGTTTTAGGGATACTGGCCAACCACAAATACCAGTATTACACTGGTGGCAGCAGGTTTGTGGAAGTTGTGGAAGTTTGCCGGGAAATTTAAAACGTGCTTCCTACAACAGCTACTGCTAAACTAGCGGTCCTGGATGTACTGTTAGCTGTGCTGGTAGGTGAGAGCCTAAGTGGTAAGGTGGCCTGTAATTTCTAGGACGAATTGCATTTTCCTCCTGGTGCAAACCGTGCAATGCATCTCCTTTAGGTTTTCATGGGCGATGGAAAAGAGGACTTTTCAAAATGGTGAAGACATTTTGAAGTAATGGTGGAGGTTCCTGCTTTGTCAATGATGGTCATCACAGCTAATGTGGATGCACCACTTAAAGGTCTCATACCCCATGGCTATGCAGGTATGTTTGAGCCACATTACACTAATCACACTTCAACAGGCTTTGCATGGACAGTAGCATCAGCTAAACAAGGTTCCATCTATGTTAAAGCGGCAAATAGCTCATACTAAAAGGACTCCACTGGACCACATGTGATATTTATCTCAATGACATCATCTGAATGGGACTGAACTGTGATGATCACCTTAACAACCTCATAGACATTCTAACCTGGATCAGACAAGCAGATCTGAAATGAAACTCTAAGAAATGGGTTTTGTAAACCTGCTGTTAAATACATGGGGCACACTGTGTCATGTGATGGTCTAGCACTGGACCCGGTCAATAGCCAATGTATACATGACTGGCCTGTTCTATGATCAGCCACGAAGGTACGTGCATTTCTCGGTTTGTGTTCTTATTACAGACGCTTTGTGCACAAGTATACATTCATGCATACAAATGCATATGCTATGTCACGAATTCCTCACCCACTCCCGCTCCTCCGCTAGGTCCAGAGCTTCAGAATGCACTTGTTCAGTCTTCTCCTGTGGTACACCCTGTAGATCAGCCCAAAAACACAGGTATGGATACAATACAACATTCATTTTCTAATCATGGCACTGACATTTTATCTGATTCCATTCTCTCAAGTATATAAATTGGTACAGATACAAAATTACCCTACCTCAAACATGTAAAGGGGAAAATTTGCAGGAAACTTTGGTGGCAATTCCCTAACCTTGTACTGTGTACCTCACGATGCCCCAGGAATGTGGTGCATAAAGTGTGAATTCCCACTATGCACTTTCTCCATGCTAAGCCCTGCCCTGGTCATTATAGTGCTGACTGCACATTTAAGAAAGCCCTAACTACGTTCTCTTGGCCAAACATGAGGTATAACAGCGACAATTGTTGTGATCTGAGTCACACATACGAAGCATATAGGAAGCAGGTACCACACCACAGAGCTCCCCTGCAGTCCATTCAGGCAGACAGACCATTTCAGTTTGTGTGTACAGATATTACTGAACTTCCTCTCAACTCACATGGTTATAACTATGTGCTTGTGGTACAAGATCATTTTACTAAGTGTGTCAATGCAGGGATGGCAATATGAATCAGAACTCATCGAGACAATTTGTCAAAGACTTAACAACCAAATGAAAAGAACCTCACCGTATCATCCTAGTGGAAATGGAATGATCGAACATTTTAATAGGACTTTAAAGGAATAGTTGGCTAAACTTGTCCATGATCATGGGGGTGAGTAGGACCACTACTTGCTGGCAGTAGTGCTTTCCTTTAACTCGACTCCACACTCTAGCACAGGATATTCACCGTATTTCCTTTCTCATGGTAGAGAGACTCCACTACCTGTTAGTATGTATCTTTCCCTGTCCCTAGGAAGACAGAGGGATACGATGGTCGTCCGCTGGAGTCATCAAACATGGTCTGTCAGATACTCGGCGATCCACCGTCTGTCCGGTGGCATTGAATTGGTTTCTGAGACAACTAATAGTCGCTGGATGCACAGTGGTTTGCCGAGTGATTATATCTGCTCAACGTCCAGCCTGTAGCATGGAACATAGCCGTGAGTTCAGCTGTTAATTTTTTATGATATGATTCCACCAAACGTTTCAGTGATCGCCGATCACAATCATTCAAGATTTCTTCCGCAAAGACGATGGTTCCCCACTATCCTTCCAGTTTTTAATAATGCGTCGGACAGTTCTTAACCCAATTTGAGTAGTTCCGGCAATCTCCTTTGATGTTTTCTTTGATTGATGCACGCCAATAATTTGACCCTTCTGAAACAGATTAACAGCTTTTCCACGACCACAGGATGTGTCTTCCGACATGGTTGTTTAAGGAATGAGAAGCCACTCATGAGTTAGGGTTAAACAACTTGTTGCCAGCTGAAACATAATCACCCATGCAGTAAACATCCAATGGGAGTCTCTTACCTCTTTGACCTTTTTTTGGACGGGCAGTATATATATATATATATATATATATATAAATGTAATTATTATTGATTAATAAGAAAAATAAAAACCTTGTTAACACGACTGCATTTAATAGGATTAATAGGAAGGATCAGATTAATATGAAGCTTCAGTCTGGGGCTGATGTTTTCACTGTGGAGAAGTGTACTTTTGGAATGCAAGGATTATGCGGAAAAATTAGGACCTAGCTAAAGTGGCAAAATGTGGTTTGACACTAAATAGCCTGCTGAGATTAGCACCTGTGACACAATCCACAACTAAAGCTGTTTTGGTATTTCTAAGAATGGCTGGTCTTGCAAACATAATAAAAAAATTTTTCTCTCTTTCTTTTTTTACTTAAAGCGTTCATATTCCCAAGAGTATTCACACCTCAGCCCTGCAGATGGCAGTAATGCACTAAGATTGTAAGCTGCCAGTAAACTCAACGGAAGAAGACGCACACCCGCACACTATACAGTAGACTGTTCCATTATGTGTTCCCTGAATGCTAGGAAGGAGTCTTGCCTAGCCTTGGAATTTAAATTTATGTAGTTATTCACACACACACACACACACACACACACACACAGTAAACTACCGGTTTTACTGTATGTAACTAATAAACTTAGCTGCACCTGCACCTGCACCTACACCAGACACTCACACTACACTTCCCATGTGCACTTGCACACCGAAAACATGGCCGACACTGCCGTGCACTCAGACACAGACATGGACTATGATTCCCAAGAGTACATGCACACAGACAACATGGAGGACTTTCTCCTGTGTTTTGAGTTACCTGATCTCTGATTGGAAGCCATATGGGCTCTGTCTTTCGTCTGGTTTTCATTCACCATGTCATATCGGCCTGCCTTTAAGAACACGAAAGCAGACTCTGTCACGCACGCATGCATCCTGAAAGAAACACTCTTTACAACCACGACACCATGCTGCCACCATCGAGTGGGATTTTGATCGTGAGTTCAACAACACACTCCCCTATCATGTGCCCGTTAAGTGAAGAAGATTACTCACTTGGGCACACACAGCCCTGGCGTCTGGACACACTCGGCACACGAAGAACTCTGGCACTATTCAATGAAAAGTACTGGTGGCCCAACATGCAACAGGAGGTTAACGAATATGTGTCTTCCTGCTCAACATGCACTAAAGCCAAGGTACCCAGAACTTTTCCTTCGGGGAACCTCGAGCCACTCTCCACACCTTGGTCCTACTTGGCCGTAGATTTCATCACAGATCTCCCCGAGTCCGCAGGTAACACTGTGATCCTTGTCATAACTGACCGTTTCTCCACGGCTCTGAGACTCATTCCTTTTCCGGCGCTTTCCTTCTACCCAAAGCTTTTCCAATGGCTGAACTGTTGTTCACACACGTATTTCGCTATTTTGGCATCCCAGAGGACATTGTGAGTGACAGAGGTCCTCAGTTCACCCACCGAATGTGGGCCGGATTCGTGGAAAAGTTGGGAGTCGTGCTGAGCCTAACCTCAGGTTACCATCCCCAATTGAATGGCCATGTGGAGCGGGCAAACCAAGAAATTGGAAGATTCTTAAGGACCTACTGCTCAGAAAATCAGAATGACTGGTCTCGGTTTCTCCCATAGCCTGTGTACACACAAAACTCCCATACGCCACTCCTCTAACGTCGTTCCAGTGCATTCTAAGATATCAGCCCCTGCTATTCCCTTGGAATGCCAACCCCACAGAAGCTCCTGCAGTCAATGACTGCTTCTGCCATAGGCAGAATGTATGGGAGCGCATGCACATGCGCATGTGCATTTCAGACCTGGTTTCTCATTGGAAGCAGATGCTTCCAATCCCTCTCACTCACTCAGAACCCTTTCTATACTTCATTGTTGGCCGTGTGCCTCGCGAAGCATTAGTTCTGCTCCTTGTGTGTCTGCCGATTGCCAAGCCTTGATTGCTATTCCATGATTGCTATTCTGGTTTTTGGGTTCTGCTCTGTTTTTGGATTGCTGTCGGTGTTTTGACCCTGATTTACAGCCCGTGTTTAAAAGGACTGCCAAATGCGCCACTCTGCCTGTGTTTATTTTGACTACTCTTTGGATTTTCTTATACACTCTGTTTGCCGATCACGCAACCCCTGCTTGTTATTGGATTACTCTTCTGCCTGTTGTTATTGTACCTTTGCCTATTGTGTTTGATAAGCACATTACTGCTCTTACCTCCATGTTCCGATCCTGCATCTGTCTAACCATGCCGCGACGGCGCCAGCAGCAACAACCTGACAGATACTTCATACCTGATTTGAAAAAATGCAAATGAAAATAAAAAATTGTTCTATCTATTCAGTGGCACTCGCACACCTACCACTAAACGTGGTGTAGGCTATAATACATGCATTTTTGTTCTTATTTTAACCATGAAATCTAGAGAAACAGCATCATACGATAACTGACACCCAAGTCCACACTCAACTAAGTCTAAATCTGTTAACATCATTTGTTTAGGCTAGGTTTTAAAAGACTTCAGATGCATACATCCAAAGCAACATTTTATTGCCGGGCGTAACAGCGAAAGGATGGCTTGACCCTGAACCCTTAGTAACCCAAAGAACTTTTAAAAAAGCTCTTTTTTGTTTATTACTGTGATCGGAGTCATCGCTGATGAGGTGGATTCATTGTTATTATCATTACTATTGAGCAAAATAGTTAGTTTGTCAAATTGCTCTGGTACAACATTTCAGGACGTCCTGTTATTGGAAAATGATCAATGTCTTGGTGGTAAGAGTAACACTGCTTGATTATTTGTCTGTAACACCATGTTTTATTCCTTACTCGGACTATAAATATTCTATATTTTAAAATAGTAATAATCTGATAGCTCATCCTTATCCGTCATATTCTGAAATTAAATTTAGTTATAACCGTGGTTGGGAGGGTTACTTTAAAAATGCATTCTGATACAATTACTAATTACATGCTAAAAGATGTAGTCAGTAACTTCGTCTAATTACTACAAATTAAAGTTATGTAACTGATTACTTTCCATTACTTTTGGTTTACCTCAATAACAAATATGCGGATGATGACAGCATTTACTCAGCTGCGAGGCAGAACTTGCACTGTACTGTGATGTTATACTTTTTTTTCACTAGAGGCCGTGATAATGACTTGGTGATTGTAAGATTAGCTCTGATTTCACTCAAGACCCGAGTGATGATGAGAGACTCGTTATGTGCTGTGTGCACATGTACATGGTAGTATATCATACTTATTTAGAGCTGCAACTACTGATTTTTTTATTACTTTTTTTCTAATAATTATTTTTTTGTTTGATTATTCTTAGGGTGTTAATGGAATAACCTTCCCTTAACTATTCAAATGGTTTTATTAATATTTTAAAAATATTATATACAAAAGATATTTATTTGCAGCATTTAAATCAACACTATTACAGAACTACATCTTAACTAGGCTTCATTAAAAAGCAGTTCACTAACTGCAGTTGTAGTGACATTTATCAGACTAACTCAAGGTGGCGCTATGGAGCCTACAACGGTTACTGTTAGCACTTTTTTTGAATCACTTACCACACTTCTTGCAGCTGTGTGTCTGTATTTCAAGCCATGATTTGTTCAGATTTCGAACAGAAAAATTCAAAATAAAGATAAAATAAATATCAGCTGCCTGTTTCTCTCACTGAAACTCTCCGATGCCGAGTTGCTCGCTGTGCGCGCGCGAAGTGAATCATAATCAGTGTGTGGAATCGACTCCGATGATTTGCACTTGACTCTTAGTTTTCAATGCCCGACATTAGTGAATCGATTCTTTTTGGGGTCGACTTGTGAACCGGAAGCAGGGTCGTTAAAATAGGATAGTTTAACTTTTTACTTTTTTAAACTAATTGAATCAAATAGCTTCGCTAGTTGCTGACAAAATATAACAAAGCTGTTCTGGGCAATTTCACGCTTCTCCTCATATTCCAACAAATGAATGATAATATTACTCACGTTAAAACGTAAATTATGAGGCCGGCAGTTTCATACCGTAGAGAAAGTCATACTGGTGTTTCTTCTCACTCAAATGTTTTTATGAAGTGACGTAGCGCGTGCGCAGTGTGCTTCATAACGCAGTTCAACAATAATGAAATTACTGGAAATGATTTTTCTGTTGCGGCCTTTATGCATTTCATAATATTGTAATCCTGTAATTCCCGTTTTTACTACAAGTAACTGTAATCTGATTGCAGTTACCTTTTTTTAATCCTAATTACGTAACGACTTTCCATGCATTGTGCTCCTCCCCAAGCCTGGTTATAACACACCATAACCCTGCCTTGCCTCTTAACACTAATCAGCTCATTAACATCGTTTGTTGAGTGGAAGTAAGTGTGCTAGTGCAGAACCTGTGTTTGAGATTGTGTTGTGTTGCTTTAAACTGGTTGTGATTTTTTCGACCTGCAGTGTGCGCAAATTCATCAGGTGATCTACTGACTTAAAGTGTAAGTTGGCAAATGACAGGCAAACATGTGAGGAAATAATCTACAGAGCCTGGTTATGGATCTAGGACAAGGCTAGTGGTTTAAGGATGTGCTCATTTTGTTCATCCGTCTCATGTCTTTTTAATCGTTTTATGGATTATTATTATTATTATTGTTGTTGTTGTTGTTGTTGTTGTTGTTCCAGGCCACTTGGGGTAACATGGGGTTGTGGTATAGTCTGCGTCCCCGGTTATTCGGGGATCTGAGCGGAACCATTTCCAACGCCAATTCAGACACAGAGCAGCCGCCCGATCTGCTCATTCCGTCGCGTGCTGTCGGGGAATCTCGGCGCGAGGAGTCCGGGGGGAACAGC
>JAQQZR010000033.1:1459687-1479524 GCA_030068235.1 Notoglanidium macrostoma
AGAGACACACACACACACACACACACAGAGAGAGAGACAGAGAGACCCAGAGAGAGAGAGAGAGAGAGAGAGAGAGAGTCCCAGAGAGAGAGAGAGAGAGACAGACAGACACACACACACACACACACACAGAGAGAGAGAGACCCACACACACACACACACACACACACACACAGAGAGAGAGAGAGACCCAGAGAGAGAGCGAGAGAGAGAGAGACACAGAGAGAGAGATAGAGAGAGAGATTTGATATTTAACATCTTTCCTGACTAATATAACGTTAATCACAGGTTACAGTTCAATAAATCCAATAAGTGATAAAGAATTTCCCCCACCACCACATACAGTGTAAGAGAGAGAGAGAAAAAAAGAGAAAGACTGGGCGGGAGAAGGAGAGATGACAGAAGGAAAAGGAGAGAAAGAGAGCTGGAAAGATAGAGAAGGAGAGAGATAGAGACAGAAACACAGCAATAGAGAGCGAGCATGAGACAGAAAGCGAGAGATAAAAAGAAACCGAGAGAGAGAGGGGAAAAGAGTGACAAAGACAGAGACTGACAAACAAATAGGGAAAAAAGAGGCAGGCAGTGGAAAAGGAGAAAGGGGAAAAAGAGAGAGAGAGATGTAATACACGAATCCTAATAAAAACACTTCATAACACAGTCAAGCGACGTATGCTCGGAGAATTATTTCCACTACTAATAAAATCAACAATCGAGGCTTTTCAGCACTTAAACGATTTGGACGAATGCAAGCAAACAGTATTTGCACGCAGGTGAAAAACACAAAGGTGAAGATTCTGCAGTTTTGCCTGTGGATACATACTGGTCACTTTGGGCCATGTTTTCATCCACTGGAGCACTTGATGGTTCTGTAAGCTGTCTGAATAACAAATCAGTTTCAGTGAGTGTGTGGAGCCACTGGGAAGTGAAGTGAAGGTGCGGAGGGATGAGGGAACGAGTGATGAGGGAATGACGGGACATGGGAGTCAGGAAAGGATGAAAAATGGCATAACTATTAAAATAAATTAAAACAATAATAATAGCAAAATGAACTGGCAGCATCTTAAAGGTTTGCCAATAAAACCCTGCCCTTTGTACTCAGATGTGCTTCACAGCACCAATAGATCAATAAATAAATAAATAAATAAAACAATAAAAAAGTGTAACATTTGAAGGAAGGATGAATAAATTTTTTTTTTAAACAATAAATTACTGTAATATTCTTCATAAATCATCATCTTTTTATCAAGTGTGCTGTTAGTGGACACCAAAGCAGACAACATGCATTTATTACGCTCATGTAATGCAACTTTAATTTTTAAATCATTAGTGTACACTGACACGAAAAGAAAAAGCCTACGATAAGAAAATATCTGTGGGTTTTTTTGAGCAATTAAAGGCTAACTAGAATTAAATCTAATACGTTTATAATTCTAATTAAATCTGGTAAAAGATCATATAAACACTTTTAAAGTGCTTGCGTTTTAAAAGTAAGGAAGTCCAAGAAAAAAGACAGAATTGCACGGAAGTAAAAATTCCAAGAAACAAAGTTGGAATTGTGAGAAAAAAGCAGCAATTAAGGGAACTGCGAAAATGGGCTTCCGTATAATTCTATTCGATAAAGTGTATAATTACATTATTATTATTATTATGATGATTATTATTATTATTAACAAACCAACCTAATAGCTAAAACAAACGTATTTCCTTGTGATAACAAGCCTGTTAACAAATATAATGCCGGGAATATTTTTTTCCCCATTTCTAAATATATATATTATAATTTAGGTTTATCATTATAGAAATGTTTCGGCTTCTCGGCGTTGATATCGGTCCAGATGTTCCTTTGCTCTGTCGATGGTTTGTGTGACGTATTCATCAAATCATTATTTACTTTCCTTTGTAAACAGAAAAAGAAAAAACTGTTTTGTTACTCATGTATGCAATGATGTATCCGATTAAAAGACGGTTAAAAGGTGTTAAACTTGTCGACGCAGCACCAGCCAACACGCCGACTCTCTCTCACCTTGCGTGATCTTGGCAGAGACCATCTCGGTGATCTGGGACGTGAGCTTCTGTAAGAATTCGGCCGTATCGACTCCGGGCAGGTGAGGCAGTTTAGGCTCTCCTGCAAGGGAAGGAAAGATTCCTGCATCAGGTGAGATATTTGTGTAAAACCTAAACCTTTGCTTTGAGAATATTTAACATATACAGACAAAAAGTAGCTCACTGAAGAGCTCGTTTATGATCGATTCTTATTACTGAACATAAAAACACAAAAATATATTGTAAGTAGTAGCCAATCAAGCAGCCAATCAGAAACATGCTCTGACAAACAGGAAGTACACGTAATCTTATGCTCCGGATGTTCTGTTTCGAAAAACGCAGCTTTGTCATGTTACTGAAAAACCCTTCGGTCACTTATGGTTCCTTTCATAAATTAATGTTTAATAGAAATAGCAGGGCTTGTAATAATATAATCTTAAAAACAAATTAAGTCAGTGATGGGATCGCATCGTTTACTGATGGTAAGTAAATAAGTGATGGAAATCTCTCTCACCTTTGCCTTCTTCTTCAGGTGGGCTGATCGTAATCCCACAAATCCTGTAAACAAACGCAAGCACATAGCCACACTTCACATCCATTCACGGTTAGGTGACAGGTAAAATTATCGCGCTGTAATTCAACGGTGTCGTCCGTGAGCTTACTCTGGCGTAACGATGCTCGGCTGTCCCGTCGGGAAAGCGGTCAGACCTAGGTCCACGTCCAGACGCGCGGTGTTGACGCACTGACCAGCGCGGTTGCTGGCGATGCAGGTGTAGGTGCCGCTCTGCTCCTTCCCCACATCCATCAGGATCAGGCTGTGCTGGAAGCCAGAGCTGGCGATCTTGTATCCAGGTGTGTCTGCTTTAATCCACAAAACATCCTTCAGTGCTTCTTCCTTCAGCCAGTTCACGCAGGGAGTCGGAGAGCCTGCGCGTGTCGGGAAAAAATCCATACTCAATCAAGAACATCGCCATCGAGACTATACTACCGCGATGAAGCGGAGTTATTCCACACGCAGCCAACGTCGGCTGTTACTATAGAAACGAAGATGTACAAGAATGAGCTCTTTCATTAAAAACTACACACACAACCCGGTAAAGGTCAATAGCGAGTACAGCACCTTCCACTTTGACCGACAGCGTGATGCTCGCTCCTTGTTTCACCGTCCGGTTGCAGAACTTCTCCAGAAAACGTGGTGGTACAAGAGGTTCTTTGGAGTGAGGTGAAGAGGAGGTTGAAACCATGACAACGCACGGAAATACACACGTTTGCGTTCAAAACGATTTCTACCGATATTAATCTTATATTATTGATTTATATTACCGATGGACTTGTACACACCTCTGATCTTCAGAGTCTCAGGTATGCGATTGCCTGGACCTGGAGAAAGTAGTTTCAATTAGTAATTAATAGACTCGGATGGTTTCAAATCTCTTGAAACTCTTGAACAGTACAGGCTCACGTACCGAGCACAACCATGCGTGCGGAGGAGTAGGCCGCTCCTGCTGCGTTGCTGATGTAGGCAGAGTACTCGCCACTATCTTCACACTTCACCTCCACAATCTCCAGACTGTACACATCTCTCTCTGTCGACAGTAAAATCCTGTTCGTGGGCGACAGCGCCACACCGTCCTTGAACCAGTAAACCTTTGGTGCCGGGAATCCTTTAAAAAATATATATATATCTCAAGCTCAACCCATGAAGGTCAACTTTTAACCTGATGGCTGTCATGGGAAAAAAAAATCGTTTTTGTTCGTTTAATATCACAGTGGTATTCCTCACATAAACAGTAATGGTAACATACGACGAAGGTCGTTGGTGTTGCAAAGAATCGGACACATCTGACCTTTGACTCTGATGCTCATCTTGGCATTGGGTGCTCCAGGGCTGAGAAAGAGGTCATGCAGCTCATCCAGCACTTGAGGAAGCTGCTCGTCCTCCACCACTGATTCGAACGCCTCCGTGTCTCTGTGCTCAGAACTATGCCATGAAGCAGAAACACCAATTTGACACAAAGCACCAAAAATCCAACATCTGCTGTATGTTCTATACACTTTACTAGTGGTAGTCTATAGAATCTTTCCATTTTATGCTTAAGAGCATAACTAGTAACATATTTATGAATTTAATTGTAAACAAAAAAAAACCCATTTGTCATTTATAAAGGCTTTATTCAGGTCCTTAAAAAGTGATGATACTGAAGTGAAGTGGGTACCTCGAGACGTATTCTTTAGCACTTATATACGAAGAGGTTTCTGTGGCGTCGGCTGCGGTGTCGTAGTCGGAGCTGCAAGACACTGTTTATAAAAAAAAAAAAAAAAAAAAAAAATTGTGTTATAATGCATGGACGTTAGGCATTGTTAAAGTTCGTCACAAAAATGGAGATTGTTAAGGATGTTATATGAGACGGGATTTCTGTTTATTAACTGTATACAACATTCAGAGGGCTACCTCTCTGACCACGGACATAAGCCTACATAAACATTTGAAAGCCTTGTTCATGGTCATCAAGACTGCTTAGAGTTTTATGTCTAGATGTCTACATGCAGTGGTGTTATGAAGTCTTTAACATATCAGAAGATCTGACATTCGTCGAAGGCGTTACCATTAACATGACATGAAAACTAACGAAATCAGTTTCTGCGGCTGCTGACACCTATTGAAATAAGCCTTTATGAATATTTATGTAGGCTTATCTCAGTTGTTATTAAGGGCTTCATATAGATCAGATAGATATATATATAGATAGATAGATAGATAGATAGATATAGATAGATAGATATCATCTGAACCGTGTAAACTTTTGCTTTAAAAAAGGCAAGTTTAAGATTAGATGAACAGGATTAGTTATTTCAGACAAAAGACACTGGCATTTATTCATCGAGGTTGCAAACAGACATGCGCCGATCAGAACGTTTGATTTGTAAAACTGTCATACAACATTTAAGCGCAAGTGACGAGTCAGCTTCAGATGCGTTGAAGAAAGCTCCACCCACCAGTTCCTTATATGACAAATGCATAAATAATACACGGATTTTTATTTACTATAAACAAAATGCTGAAGGAAATTATTCATACACGAAAAACCCGACTTGCAAATTCATAAAAATCGCGTTCGAGATGTTTTAGCGTTGAAATAAAATCAATGTTTGATAACATCCAAAATGCTCATGATTCACGTTCACACATTCCTATTTAAAATTATATGTTAACATTAAACCCCGTTATGTACATTTTAATAAGCGATCACCATGCGTGCAGTTGTGATCACTGTCATTATCGGCTATTTGTATTATAACACTACTTGCTAGAATTATTGATTGACTTCAACTGCAAATTAAGTATTTTTTAGATCGTTAGAATGTTACGCGCGTTTGATCGTACACATATGGCAAATAAATTGACGATTAAGGAAATATTAGTGGAATTTTTGCATGCTTGTTTTACGTGTCTGAACGCAACTTGGATTAATAAATACCAGACATTCAGGTGGGGTCGATGCCAGCTTCATTCCACATTAAGACATGCGAGAAACAAAACTGGTATGCACTGATCAAAGAAAATGAGATCTCAGAGTTGCCAATCCATCCATTTAGATGTTCTGCGCATGGGTGGAGGCCACTTTCTTTCATCAGTGTACTCACTTTCCACCCTAAGCTCCGCCTTGCTGGAAGCAATGCCACCGTCATTTTCAGCCACGCAGCGGTACACGCCCATGTCGGTCGGCCGTACAGTCGTAATGATCAATTGATGGCAGCCCTCTTGGTCTTCGTTGATCATGTAATGGTCATCTTCTTGTAGCACTTTGCCATCTTTGAACCACCGTACGCTGGGAGAAGGTTTGCCGATGATCACGCAGTCAAAGCTGACCGGGTATCCGTCTGGGACTTCCTGGTTTTGGAGCTGTGTCAGGAAGACTGGGGCTGCTGTGAGCCCAAAGAACACACAACAGAACATTGCAGAGCACCACTGGGGCAGGGCAGCTCAAACCATGTCATGCAAAAGATGTACTATAGAACACAGGTTCCCCAGCCCTGCACATTTTGGTGTTTTCTCTAATCTAACACACCCACCATAACCCCTGGAAAGCCTGTGTTGAGAGCAAAAACTAAAATGTGCAGGACAAAGCGGACTCCAAGGCCAGACATTTCAGACAATGGCAAAACCTTCGTAGCCATACAAACAAACAAACAAAATAAAGCATTCAATCATGCTCAGACAGAACAGGTTCTAGAAAGCTACAATAAACCAAATCTTGGTGCAGGGTCAAGAAGAAAAACTCTAAATCTGCCATACCGGGTGGTCCCGAAATGAAAACCGGCTTTTCTTCGGTCGGGGTTTCGGACCCGTCTCGGTTGTAGCCCATCTTCTTGATGCGAAGTTCTATCTTAATTCCGGCTTCGATAATAGTGGTGTCTATAGGCACACCTTGGTGTGTAAACATCTCCTGGAATCTCTGGGATGCAACCTGAGCTTCACTGCGGGTGTCGAAGCGGATGTAGATGTAGTTGTCGTCTTCACGATACGAACGCGGATCCGGTGGCTGCAGGTCACCCTCGTCTGCACTCACGAAAGAGTCCTCTTCCACGTTTGGTGGGAGACGTGTATGAAGCAGCGCGTGTAGCCTCCTGCTTGCCTGTCGTAAAGACTCATCCATCTCGCTGCCATCGGAGCTCTCGGGCTCGCTGTCGGCACTATAACCGAGAGTCGGCGGACGCCGTCCTGACGACGCTCTCGGAGAGCCGACGATGACTTTTCCGCTGTGGGACGCGACTCCAAACTTATTCGTGACCTCACAAGTGTACACCCCAGTGTCATTAGTCGTAGCAGCTGGCACAATCAGAGAGCAAGTCCCATCATTGTATATGTCAATGTGGTGGTGTTTGCCATCTACCAATGGTTTACCATCCTTCAGCCAGCGAACTTTGTCTGGCTTGCCGTCTGCAATACACTCGAGATGAATGGTCATATTTGGTTCTTTGTTCTGGTCCTTAAAGACCTCTTTAAAGGTAGGTCGCATATCCTTTCTGGCTTTGTAGCCTTTGAAGGCAGCTTGGATTTTGATGGCTGCCTCCTGCAGCTCATCCTTGTCATCCTCAGTGATCTCGAATGGTGGTGCTGATGTTTTCTTCTCCGATTTCTCCGTCATTTGAAAATGTTCGTAAAGCTTCTGGGATGCAACGGTTTCACTTTCGCTCATCCCAGTGACGGCGGCTTTGCTGCTCTTTTTAAGGTAAGAGACCAGACTTGAAGTCCCACTAACGGACTCCTCTTCAGAACTGGTGTACAGATTTATCTCCGTCTTGATTTCGATGGGCTTCTCTTTCTCTTGGATCTGCTCTTTCTCAACACCTTTACCCTCCTGAGCTTGCATCTTTTCTTTGCCATCTTCTTCTGGCAGCTCAGATATGGAGTCCAGTGTGGGTTCCCTGCTCATCCTCCGCTTCTTGGCCAGAGCATCCCATAAAACATGCAGATCTCCCTCAGAGGCAGCCTCAGGAGGCAAGCCAGGCTGGCCACCTTCCTCAGGCTGGGGGATCACTGTGCCATCTTCTGTAATCAGAGAAAGCTTTCAATAGGCATTCCCCCCGCCAGTCTCTCTCCATCTTTCTCACACGCTCTCAAAATTAATAAAACTAAACACTGCCATGTCACCAGGAAATATGAAATCTTATCTAATAGCTAGTGATAAGAAATGTAGAAATATAAAGAACACCTTCTGACTGACCAGAAACCAGAATTCAACAGTGCTTAGGTATAAAGCAAGAATATTACAAAATGCATGCAATATTCAACGTTAATATTATTGAAATATGTATCACTTAAAATCTAATTTAATCTAATTTAAAACTTAAAATCTAAAAAATAAATACGACAGTTACAATAAATACAAAATCACTGAAACCAACTGAAACCCACATAAAATCAATGCAAAAAGCTAAAAAAAAAAAAAAAGTGCATTAAAATGAGAAAATGCATTTGAAGCCAAGAAAACTGAAAACTAGACAAATGAAAATCTGAAGTCTGGACGAAAATCAAGCCTGGTCAGATACCTCCAAGGTCAAGGTTTATCGAGGCTTTCGCCTCTGTGTCTCCTGAGGACACAGAAGTAGAGACCCCCTGGTCAGCAGGCTGGAAATCCTTAATGAGCGTAATTTGGGATGTGTCTTCTGTTGTCACCCGGTATTTGGCTCCCATCTCAATCTCCTGATGGTCTTTCTGGCAGATGACCTGCTTACTCTCAGACGAAAGCTCGCACTCCAGATGGACAATCCTCTCCTTTTGGACCTCAGACACATGTAATTTCTTGGCAATGGTCACTGGTGCGTCTAATAATCAAAATGACAGGGGAAAAAAATATATACAGAAATACAAATGAATATACATGTTTTTAATCCTCAGATGCTTGACAACCACCAAATTATCCACTACATCGTCCTCTGTGTTCTGTACCAATTCCCAAAGTCTGATGCTTTGTTTTTGCGTTTGTCATTTCATTTCACACAAATTTCAGGGGACTGAATGCTGAAGACATAGTTTCATACCCAGTGTAACAGTTTGAGGAAGCTGGACAGCATCACCAATTCCAGCACGGTTAATAGCTGCCACCCGGAACCTGTATCCAGTGCCAGGGATAAGGTTTTCCACCACAAACTCAGTATTGCACACTGGTTCTGCATGGCAGGGTTGCCAGAGAGCACTATCCACTTGCCGCATCTCCACACGGTACCCCAAGATCGGGTTTCCGCCATCACTGAGAGGTGTGAACCAGGACAGAGTCACTGATGTTGGTCCCTTAGTGACCAGCTCTGGATCCTCAGGGGGGTCAGGTACAGCTAAGATTCAACATGTTACATGAGTGCAAGATCAAATATTTAACATCACTGAGATTTGCAAAACTACCATGCTGTATGGACCGGCTGCACTTACCAGTAGTCACTAGCTTGGCCACCGAAATGGCATCCTGAGCAGCAAATGTGATCTCCAGTGGTGACCGGACTAGGGCTTTTTTCAGAATTAGGGTGCACGCACATCCATTATTCTTCATCGCCCAAGTGTCGTCTGGCTGAAGTTCAGAACCGTTAGCATACCAGTTCACATCTTTCTGCGGTACAGGCTTGTTCAGGACACAAGTGAACTCCACCTGCTCGCCAACAACAGCGGTCTTGTCCTCCAAGGACTTAACCACTTCCAGTTGCCACCCTATAATCACAGTTCAAAACGATACATAATAAATTGCGAAAAAAAATTAAATTAAATTACACAACAATCAGCCTAGGACATTACACCCCCCACTCCCTTTCGCCTACACCATCTGGGACCGCATAAACATTGTATGGAACCAACAGTAATGTCTCAAGGGGTGTGCTCGTCCCAGGGCGATATTGTTCTAGCACCAAGTATGTATTTGTGCAAGAGTTGGCATACAAATAAGCTATACTGAACATAACCAGTTTTGTGGGCAAATTATTGCAAAGCAAGTTGAGCATCCGGTCTACTACACAAGAATACTTCAAATCTTTTTTTCAACTCATGGGAAATGTACATGTACAATGAGCATGCTAACAAAACTCAACAAGTTCAAAAATTGACTAACCTTTGACTGAGAGAAGGGCAGACGTAGAGGCAGTGCCAGCCTGAAAGGTTACCATACAGTTGTCGCCAGCTTTCAAGTCCTTCAGCAGCAAAAGATGGCGACGACCATTCTCGAAGCAAACGATTTCCATTTTTTCGGACTGCTTCACGGGTTTCCCATCAACCAACCAGCGGCAGTCTTTGGACTCGGGGGCAGATAAGGAGCACTCAAAAAGTGCCTCACCACCTTCAATAGTCTCCACGTTATCCAGACCTTGAATGACCTCAATGGGTTTAGCTGTAGAACAGGTGTGAGAGGTTAACGTTTTATTTAAGTTCAAATGTTGGTGTTATATTGCAAAGCACCATGTTGGTGCTTCAGTTGAAAGGTCAATCACTGAACCTTAACAGTCTTAACCTTAGGTCATGTGACATATGCTGCCAAAAGCTTTAAAAATCTACAATCTGTAATGAGGTCGATTTCCTTCTACTCCTTTCATCTATCACAACCAGACATCAGTGCATTCCTGCCATCCATGACAGCTGATGCTCTCCAACATGTCTTAGTGTGTTCTATTCATCAGCCTCACAACTCTTTCACACGTGGCAGATTCCTTGCAGCACAAATATCTGGACGACTGAACGATGCTACAGGAGCAATACCTTACCCCAAGGCATCTCAAAGTTGGCAGCCACAAATAATGCTGGCTAGATTTGTTTTAAAAACTTAAACCTTTAATAATATTCAGAAAGGAGATCGGGCTGCAGGCACGCTCACCTTGCACCCTCAGGTGTGCCTCAACACAGGTCCCTTCTGCCTCACAGGAGTATACACCCACATCCTGTGTGGATACTTGGCTAATGTGCAACCGCGCTACAGTCCAGTCTTGCTCCACTATAATTCTGTGGCCGTCAGGTTGTACGGGTTGCCCGTTTTGCTTCCACGTGGCCCTGACTGGCCTTGAGAATTGGCAGATGAACTCTGCAGGCTGGTTCTCTGCTATGTGGATATCCTCCATGGCACTGACTACCTCCACAGTAGGATCTATAAACGGTGAGTGAAGTAGGAACAGTGGTACAGTAAAGCACAGCTCAAGATGATGACGAGGTTTCATTTTCTCAGATTTGAGACTACTCGGTAAGAGAGACCATTTTGAAAACGAAATAATGCGCATGCATTGGTTGCTTGATGAAGCAAAGTGAACTGTCTGTGAAGTATTTACAAATTAATTACATTATATTACATTACAGAATGAAAAGGTTTCAATGTCTATTACGGTCTTAAAACTAACTGATCAAGTGCTCTGGTGGTACAAGAGGTAAGGATCACAATTCAAGGAAGACTACGTTTGTTACCAGTTCACGGTCCTTTCCTTTTGGTTATCTCTAGGACCCAGGGTGTCTGTGTGTTGCCTTAGACACCCTGCAATGCCAGAATGTACTTTTTTTATCGTCTCCCCATCAGCTGGTGTCTGGACAACGCCAACTGCAGCTGACGAGCCCGACAAAGCTCCTGATCTCATATGTGGAAGCTCTGGGACTAAAAAGCATCAACAATGAGTCATTTGACTGTTCAGTTCATTGGCATGGACCTCAAGCTGCAAGTTATTCCAGCTTTCTCAACGGAAGGCACAATCTTATAAATGATGGACCCAGACAGGAAAATTTAAGCAGCCACACATGACCCATATGTAGATTTCCACATCTGGTCGGGATCCTGCTAGCAGAAAGTCCAGTCATGTTCACCTGAGAAGAGTTCAGTGCTGGGTCAACTCTCAGCACGGGGAGTACCATGAACAAGCTCTTCTGTCTAAAGATAGTTTATTCCATTGGGTAAAGGAAGGGATTGGCCAAGCACACATTTAAAGAATAGCCTTACCAAGTAAAATAAGGGTCGATGACCGCTATGGCTTCCTCCTGGTTGACTAAGAGGAGTATCGTTTTCAGACATGTGAAGTGGAGCTCACCGTCTACCCGCAGCAGATTTCTTACAGGGAATGTTGCCTCATCGCGTTCTATGCGGTCTGTGGTGAGTTTAAGCGATTCTCATCCTGAACTAACTTCAAATCTTCTCTCCCTCAATAGAGAGCAAAATCTGCATTTTGAACATTTCTTACCTTCAATCAAGTGTGACATCAGCAATGTTTGCGTGCGCGTTACATTATTGTCGGAAATCAGGACATGAACCGTCGTCCGACATTCGGTCTTCATTAGCTCAGGAGGAAGCCGCTTTGATCGCCCACCCAGAGCTTAAGTAAGTAGACCACATATGCGACCACGGTTCTAAAATTAAGTGGGAGACCATCAGGCCACTCGGGAAAAGGGTCAGAGAATGAAAGTAACAGGGCAAGCACCTTTTACAGGCTACCCAGGTGGGGTCCTGGGCAATCAACAAGGATGAGTACGTGGGAAAACTCCAGTAGTTCTGAAGAACTTCTCTGGAAATCCTCCAATAAATCATACACACAAATGAGTTAAAAAACGTTTCTTTTCAAGTGATTTTAAGAGTAAAAATCAAGACATTTCAATTGCTTATTGAAGCATTACTTGCAATTGATGTTGCATCTGATCATGTGCAGACTTTAATATGTTCATCATCAGATGTTATTGGAACTAAATGGGTTTTTCCTTTTTTTGTGTTTTGGATTTTTATTTTTAAATTAGAGCTAATTTGTAACTTTCCAGAGTTTTCCGAAACATTTCAAATGAATGAAATGATGAACCACAATCTAGGCCATGCATGGGTGAGTTGCCAAGCAAGACATTCATTGAGCTGGTTGAGGGGGGAAACAAACTCTTTTGGAGGCCTCTGCAAGCATTGCAAAACTGTAACACAACATTTCTAAAACAGAACGTAAAAATATGGCTATTTATTCATTTCTTCACTGAAGTAATTGGAACATTCTGAAGAGTTCACCAGCATACCTGGTATACCAGCACAAACATATGTGGAAGGGTCTTATGGGTTCAGATATGTTTGTTAGAGGTCAGAGAACATTTTTAAATATGACACACAGTAAATCCATGAATTTCCACAATTTGGATAATTGCATACTGAATAAGATTCAGGAGTCACGGTGTGATTTATTTATTGAAATTTGAATATGAAAATGAAATTTATTTATTGTTTATAGAAAGCCACGTTGCGCTTTTTGTCCATCGACAGAAATAACTTCTTTTCTCTCTCTTTTGAAGTTAATAAGAGGGGAAAAAAGTTGCAGCTTTCCATATTACAGAAAAACCACAAAGCACAAAGACAATCACATGGCGGGAAACATTTTGACAAACCGTTAACGCTGGAGACTCCTGCCATAATTATTAAAGAAAAAAAAAAAAAATCTTCCTCACAGAAAATGACACATCAGTGATTATATGGTTATAGTTGATAAACAGCTACATGGTTTAATGTACAGCGTGTTCACAAGTCCCTGTAAATGATTTGTTACTATAGAAACAATAACGTATTAGAAAACGCAAACCGGCATTTTGTCTTGCGGCCTAAACTACTGTAAAAGCTGCCGATATAGAAAACCGATTTCTTACACTTTCCGGCCAATCGGAATCCAGCAGCTCTGGAGGTAGAAATTACTGAGCACTTAATGCGAACATACAAAAGTAAAATCAGGTCAGCTGGGTTTTCCCCCCAAGTTTGCCAGTTCAGGAAATTCATGGACGGGCATTTCAACCAGCATCTGGTTTGAAATCGCCCTTCAATGCTGCAGGGCCATAAACAAAAGAGCCGAGCCGCACCCCTCAACACCTCCACCTGATCCGGTACCTTTAACTAACAGCCTAGCCGAGGACGTCAAGCTTCCCGTTTTGAACAGGACGGTGCCCGAATCATTTGGTGCCAGGTTCTTTAGGGTGAGGGTGTGAACATTGTCTTCACCCACCCCAATAACACTGAAGGGACTGTTCTCCAAACGGGTGCCATCCAGCCACCACTGGACTCTCCCTTTGGCACGGCGAGACAGCTGGCAGGAGAACACTGCCTGCTCTCCCGCAAAGACATCAGAGCTTTTTATACCAGACACTATGAGCACCTCAGCCTCTGCAGAGACCACAGACAAACAGCTAATCAATACCATCGCCGAACGTTCAAAAAGAATACATCAATGTGAGCAAGGTGAGATTTCCTAGGCCTAATTCCTTTTCACTGAATTAAAATGCCAAATTTGCTGAGTAACATTGCCAGAAAAACAAAGTAGCAAGAGTTAATAATTATAGATGGAATAACAGATTAAATTTACAGCACGTGCTTTAAGAAAACGTGTGGCAGCCTGGGAAAAGCCTTTACGTGGTCAAGTCGCCATTTCGTTTTCCCTGAATTCATCCGACTTCCCACACGTTTTCCCAGATCACCTCACACATACGATGCAGAAATTTGGCTGAACCATTCAACATGACAAATGACATACGAGTCAGACTTTAACCTTGAGATTTCTCTAGGAATAATAGAAAACCGTAAACGCAAGCTTCTTTTTTTTTCCAAGACACAGTTCAGTGTTCTTAGGATTAAGTCTTTGCATTCGTTAGAGCCTCGCGAACAAAACTGACCATCCAAAATTGTGCATGAAAGGGTTTTAACAGTCCGTTCCTAAAGTGCTACGACTTTAATCCAACCTGCTACAAGTCGTAAAATTTTTAACGCTGAAGTGAAAAACAACGTTCGTTACCTTGCACCGAAACCGAAGCTGTCGTTAACTGATTTCCAGCATCACAAGTGTAATACCCACTGTCCTCCGGTTTCAGGTCGTATATGTGAAGCTCTTGTACGCATCCTTCTTGCTTCTGCTGAAACTTCTTACTGGGTTGCAGGACCACACCGCCTTTACGCCACTCTACGTTAACGCCGGGCTTAGAAAGTTCACAGCTGAGCGTGACCGTGTCGCCTTCCACAGCGTCCAGGTTCTCCAGCTCCTTGTGGAAGAAGGGCAGGGTTTCTGAGGAGTGCAAGAGGAAGAAGAAAGGAACATCAGTAAAGAGTTGGAGTAAGAGTTGGTCATGGTGCAGCATTTCATAGATTTGCGATCAAACACAGGTCTTTGACTCCATATAAGTGGACAAGTGAAAGAAAAACAGCCAACCAATTTAAATCATTGGTCATCCTTTTAACCATCTAAAAACCAAAACTGAATGCGCCAACGTGATCCGTTCGCACTGTCTGTACAAAAGTCTTGCCTTTTTGGAGGACCTGGATACCACTATGAATGTTAGAATGTTACAATAAAACCTCATAGCTGTATTAATGTTGTACATGACATTATAGCACAACTAAAAGCCCAAAAGCATACAAGTGGTGGTTTTGCCAGTATCGGGATGAAGTCCCGAGGACTTGCAAGCACTTGCAGACGACTAACCCTTTACCTTTGGGTTTCTCCTTCACCACCAAGGAAGCAACAGTCCTCTCGCAGCCAACCACAAAGGCCAGGTCGCCCGAATCGTCAGGCGTGACCATTTTTAGCACTAGGCTGTGTTCCCTCCCACGGCTGCTGATCTGATTCAAGTCATTGTTTTGTAGGTGATTGGAGCCTAGCCACCATTCGCCATTAGTTACTCCTGTCTGGGACACCTCACAGTGGAACGCAGCGTCCTCACCAGTCGTCACTGTGACGTCCTTAAGTTGTCTTGTAATTCGTATCCGTTCTAGATAAAGAGAGGAGCAATAAAAGCCGATTCTTTCTAAGGACAATGTGACTATTGACCATATTTTTAAAGGTTAATGAAATGGTCCACCGAATGCCATTTTACAGTTTGGAAATTATAAGGTGTTGACATGGATTTTTGCATAATAACTAATTACTACTATGAATTTGAGCAGAACAAGGCAAAAGAAACGCTTAAATTGATCACCTTTGACGCTCAAAGTAGCTTTGCTTTGTTTGTCTCCGACTTCACAAACATATTCTCCGGCATCGTCCACCGTTAGCTCGAAGATCACCAGAGTTTGGATCGTACCATTCTTCTGAATGGAGTATTTATCGCCTTCGGAAATGACTTTTCGGTCCTTCTTCCAGGTCACATGGGCATCGGGGGTTGAAATGTCACAGGATAAAGTAGCTTTATTTCCTTCTATGGCTTCCTGGTTCTTTAAGGCTTTTGTAAATTGCACCACAGGTACAGCTAGGAGCACATAATATGAAAGAAATAGTTTATAAAAAAAAAAAAAAAAAAAAAAAAAAAAAAAAAAAAAAAAAGACTTCTTGGATAACGATAAAATTACTAGAAAATGACGAACAGTTAATCAGGAGAACATGGTGTAACAGGAATACAGTGGTTAACAATAACGTCAAATTTTATTCCCATAAAGCTCCTGCTTTAAAAACGCCCTCGGAGTGGTGGATTCCTGTGCTGTGCCCAAAACTATATGTTACCATACTAAGATACTACAATTAATAAATCACCAGAATATTCCAGAAGGAAAAAAGAAAAAAAGAGAGGCTGGTGAGGGAATGACTGCAGATAGCTGCTATAGCCATAACGAAGGTGTTTTGCAGACATTCCACAACTTTAAAAATAACAATAAACCGATAGAAGGCACAGTAATGAAATAAAAAGTAGTATTGTTAATATCGTCAAATTGCTGTGTCAAGCACTTCAGACTAGTGAGGGAACAACCGTTTATAGCTGCTATAAAGCAAGTGAGAACAGGAATTGTTTGGTGGAGGTTATGATGAGTATAAAACATACAACGTAATTCTTTAATAAATAAAAAATGCTCTGTAATAGTTGGAAAACTGCTGTGGTGTAAGAGGAATAAGGCACCTTATGCCTTTACCACATAATTGTGTTATATTTGGCATGGCAAGGATGGAAAGAGTTAAATGTTAAACAAGTTATGAATCAGAGCAAACAGATCCACAAGAACAAGTCACCGATAAGTAATTAATGTAGTTTTTAAAATGTGCCTCATTACAGCAATTCTAAAGTGATGTTATTCAAAAGGACAGAATGGAAAAATGCAAAGCCTTGCAGCTGGTGGAGTCTTCATAGACCGAGTTTACCTTTAACTGTGAGGCAAGCAAACGAAGTGTGGCTCCCCACGTGGAAGGACACGGTACCCGAGTCTTTCTCGCTCACGCTCCTTAGAGTGAGCGAGTGCTTTTTGCCTTCCGCTTGGATCACATTCATCTCGTTGCTCTGGAGAGGAACACCCTGAAGTTCCCAGATCACATTCTGGGCGCCGTCATGAGATACAAAGCACTCGAAGGACACATCATCTCCTTGGTTAACGATGCAGCTCTTCAGCTCGGTGTCAATAGTAATGTCAAGTTCTGTTTAATACACATCATCCAGGATACAGTTTAAGCCAGTTTTATTGACGTGGGTAACGGATGCATCGATTCAACGGTATAGCCGGAATAAGGGTGGCCATTTTTAAAAGAAGTCATCAATGGCGTACCCATTACTCTTTGTACCGCCAATCAACAAAAGGTACATGTCTTTTTGATACTTGCCTTCTCTGTCCATACTATTTGCAGGAAATTCTTTAGTCAATGTTTGTAGCCTGTCTAACTAACACACCAGCAGTACAAAAAAAGTTACAAAGAAAAGAAAACCGTTATATAGAATAGCTTAATGTTAGAATAAATGCGTATTAGAAATTGTTTTTTTTATCAATACAGAACATTAAAATGGGCATTTTTACCAAACCCCTATGTATGGAAAGCAAAAAAAAAAAAAAATCATGCCGCTACAGATTTGGTGACAGGAGGTGAAATTAGTAGTAGAAGATGCCAGAAGTGTGTCCCATGCAAGAAGAAATGAAAAGGAAAAGAAAGGAACAGTAGGGAAGATAGAAAGTAGTGTCTTTGATTTTTAGCAAGGAAAGATGTGGGAAATGTGAGTCGAACCATGCAGCAACTGGCATGGAATGGAGGTAGCGCGTTTAACGGCACTGCTGCCAATTAAGAAGGTAGAATATTGGTTCCTACCCTTTACCGTGAGTTGAGCAGAAGTCGTTTCATACCCAGAATCACAGAAATACTCTCCCGAGTCCGTTTCCTGTAGCTTGTAGATTACCAGCTCGACCACTGTTCCGTCCTGCCTTAACTGGTACTTGTTGCTGGATTGTAGAGTCTTCTGATCTTTTCTCCACACCACAGGCACTCCTGGTTTGGTAAGTTCACACCGGAATACGGCGGTTTCCCCAGCTTCGGTTTCCAGTTTGTTCAGAGGGCTTTTAAATAGAATGGGTAATGCTGCAAAGTGAAGAGGTGGAGGGGTTCAAGAGGAGGAAAATGAAAAACCTGCTGTGCCATCCTTTATAAGGAATCCAGATTTGCTAAAATCCTACCCTTTACTTCTAGGCGCGCTGTCGTTTTCTGATCTCCGCTGTCGCAGGCGTAGTCTCCAGAGTCTTCAGGGTCGAGGTCACGGATTATCAACTGGACGAGGTGGCCGTCTTGCCGGAATTCATATTTGGAGCAAGAACAAAGGTCTACTTCCCCTTTGCGCCACTGAACTGGTATACCTGGTTTGGACAGCTCACAGGACCAGGTGACACTTTCCTTCTCCAAAGCCTTCTGGTCCTTCAACTCATGAGTGAAAATGGCTGGAAGAACTGACGATTTGGATAACGGAAGGAAGAGAATTGGCAAGTAAGGTGATGCACGTTTTGTTTTTTTTTTCCCTACAAAAATCGGATCTACATTTCAATTTCATGCTTAGGCAAGTGACCTAATCCAGGAGTATGGTAGACCAACAATCTCTTGGTGTTTGCATTTGGTGACATCTGGCATCAAGACGGGATTGAATAAAAACCTGTGCTGTACCGAAATGAAATTCTATGCCAGATACTCTTATTAAACCAACATCAGTTAGGAATCTACTCAACAAAACTCGTATCTCCCAGGTGTATTTCGACTCCAAGGACGAGCGAGGGAGTCGAGTCACGAGGTTTTATCTTTATGTCAATGTGCTTACATTAACCATGATACCATCCGAAACTTGAATTCGATTAAGCAGAGTTATTTAGATGGCCTGCTTTCTTCCCAATAAGCCGATAGAAGCAACTACTCTTTCACATTAATCGCTAGAAAAAGAAAATCAAGCCAATATATACAAATAACCACAAATAAGCATAGCCTGCATAGGTTCTCCATTCAACATCCTCAAGAGATCACATGCCAGATGTCGGTTTCCAGTCCTCTCTAAACTGTTCGGGCTCTTACCTTGAACAGTCAGCTTGGCGGTGCTCTTGGCGGTGTCTATACCGCACGAGTACGTGTCACCGTCAGCCTCCTCCAAATCTTTCACTGTGAGAATGAGGATTCTTTCTTTCTGTGTCATCTGATACTTTCTTCCTGACTTGATCTCCTTCACACCTTTCAGCCAAGTGACTTTGGAAGCTGGTTGGGCAGTTTCACATTCAAAACTGACGGCACCTTTTTCAAGCGCGGTGATATCTTTGAGCTCGCGGATGAACTTGTTCACAGGCTCTGAAAAGCATCATGCGCATTAAGCTCTGAAATCTGCGGTCGTAAAAGCATTAATATATTAAGGCGATCGAAGACGCACCTTCGATTTCCAGTCGAGCTTTCGAGGTCGGCCCACCGGTCACCTCACAGCTGTATTCTCCAGAATCCTTAGCGGCGACACTGTGAACAATCAGCTTCGCAACCTTATTTTCCTGGATAATCTCATACTTGAAGCTCTTCTGGATCGACTTTCCGTTCTTACACCAAACAACATCCAAGCCAGCCTGAGAGAGCTCACAGAGGAATATAGCATCTTCTCCGGGAGCAACGCTAACACCCTGGAGCTCTTTAGAAAAGGTAGGAACTTCACCTGAGGCAAAGGAAAAAGCTGTTCAATGAAGTTGCTTGCAAATACCCATATGAAGCATTCCGTAGTTCCATTCAAATGGACTGAACACTACACATGTGAAAGACCCCGACGGTGTGATTCACGTTTCAGTTGGTTGATTGATCTGAAAAGTCCCCCAAACATCTCACCTTCCACAGACAACTTTGCTCTCGAGGTCAAGTCCTTGAGAGTGAAAACGACCTCCCCCGAGTCCGAGCCAGTCACTCCTTTGATGCGGAGTGTGTGTTTGCGCCCTTTGCTGCTAATCTGGAAGCGCCCTCCGCTCGTCACAGGCTGGCCTTTCAGGCTCCATGAGCAAGCATCTGAGCTTTCTCGAGAGAGGATACACTCAAACATGCAGGTCTCGCCCGCTTTAGCTTCCACGGACTTGAAGCGCTTTGTGATGCCAAT